>BLKR01000771.1:0-406527 GCA_011170035.1 Teleogryllus occipitalis | reverse complement strand
TTTTAACAAAACAATGATATACTGTAATGAATTAGTTTATATTCATATTGTATAATTTTTTTAAAAACGACTGTCTGTAATAAGTAATGTACTTCAACTTCCGGGTCAGTGACCCCCATCTCAATCAGGTTTTTGTCCAGTTTCCCTTATCCATAGAACAAATGCTGAGATGGCCCCTTGATTTGCTTCTGGACGTAAATGTAGCTTCACTATGCACATGTTTTGTTGAGCTCTCCTTTTGCTTCTAGTGGTAGTAGAGCTGAGGGAGAGTTACCATTTTGTTAGCAATGCAGAAAACTCAAATCTTCAGTTCGTTTACCATTGAAAATAAGTCTTCTATTATTCGGGAACGAAAATGTCTAGTTTTTCAAATGATAATCTAGCGCTTTTTAAATATCATCATCATTATCATTTTTATAATCATAATTATTTTTATAATTATTATTTATTATATTACATTATTATTATATTATAATAATATAATAATAAAGAATAGACTGAGTATGTCAATAAATAAAAACAGGGCATATTTACAAATAATGACACGTCACAACCACATAATATTTCATAAATAAAACGATTTCCGAGATAATAAATTAATTTTCCATATTAGGAATGAAACAGTCGAATGTTCTCACAAGCATGAACAACGATTCATGTTCAAGTAGGGAATAATTAAAACAAACATCTTTCTGATGTAATGGTAATATTATTCTCGATTTCCTGTATAGTATCGATTTCACGAACTCACGATCTATAAATTCGTTGGAATGGTATATCACAACCTGTATTAGGAAAGAAAGGATTTAGATGTTATAAAAGTAATTTTATTTGTATTTGTAAAGAAAGGGAGAAATGGTTGTGTGTATATATAGAAACCATGACAATAGTTAAATTCTTGGGAAGGGATTCTGAAACTCAAGAAAGCATGCGCAAATGATTTTCTCTCCCATATATCACATACAGTCTTTACTGTTTTTTGACTAAATAAATATCTAAATATCTACATTTAGTTCAAGTGTTTTCACATTCACAACTTATGTTAAATATTTTAACGGCATGGTGGTATAAGTGGCAAAACTATTTTAGGAATTTATTTCACAAGAAATGTAATTCTCATGGGCACTGCAAAGGCATTTGAATATTAACTTAAGGTGTGCTGATTGCCTTAAAAATAATGCCTAAGATCTTCATGTTGTCATAATTCAGAATGGTACTCAATAGATTTATAGGCATTATCACTGATATTTGGAAGTTTCCCACACTAAACTCGAGCCCAAAAGAAGGTATTCATGACTGTCTTCTGATATCTTGTCACTTACTGTGAGTCATTCCATGTCACATTGCACAAAAGAGGTAGCGGAAGAAGATATGCAAATCTGCCCCCAGGGACAACAATTTTTTATCTTGTTTTAGCACACTAGTTTCCATCTGAAATGACTCATCCTGTACTACTAGGATCATTGTCGGCTATACAAACTTTTTCAAAATTAGTCTAGTGAACAGATAACGATGTCAAATCAATGAATGTGAAGTAATAACAATATGGTCAAGTCAATAGGTGAGGTAAAATCGTTAAATCTGTAGCATAGAAGTGAAGAATCAAGCAACGATCATGATTAATAATTCTCAACTTCTGCCTTCCAGATCCAATTATGGTTAAATCATCAAAAGTTTCGCAGTAGCGGAAAAATTACTAGTAGTGATGACAACGAACTGAGAAAAAAGTTTCTGAATGCATGTTCGAACAGTGGTCCTTATGGTAACGACGATGGCAGGTAGCTCACCTATATCCGGGTTGGCGTTGAACATGGTCAGGTACGTGCTTTCGCGGGTCGTCCTCTTGGAGGGCTCCGTGGCGGGGGCAGGGGCGGTGGCGGCGGTGGTGGTGGGCGGAACGGGGGCGATGGGCACGAAAGTGACGAGCCCGGAGGTGGGAGCGAGCGGCGTCGGGGCCAGCTCCTTGGCTGTCTCCTCCGACGAGACCTTGGAAACGTCCTTGGGGGCTTCCGTTGCGGAGGCGTGGGCGGGGGCGGGGGCGGGATCCGCCGCCGACGCGGAGTCGCCGGAGCCGCGCCGCGCCCCAGCGACCAAGCTCTCGTAGCCGCTGCTCTCGCTGAGGCTGACGGCGCCCGAGGCGGTGGGCGCGGGCGCGGTGCCGTTGGGCAGCGGCGCGGGGGCGGAGGCGGGGGCGGGGGCGCAGGAGGGCCCGTTGACGACGACGGAGGCGAAGGCGCCGCCGCCGCCCAGCGACGGGGACGGGACGGCGTCGTGCGGAGGGTCCTCGCCGTCGTAGCGGTAGGCCCAGCGGCGGCAGGCGGCGGCGGCCGTGGCCACGCGGTGGCGCGCGTCGCACAGGTAGGCGTGGTAGTTGCCGTACAGCGACTCCGTCACCCGCAGCCCGTACAGGGAGCCCGGCAGCGAGCTCAGCTGCAACACACCACACACGTTCTTGCACCCTCCGCCATGCAAATGTTCCTTTTCACCCGTGGGATTAAATCGCAAGGGAAATTTAAAGCGAAATCCCTTTATTTGTCTGGATATTTATTTACCTTATTCATTTATTCAGATAGGAAACGGTATGCGCTCTGTCTATAATGTATACTGTCCCCAGCCTGGTGTGGCCGTCCTAGCATCCTAGCCCCGCCTTTCCTCCACCTGATACTACCCGCCTTACTGCCAGGTTGTGCGTGATGTCGACGTTAAAAAGTGTGTGTTTCAGCATTACAAACGACCTTTTTCGTTACATGAAATCGTTCATAAAAGAGCATCTTACGGCCCAGATTATGACGTTTTCTTTTTTTACGGCACAAATAATTGCGTCATCGCACATTCAGCCAATCGCAGCGAGAGAATCGTGGGGGGGGGGGGGGTAGAGGTAAACGGAACAGCCGACCGCCGTTTTTTCGCACAGATTTCATATACACATGACGTCACTATAAAGTTGCTTCCCAAAATTAACTTTTGAATCTCTGATAAATTTATAATGCTGTTATACAAAAAAAGCGAATACAACTTGCTTAGAGTATTGCTTTCTTGCGTTCGTCCAAATTACGTATGAATTACGCACTCGGTCCTAACGTCGCTCGTTTTCAAAATATGTAAACTCATTGCCATAAAGCTTCACATTACAAATTCGTTGCATAAACTATCTGCAGGGAGGGGTAACGTTCTGGCTTCGATAACAAACTGGGGGGGGGCGTTCTGGCTTCGAAACAAGACTTCGCGGTTCCAAAGCCGGCTGGATGCAATTCATATTCTAAGGGCTGAAAATCTGCGTTGTCTTGTCACGCTCCAGGGATGGGCTTCAGAGACAGTCCTAATTGACAATTAGGAGCGAAAAGCGGAGAACAATTCTAAATATTTCCTAATACACCGTCCAGTGGCCTGCACATTCTACTAGCGGGAGAATGTAGTGCAGGTACATACCTTCGAATTTTTAAGGGTAAATTTAGCGCAATAAATAGCACTTGTTCTCTTCCTCCTCCGGAAATAATGATGCCCTTAATCCGAAAATTGGTGTAGCTGCATTGGGGCGAGGATGGAAGCTTGCGCATTTATTTCCTTCCTTTTAGGCACATAATCAGCTATGTTTTGCAACAGCCTTTTACTGGATTGGGTGAACGATAAGTCATGAATCAGAAAACATCATTGTGAACACAACATAGTGAAAACACCAATGGCGTACGAAAATCGAACGCGCATCCTTCTTCCTCTTCTTTCCTACAGGGTTTAGGTCATGTGGCCTGTTCCGACACTCGAGTGACCCCCCCCCCTGCCCGCCAACGGTCTCCAATTTGGAGGGTGGATGAGCGGACAGATGTAGACTGTATCCGACACCCTGAGGTTTAAAACTCCCCTAAAAAGTGGAAAAAGGGCAAGTTGAACTCCTTGAGCTATGATGGAAGCAGTCAGCCTAAGGGAGAGACAATCCTGAACAAAAAGCTCTGGTCCTCCCAGTTGGGGGTTGTGCGTCGGGTTGGTACCCCGTCAACATAAATCCTAAATATACTCCCAGCACTTGAAGAACCTTTCGCATTATTGAACGAAATTAATCTCTCACCAATCTCCCTGCGCCACCGCCGTAGACACCTCTGCCCTACGTTTTTCAATGAACAGCCTTAGAACCTGGGTGGCCGAGATAGCTTGGGTGGATCACCGTAAGTCTCGGTTCGAGGGTATGGATGACTGCTTAGTCTGGCATGTATGGTTGGGTCTTTTCCACAACACCAAGCATCGTATGATCCCTTTCCTCCCCCTGGCGAAACGAATGTACGTGGGAGCGAATATGACGGCCAGCGGACAGATGGACGATGCCCCTTCAATAGGTCTACGAAATACGACGTACGCGCCATCTGCCCGCCACCTCCTCCTAACTGTTAAGGTTTCGAAAGTCACTTTGAAACTATGAGGCCGCAGCGGAAAGTGGGTGTGGCCGCAATGGGCCTTCGGGACACAGCGGCGTGGTTTGGGAGGCTGAGGCAGGTGCCCCAAAGTGTAAAGCGGGTGACGATGTCGAATGCTGAGGGCAGGGTTTGTTGATATAAGCCTTAGCTGGTAAACAGACGTTAAAACAAACCCAAAGATAATGATGATTATCGATACAATCAGAAACATTATTAAGTATTCCTATCTAAGAATCAAAGGCCCACTCGTCATTCCACTACTTATTTAAACCCCTTTCATTCCGATGTTGGTAGGGATCTGGGCAACCCCCATAGGAAAATATTCTTACAAGGGAATGCTACGGCCATGCTGTGATGTTTTGGGATGTGACAAAGTGCGTTGTGCAGAGAAACATACGCATAGTTGGGATAGCAGGGTTCTCTTTCTGCTAAACGGACTATCGATACGCTGCGATTCAGAAAGGAGCACATCCGGCGACGCCGAGCGCACGCACCTGGTGGTCGGACACGGAGCGCCGGTGGTAGTGGTGGTTGAGCGTGGGCGGCACGGAGGCGGGCTGCGGGGCGGGCGCGGGCGCGTGCGCGGGCGTGGGCGAGGCGGCGGCCGCCGCCGCCTGCAGCAGGCAGCAGGCCGGCGCCAGCGACAGGAACTTGTCGGCCGAGCGGCCGTACGCGTCCACGTCGCGCACGCGCCGCCGCTGCGACAGCATCACGTGCGTGCACGGCACCAGGTGGCGGAACACCAGCTCCAGCATCACGTCCTCGCAGCACAGCGCCACCAGCGAGTCGAACAGCGCCAGCGACACCAGGCCCAGCTGCCAAGCGCACGGCCAGCGACACAGCACATTAGTTATTTCTTTGTAGGCGTGGTTTTATTTCAATACCAATGTATCGGTAAATTTTGTACCGAAAATTGAAGAGCTTATTTCCAAAGCGACGTTCCCCACAGAAATACAATTTTTCAGGAAGTGAAAATATTCAAACTCAGCCTCTTAGTGCAAGAGAGGATTCAACAGCGTTCGAATACCTCTTAACACGGTGAGACGCCGTTTTTGAACACAATATTTGCAGCATGAAGGAGAAGCGTTTAAAGAATACATTGACATGAAAAACTAGAAAATAAACGTAAATGTCGATCAGTCACTTTCCAAATAAACCCTTCAATTTGTTTTGAAATATTGCAATATTTGAAAAAAAATAGCGGTTTTTATTTACGCAGTATTCAGTAGAATCATTTATTCAATAATATTCTGTTTTCAGTTCAGAGCACTATTGGAGTAGAGAGGTTTTGCACAGCGCGAAACAAAATACCTAAGTGCCAATTTGGGAGCCAGAGCGCATGCGCGAGCTCTGTTCGTTAGAAAAATAACGGAATAAGAAATTCCAGCTGGTTAATCTGGTCATGAAGGAGCGCGATACACGTTGCTTTATTGAAAGTAGTTCCACCATAGTACTTTGTTATCGCAATATTAGTCACATACGCTAACAAACGCGAATGTAATCAACGAACGACATACCACTAATCTCTGCATGTATACACATAAGTCCGTAATACCAATACAATGTGTGAACCTGGACAATTTTTATTTCTCCACTCACATCTAACGTAAAAGTGCACAATGGATCTCTGTTAAACTCGGTTTGCCTATTTGGGCATCCCACACCGATATTTTTGAACGATTTTTTAAAAATTTAACTTGAAAATTTTAAACAAATATTTATTCATGCATATACTCTTTTGAATGTGATGACATGCGATAAGTATGAGATAAGTTTCGAATAAACTGAGTAAAAAGACAACGAAAAATAAGTTGGTGGGGGCACGGCCCCTCTACCTTTTCCCTTGAATCCATCCACCACCTTCTACAGATACTGCAGAAGGTGGTGATCTGTCACAGTGTCATAGAAGCGCTGTGCAAACCGTACTTCAGATACTTCGATATCTCAACTTAAATGGACCACCTGCACACCGCATAGCGGTTTTGGTACTCGAATATATTGCAATATAGATTTATCGCCTATAATTCAAAATCAGGATCATTTCCTAACGTGACCGTACATTAGTAAGCCCAGCACGTATGCCTGGCTCGCGCCGGTTGGAAAATCTGTGGCTGTCACATGATTTCTTATGATGTTGTAGCAGGCAGCGGCTGGACCGACATTTTCAACCGGCGCGAGACATCTTACTCATGCATGGACGCCTTTAAGGAATCCATCCCTTGATCACACAAGGCATGCAAATCTACCATGAGCCGGTTGTAAATCTGACCCTCCGCGATGTTCTCACAGTGAAACAACCTATACCAACCCTGCGGTGGCGACAAATTTACAACCAGCACAAGCTAGGCGTGCGAACCTCGACGGCAGCGTCAGATTTGCAACAGGCGCGAGCTACGCATGCGAGTCTTGCTTTCTCACGTATGTCCGCCTTTACGGGCCCCATTCTTGCTCACGCGAAGCTTGCAGGTCTAGCTCGTGCTAGTCATATCTATCGCTGCCGTTGTCCTCACAGTGAAACAACCCGAACACTGCGGCGGCGACAAATTTATGACTATCACAGGCTAGACTTCGAAACTTCTAAGGAGGCAATAGACTTACAATCGGCGCGAGCTAGGCATGCAAGCCGGGCTTGCTCATGTTTTTAAACCTTTAAACCGTTCCATCGTGCATGCCTAGTTTGTGCAAGTAGTAAATTTTTCGTTGCCATTGTCCCCACGATGAAACAATCTGAACACTGCGGCGCCGCCAAATTTATGACTAGCACAAGCTAGACTTGGAAACATCTCAGGCGGTAACAGAATTACAACCGGCTCGAGCCAGACTTGCTCGTGCTCTATGACCTTCAAAAGGCCTAATCGTACAAGCCTGGCTTGTGCTACTCGTAAATCTGTCGTTGCCGTTCTCTCCGCACTGAAACCTGAAAAAATACTGCGGCGGCGGCGACAAATTTATGGCTAGCACAAACTTAGGAACTTAGAACGCGACGACAGAACTACAACCGTCGCGAGCTAGTCAATGAAGCCGAGCTTGCTCGTGTTTTTACCCCTTTAAACGAGCCATTCCCGCAAGCCTATCTTGTGCTATTTGTAAAACCATCGCCGCTGCGTTTTCTCCACAGCGAAACAACCTGTGGGTTCACAGCGGCGGCGACAACCCAGGCTTGCAAGTCTCGCATTAGCGAGGCAAAGGAAGGCGTTTCACAGCGGCACAGGCAGCGGCGGGCGCGAGGACGTACCCTGGTGCGTGAGTGGATGCGCATCACGAGCTGGTGCAGGATGCGCGTGTCGTCGTAGCAGTCGCGCAGCAGGAAGCGCACGAAGACGCGCAGCAAGCCGGGCTCCGTGACGGAGCGCACGCACAGCTCCAGGTAGGCCGTCGCCGCCACCAGCTCCTCGCTCGTGCTCTGCGCAAGCCCCCGCCGCCGTCGCTTTACGCTCACACCCATCTCATCTCGTCCCAGCCGCCCTCCCGTCTCTCGCTCCCGTGCACCACGAGCAGCGATGCGACATTGTCAGCAAAATCAGTGGCGACTCCAGAGACAATTTTGAGGGGGGCACAAAATTCTTAGGAATATGCAAATCAGATGCAAGCAAACAGTGGATATAGTGCATACATATAGTATTTTAGGAGGTCATGGTAGAAGAAACATTCTTCCACCACGGAATAGGTTTTGTACACTACTGTACCCTGCACGCGAATCGGAGGAAACGTATTTGGAGACGGAGTTCATAAAAAACTCGTCAGTAGGTAGCTCTGGACCTCCTGCAAGTACCCAAGTCACCGAGCAAGGGCTGTATCCGCAAGCAGCCGCCATTTACAATTCTCATGTTGCAATTTTCACAGCTCCAAAGCACTGAGCTTATGGCAACACCAAATTTGGCTGCGCTGTAATAGGACACAGGTCTCGATCTTCCCTAACCAATGAAGGAAAACATGGGACATGAAATGCTAGGCTTTCTGAATTCTGGAATAGGAGAGAACGTGGCGAACAACTACATTAACATCAAATAATATACACAAGGAAAGGAAATATAGATGTGTATTATTTAGGAGAGCAATGCCCCTTGAACCTCCCTGCCACAGCCACCACTGAGCAAAATGTAGATGTTTCTAAACTTTGAGGCTCAAAACGAAAAGAAAGATATTCTACGCAAAATTATCAATGATATTAAACATTGACGTATTAAAAAATGGATTAGTAACCATTTAAGTTTATGCGGGGGAATTTGTCGAAAGTTTATTAATTTTTAATTGAGATCTACCTGACAAACCTAAGTCACAAAATCATCAGGACAATTAACAAAACTTGGATTATGATCCGATAATTCAATAATAATTAAGGCTTCTTTGAGGATAACTCGACTTTTATTTTTCGCCCTTGATCTCTTTTTGGTCTGAAGAATACCTATTTAATTTATGGATATCTACAAATTATTTTAGAATTTTGTTAAGATTGACATTTTTCATTAAAAAAATATCGACCACGTAAAACATCGATGTTAAAAAACATCCGCTTCCAAAAATCGATGTTAAATCCATCGATGATTTTCTAAAAACATCGATATCGATGTCATATTCCTATTAGTAACAGGCTCTTCACTGGTCGGTGCTGGCTGAGTAGCCACCGCGCTAGAGGCAGATCTACATGGGCACAATTTGTCGAAAAGGCATAGCGAAAGTCTCGTCGTTGCTCAGTGAAATGATGTTAGTAAAGACGGTCATTTGCCGCATATTCTCTCTCGTTCTCGTTTCTCGCTCTCTCTCGAAAAAGGCTGAACGACAATGGGATCCACAAGAATCTCGTGCAAGGATAATGCATTCTCAAGAACGAGGCGCCTCGATAATCTCGAAGCCAAGGCCTCAGACGGAGGTGAATGCCAACCGTCTTCCTAGATATCAATGAGCTCGTCGAGTGACATAGGATCCTACGTCCGGGCGGGAAGCCTGTTGACATGAGATACAATGCAAATTCATCGAAATTCTCGAAACAGATGTCCTCCTTCCCATGATTTTGAGTTTATCACATAAGATGATTTAGTTTAAATTTGACCCTCGCGAAAACACTAACACAATTTCAACTATCGTAAACCTGTTTTTCTGTATATTGCGTAATCCGTTATACTTTTTTGTGTTTTTTATCGTTAAAGCGTCAAAAGAGTGCCACAATTGATAACTAAAATTGTAACAAAAATTGACATTGAGCACTGCAGAATAGACTTATCGGCAGAAAACAGAAGCGTTCAATGCAAAATTGATAATTGAAAAATATTTAATTTATGCACACATTATTTATTTTTATTTTTACAGTTTTCTCAAAATTGAAAACTTAAAAATATATTAAATAAATGATTAAAGACTTTGTAAACTTAATAAAAACTAGAAAAATAACATTTTGTAGCAGTGTTTGTTAATTTATAATTAAGATTTAACTGACAAAACGAAGTTAAAAATAATAGTTCGAAAACGAACTGACAATTACAGCTATTATTTTATACTGTAACTTTTACAAAATTAATTGTAGTACTGTTTAATTCACAAACAAAACATCGATGTTAAAAACATCGGCTTTTTTAATAAACTGATCTTTAAAGCAATGTTTTCTTAAAAACCTTGCAGTGGCTACAGTTGTTTCTCTGATCCATTTCAGCCCGTTTTCACCTTTCTTGTGCACCGACAATACGTAAAAATGTAACATGTTATGTAAATGTTTCATTTTTGCACCAGGAGTGCAACTATTTAATTTAATCCAGTTAATTAAATTATTTTATTGCCAAAAATATTACTCAATATTTATACTAGGTATTTTCAAAATTTCACGTACAAAAGCAAAAAAGATGTACGGAAATCTCATAAAAACTCTAGTAATTGCCATAATAACCTACGTGATTTCAAGCAAGGGCTTAAGAATTTTATTAATTATGAAATTTTTGAAAACATACTTGAAATTCTGACTTAGGTCTGGTCTTTCACGAAAAATGTATTCACTTTCTATTAATTTATTTGTAAGTTTATTTACGGGAATGCAACATTATGTATTTATAACCTTGATTACAGACCTTTTCAATTTCGTGCGTGGAGGAAATCCTCGCTCTACACTAAGCAACTTTAACCACGAGCCTCTTCCGATTCTCGGCTGGCTTGTACTGCTAGAGAATACTATTCCTACGAGATACGAGTATCTCGCGATCGTCCGCTCTCGTTGCCTCCTCAAGAGAAAAAGAACTCTCTTTATAATCTCTACCTTCCGTTGCTCCGGAGCATTATCTCTACCTTCCGTTGGCGGTTCCCCCTCTACGGCCCCGCTCTCTTCTTGAGCCAGTGAGAATGGCTCACAGCTCCTACGAGATACGGGAGAGAATATTCCTGGTTTGACCGTCTTTAGAAATTAGGGTCCTTACAAGGGCCTCCAGGCAGAACAAAGTTAAGCACTAGTTCCTCGATACCGTAAAATTCTGCCCATGTCAACAGAGAACTTCGATAATGGGTTAATAACACATTAAGAGGGTATTACGACCTCACTTCATTCTAATTGGAGTGGATTTTTTGCTTGTGACAATATAATGAAAACAAATTAATGCTTTGCGCGTCCTCATATTTTCCAACTTTCAGAAAGAAGAATTGCTGTCCAGTGACAACTCTTCATAGGATTCAACATGAAAAAAACTCCCCAAACTGAACTTCCCTTAGTATCCCTTAGTTCTCGCATTACATGTCTGAAATTTAGTTTTAATTTTTTCCTCCATTATTTTTTTTTTTTTTTTTTTTTTTTTTTTTTTTCATTTTTTCAACAGGTCACTTGCATTTGAAATTATATGATCTGGCAGCAAATACTTATCAACTCAGCAACTTACAAGATAAAATCTTACCAATTAGAAAACAAATGGATCCGTTTCTCATTAACATAAGAAATGAATAAAAATAATTTTCTGAAAATGTCATTACACTGCCAAGGATTGAGTTAGTAAATCCGCATTTGCCTGGAGATTACAATGGAAACCTTATTAGTTGGCTGAACCAAAGAATTGAACAAAAGGTCGCGCATATTTCCTCAATGGGCATGCAAGCAAACCAACCATTAGTGTCAGTCATTAATTAGCATTTGAATAAAAGTATCATTATATTACCCATAAAGATGAACAGTGTTCACCTCCATGCAACAATGCACATGAATGATGTTCATGTAGAACAGGATTTTTTAAAACAAAATTCGTTGCGTCGTCGCGTTGTGTTGAAAATTCGTTGTCGCATCGCGTCGCGTTGTTGTTGTTGTTCTGTTGCGTTGGAACAACGCGACTCTTTAACCTTGCTGGGCGTTGAGTGCTTTCCCTGGAGTAATTCTCCGTTACTCTTAGTCAGGTCTCGTCACGACGCAGTCAAGTGTCTTTTATCCCTTTAGGCCAGGGGCTCGACGCCGTTAGATCCCGGGAATCCTGGCCGGTCACCCAACCAGGAACCCGCGAGTCTCGAATTCGCTTAACCTCCGTGACTTCACGGAGCGCAGTAAACGAATTCGGCTAGCGACGCCGGCAGATTTTTCTTAGCATTCTCTGAGCACAGAAGAAGACAATTCTAATATTCCTGATTCTCTTTCCTTTTTTAACTGCATTACATCCTGCAATCTTTGAATCTACAGCCATTGAAGTTTTCAGTTACCTAAGAACTTATAAAATTTATTTTGTTAGAGTTTATTTCATAATATCTATTCAGAATTTCAGTCAATTACATGAAATATAAAGGAGTCCAAATTCAAGTGCATTTCAAGAAGAGAAATATGGAATTCTTGTGGAATGTTTTGTCAGCCACGAAAGCTGAAAAAATTGCAATTCAAAACATAACACAAAAGCTAACCATATTATATATATATATATATATATATATATATATATATATATATATATATATATATATATATATATATATATATATATATATGCCAATTTTTTAGAAAAATTAGGAAGGCAAAGCAGAAGCATCAGGGTCAATTGCTGTAATAAAACAATTAAGTCATTTTAGTTTGTATCATGCCACAGAGAACAGAAGTGGTCAAAGAAATAACGAAAATTCTATAACAAATTAAAAAAGAAGTGATACAGGAAAATGCACTATATGAAAACAAATGCAATATTTTAATCCGCCTAACAAACTGCTGTAATAAATATCAGCAACATTATTGTGGTCCAAATAATGAGTTCATGAAATATTTAATTTCCAAAATAAAATTCACAATTTATTCTGTACGTCCAGCTAAGAGCAAATAAAAAAAGCTTACAATGTTTAGAATTTAATATTGTTCAAATTATATTTCTGTCTACTAGAAAGCAGCGGGTGGGGTAGAGCAATGTCGCCACTTACTCAAGCGGCAGACACATGGTCACGTGGTTGTATTCGCATCAGATCACAACAGCAACAGCAGCAGAAGCAAGAAACTAATAACAAGAGCTTACAACAGAGGATAAAATAGAACCATAAACATGGGCAACCCAATGCATAACAAATACATAACGGTTTAGATGAATTCCCAGATTCTTTGTTAAAGACTTGTGCGTATGCCATTATACACCCGTTAACTCACATATTTAATGCATCTTTATGCACTGGAACGTTTCCAGATATTTTCAAAACAGCTAAAATTAAGCCGCTCTTCAAAAAAGGCAACAAAAATGAAATTCAAAATTATCGGCCCATCTCTCTTCTATCAGTTTTTTCAAAAATATTAGAGAGACTTTTTTACGTACGAATGGAAACCTTTCTCACTAAACACGACGCGCTTTCAGATTGCCAACATGGATTTAGAAAATCAAAATCAACGGAAACAGCTATATTTTCTTTTCTTAAAGATGTCGCCTCATCATTAGATCAAAACGAGGCACCTATTGGATTATTTTTAGATCTCTCAAAAGCTTTTGACATCATTGATCATGACATTTTACTTTCAAAATTACCTTCATATGGAATCCGTGGTATTGCTCTAGATTGGTTATGTTCGTACCTTAAACAACGATCTCAGAAAGTTGAAATACCTTACTGGAATGATGGAACATTACGTACGCACCTTTCCGACTCTTTGCCCGTTGCATGTGGAGTTCCTCAAGGATCGATTTTAGGCCCTATTCTGTTCCTACTTTACGTAAACGATATGCCCTCGACGATTCGAAACGGAAGAACGGTTCTCTTTGCGGATGATACGAACATCCTTTGCAATAAAGAAACCGTAAATAGTACAATATCAGATGTTTCAAATTGGTTCCGAAATAACAAATTAATAGTGAACGAAAAGAAAACGGTTTTAATGCAGTTTTCCATTTCAAATAAACAATTCTGTGCTCCATTGAAAATGAACAGTGTACCATTGACTCATGTTAATGCAACAAAATTTTTAGGTCTCTCAATTCAGTCAAACCTTAAATGGAACGTCCATTTAAATGAATTGAACACAAAATTAAGTTCATTATGCTACGCGTTCAGAATTCTTGCAAATTCAGTCAGCCTTCATACTGCTCGTTGTGTATACTTCGCGAATGTTCATTCCCGCCTGAGATATGGCATAATATTCTGGGGAAATACATCTTATAGCTCCCAGACTTTTAGATTACAAAAACGAATTGTACGAATAATAACCAAATCCCACCCACGTGATTCATGTAAGCCTCTCTTCATTAATCTAGGAATTCTACCATTACCGTGTCTTTTTATTTACGAATCAGTGGTTTTTGTAAAAAATGACTTGCTTAAGGGCGGGAATATATTTTCAGAAAATGCCGAAGTCTATTACTATAACACTCGACGTAGAAATCATATTCATCAGGTGACAGTATCAACAGCTCATTACAAAAAATTCACATACAATACATGTACATTATTTTACAACACTTTGCCAGATGACATTAAACGATTAAATTCAATAGAAAAGTTTAAATCCCAAGTGAAATCGTTTCTGCTGCATAACTGTTTCTATACAATTAGAGACTATACTGAGCATCACAAGAAAAGTAACATTAATTTTAACAATGATACATAATGCATTAATTACCATTTGGACTGTATAAATGAGTATAAACAACCTGTAACAACTATTGTAACACAGCTTCCGGGTCAATGACCCCCATCTCGATCAGGTTTTTCGTCCAGTTTCCCTGATCCATTGAGCAAATGCTGAGATGGACCCTTGTTTTGCTTCTGGACATAAATGTAACTTCATTTTCTGTGCACGTCTTCTAGAATTCAGTGGGAAATACAATTATTCAAATTATCGTTTCCACGTTGTCGCGGCAGAAAGTAATAAGAGCCAAAATTTATTGCTTATTTATCCTTGAAAATAGATTTTATTACATGGGAGTTTTTTTGTTTTTTTTCTCCCTTTCAAAATTCAAAATTTATTGCTTATTTATCCTTGAAAATCGATTTTATTACATGGGAGTTTTTTTGTTTTTTTTTCTCCCTTTCAAAATTCAAAATTTATTGCTTATTTATCCTTGAAAATCGATTTTATTACATGGGAGTTTTTTTGTTTTTTTTTCTCCCTTTCAAAATTCAAAACTTAAGTAGTATATGATTTAGTGTAGGGATCACAGAATTTTGAAAATGTGCACACAATTCACTTTTCCCCATAGCCCGTCATACGCAGTTTTTAACTGTTTTTTGACGTAAATAAATAAATAAATAAATAAATAAATAACCAAAGAGGTAATGACGCTTTCAATTTTTAGTTGTTTCAGGCTATTATATATCATTTTTTTTAACAAGTATCAGCAACTCTGCAGTGATGTCATCAGAACTTGAAGCCTCTGATTGGATAACGGAACCCTGTCAGTCACTAGCCACAGCACTTTCTCCCCTCTCAGCCACTAGCTGTAGAGTAGTAGACAGATATAATTGGGACAATAAAATTCAACGTATTTCTTACACATGTGCACAAAAAAAGAGAGAGAGAATTTCTTGCTGACTCTCATTGACCATGAAGTTTTGAATGTTTTCTGCGCGTATTTTGTTATGTGCTTATGATTATGTTGTTTTTATTGTTGATATTATTATAATTATTATTATTATTATTATTATTATTATTATTATTATTATTATTATTATTATTATTGCTGTTACGGAAGTCGCTACGAAAGTTTTGAGATATACTGTGTTACGGTCCATTATTACCTTTCCTAGAATGTGAGTCGATAGCAGTGTTCTTTCTGAGTATTGCGTGCAAGTAGGAACTTGCTCAGCTTATCGCTATTGTTAAGAAACCTACCTTGATTATTTTTGTTGACGGGACATTCAGTTATTAGAGCCGACAAGAGAGCACTTTCGTGAAATGATTCTTTATGACTTTAAAAGTGGTTTAAACGAATCTGAAAGCCTTGATCGTTTGCAGCGGGCCTTTGGGGACCTTGTGCCTTCCCGTGCGACAATTTTTCGGTGGTTTCAAGAATTCAGAAGAGGCAGAACTTTGTTGAAAGACGAGGAGAGAAGCGGGCGTCCGGCGACTGCAATGACTGAAGAAAACATCGTCGCTGTGGAAAAAATAGTGCGTGAAAACCATCGTATGAAATTTAAGGACATTGAAGGATCCCTACAGATTGGATCGCCGACAGTTTCCAAAATCCTGCACGAATATCTTCGAGTCAGAAAAGTTGCATCTCGATGGGTGCCTCACATAGGCAGAATCACAGAAACGCATCCGTGTGGAATGGTGTGAAGAAATGTTGAAAAGATTTGAAATAGGCAACTCTAGACGCGTTTCCGACATAGTTACTGGTGACGAAACAGTTCGATCCTGAAAATAAGCGCCAGTCCACTGTATGGATGTTTCCCGAGGAACATCCACCAACAAAAGTTAAGCGGCCTCGAAGCGCCGGAAAGAAAATGGTTGCAACATTCTTTTCCAAAAGCGGCCATGTCGCAACTGTTCCACTGGAAGAACAAAGAACTGTTACTGCGCTGTGGTACACAACAATATGTCTACCTAACGTTTTCGCCAAGCTTCAAAAACGACGACCGAAGACAGGACTGCGGGGAATCGTCCTGCACCATGACAATGCGTCAGCGCACACGGCCAACCTCACAATTCAGTTCCTAGAGTCAACAGAGGTTAAACCCACCTCACCCACCCACCTTACAGTCCTGACCTGGCTCCGTGTGATTATTTTCTGTTCCCTACAGTCAAAAATCGCATGCGAGGAAGGAGGTTCAAGTCCTGAAGAAGCTGTTGAAGCCTACAAAAGAACTTTAGCACTCGAGGAAAATTAGTGGAAACAATGTTTTAAAACTTGGTTTACGAGAATGCCAAAATGTATAGAATGTTGCGGCGAGTATTTTGAGAAAATATAGTAATCAAAATTATTTTAAATCTCTTAATTTTTGTGTATATCAACACTTTCGTAGCGACCCTCGTATTAGTATTATTGCTGTTATTATTATTATTGTTATTATTATTATTATTATTATTATTATTATTATTATTATTATTATTATTATTATTATTATTATTATTATTATTATTATTATTATTATTATTATTAAATATACTCATAATTAGGTACACAGGTACACATTTTATAACTGCTCCATTTTTATAATGATAATTATAATGCTGTAATACATAATTGTGAGGGGCACAGAAATTCAGGACAAATTTAATCTAAAAAAACTGTTAAGAATTGGTGCTGCACTGGGATGAAAAGTTGCTCCCAATACTCAAATGTTTTGACAACATTGAGAGACTGGCAGTAATAGCAACTTTTCACGGCAAAAAGCAATTGCTAGGAGTCCTTGAAATCTCAAGCAGAAGAGAAGTGATAAAAAAAAAACAATACAAGCTCAATTGACTTTCCTATGTTACAGGAAGCCACACAGATCAAGTAAATTGTGCTCATTTCAATGCAGAAAAGTTGTTCAATCATGACCTATTCAACCTACCTTGACGCCATCACATTTTTGAGTTAGTTTGGAGCACCAGTTTCATCTAGCTGAGGGTGAAACTACTGGTCCAGATACAGAGCTTTTCAACCGATTTAATCCTGGTAAAAACTCAACAAGAACATTTACTTAAAGGGTAGAAATGAAGTTCCTGATGATATCTGTTTTATCACTCTTGGATTTCTTGAACCCCCAACTTTCTATGCAAAAACAACTATGAGATGATTATCAAAAATTGCAGGAGCTAATGATGATCTTTCTTGGCAACATTTCTATGATTAGGACATAGTTTCTAATACCAGGAGATGTAAGTCATGCTAGATGGATGGCAAAGGCCATACATTCATTCATAATCATTCAAGAGATAATTATTTCTACAAAGGACAACGCTAATAACTTACATAAAACTTAGTTTCATAAAAGTATCTACTTCTAATTACGTATTGGTGTATTTAATTTCCCAATTTATCCAATTATTTCCTATATATTCAATCAATTTCTCAATTTACCTATGTATTGTAACTAAGCAATTTTCTTTGTGATGATGAAATTCATAAAATCATTATTAACGGGCCATTTTACTTTTAAAAAATATTAATGAACTGAAAGATTTTCTGCAAATTATTATTATTATTTACTTGTTATTTAACATTAATGTCAGTAATCTAATTTTATGATTGTTTTTCGATTGTTCATATGCAAATTTAAAATATGCTGTTATTGCAGATTTTTTACAGTTTAAAGATGCCCTGGACAAAAGTATTGGCCTCCTAGCAGCTTCAAGGTGAGTCAAGACCATAATGAAAAGGAAAATTGAAAAAGATGTATAAATGATTTGGTGCGAGTTTTCTTACCTGAAAAGTGAATACTAGAAAAGTAACCAAAATCATGAATACATTTCACTTACAATTTTTGAACATGAACTAAATAATTCAATTCTAATCTCAGCATTTTCTGACAAGAATTTTGGTAATGAGTTTTCTTGTCATATTACTATTTCATCAATTAGATGATGATTCTGAACCCTTCTCTGTTAGTTATTCCAATGTTTTCCTTTAATTAAGGACAACTGGGGAGTAGAAGTTGTACAGCCAATTTAAAAATTTATTTTAAAATGATGTTTCAAAGAAATTGCTCTTTATCATTAGACTAACGTACATAATGAAAATTCTGACCATCAATGATAAATTTCATTACATTACAAAAAAAATAAAAGGAAAACAAGTGTAATAAATAGGACAATCAGAAAATAACATCAACTTTTTCAGTCAGCTATGCTGCAATGGCATTTGAAAGAGAAAAGTAACACTGCAATTCCAAAAACTACTTTATGTCTCTTGTAACTGCAGTTTTAGGAAACAAATTAAGTATTTTGTATAAAAACATGATTTAAGGCACTACACATTTAAGTATTACCGTGCAAAGATTCTCTTATTGTTCACAGGACTTTCTGAATATTAGGAGGAGAAAGTAACTTTGATGGTTTTTAACTGTACTCACAAAAATCTACTAATAATTCAACATTGTCTTTCTAAACAGTAAAAATAATAATGAATAGCTCCAGCTTCAAATGTGTAATTTAACACAAAGAGGGGTGCATGCAGATAGTGCTTAGTACACAACTAAAAATTTTAATTTGGATTGTATGTAGGGATGGGTTTAGCAATGTAATCAGAGAACTGTAAAAGAATATGAAAGCAAGAAGAAACAATATGTAATGAAAACACATGGTTGAATTATGAATATTCTACAGGTAGGTTTGCAAAGGTTACATTGTAATTACTTTCCACGCATTAAAAAAAACTTCAAAATCTAAATCTGTAACAGAATAGTTTATCTCTTACTGTAGAACAGTTCAGTTTTTTACAAACAATACTGACAATGAGAAATACAAACCCATTATAACTAATCTAATGGTTAGTATAAAAGCAATGTTAAACAGAATAACTACATCCCATTAGCAGTAAAAAGCTTTGGCTGCAACTTCATTGCAGCATATAACAGCAATATGGGCAAAAGAACCACAACCACAACAAATTCTAAAAAAAGAAAACCGTTGTTATTTTCAATCAAATTCTGATCATAATAGCAAAAAGCTGTGAGGGGGGAAAAGTCAAAAATCTCACATATTAATAAAAAATATGAGTAATGTTGACTAAAGCTTAATTAACCATATAATAACACCTGAAATTTAAAGTTGGCAGGGAAGCTGGAAAACAAACAAAAACTGAATGACTTGCAGTGCAAATTAATGAACACAGTTTTGGAACATTCATGATATCTTGGTACCTCTTTTTTTTCTTTCTTTCTTTTGTTTTATTTTGTTTTGTTCTGTGCATGCCAAAGAAATCCAAACATTGAAAAATTCAATAACTCAATAAATAGGCGATTCACCTATTATTTCCAGTTATTATTTTTCTCAAACACATTAGAAGAAATAAATAATTTCACAATTACAAGTAAATTTAAGAATTTTATTTATTAAATTTTATGCTAATGTATAATGATGATTGTTTATAGACTAAATATTACATACTCACATTCACACTTGAATTCAGGAAATTTTTGTATAAATATTCTTGGATATTATTTTCAAAAAATCACATTTTTAAAGACAATATGCAGTAGTGATCTCTTACATAACCCGCTATGGAAAACAGAAGTCAAATATCAAATCACTGCTATTGCAGGGATTTGAGGAAGGCATACAACTTGTAGCAAAGACATGCAGGTTCACTCAAAGAAACAACCATTGCATCATGCACATTTGCTCATGCACCATACGCATGCTGCTACTAGCAGAGAACAAGTGGTACTGACCGCTTCTGCCGGAGAGTCTAAGCGCTCGAGCGACAGGCCCAGGGAGTCCTAGTCGCGGACAAAACACAACATCAAGTCAACATTCAGCCCAGGGGCTCTACACTTGCTCTGCAGCAGGAGCTGGCAAACTTTCACTTCAAGACCACAAGAGGGATAAAAGGAGAAGCCCATAAATTATCTAGAAACATGTAAACCTTAAGTCATATTAATTCTATTTCAAATCCACTTACAAGAATGATGAAGATACTAAGATTCATCTCTTGGGGTATTAACAATTTTGAGGAAATAATCATTTTGTGTACCCATTGAGGAAATTTTCTCTATGGTGTAATCCACATTTTTGTTTCAATTTTCACCACTAATAGATGGGTGGATGTCTCATCATTATTATCTAAAAGTTAATAAACTTCTCCCTAACACTTGCTTTCTCCCTGTTGAAGGCTCCTTTCTCTTCACACATTAATAATTAAAGCTTAATTATGTTAATTTTATTATTATTTATTAATTATTTATTATATTTATTAACCTACCTGATAAGAGACTCAACTCAAAAGCAAATATTTTCAGTGGTATAAATACAAGGAAATAATGGCAGTGCTTTATAAATGAAAATTTGAATATTATCATGTAATAAATGTACTTTGTATCTGGACTTAAAAGCAATTAACTTATTTGAAAGCATCAGAACAATGATTTGATCAAATACTTCATAACAAATCCTCAAATCAAAGACCATCTTGATTTCAATCAAATGCCTTTAATATGCTACCATATTTATTCAAATATAAGAATGAATATTCTGAAAATAAGACAACTTAATAATAAAGAGGCCTCCAGATAATTTTTGAAATTTTTAATTAATTTTTACTATTTAGTCAAAATAAAATTGCAAATTGTCTAATTGATTAGAAAATGGTTGATGAGATTGTTAAAACCTATTGCCTGAGCTCTCAGTATTGTCCTGTTCTTTAGAATCATCTTAATCATGGTCTTTGTTACTATGATCTGCATCTTCAGATATATCATTGTTTCCTTCCTTTGGTCCATCTACACTACGTTGTCCTCTGACTTTTTAGGACCCTCTCATAGCTTTGCGCATTGAATTTGGGTTCTTGGTCTGACCTGATGCCACTAAGAACATTGCCTTCCATGTCAGATTTTCTTCCTGGCCCACTCTTGCTTTTTCGGTCTTCGAATCTTTAACAGTTCTTTCACATTTTTCAACAGAACATATTTAAAATTAGCATTGTTTAAGGTTTGTGTGATAAGAGTTGTGAACTGCGAACTTATACATTTCCGTTCCTTCATATCATGAGTAACACAAGCTAGAACAGCAAGTTTCGAAGTTCAAGAATTTTTTGCTAAGAAAATATTACTTGTCGGGTGGCAAACAAAGGGATCCATGTAGCCTCATCAATCAGCACTAGTTGCATTTCACTTCATACAATGCCAATCATTTGAGATTCTCTCTTTTCCCGCCCATTCGAAAACTAATGGTGCTACAGAATGGCACAAACATTCTTGTCCTAGTTAGTGTTATTATCTCTTAAATCTAACTGTTCGCTTTTCAGTTTTGCCCCACACTCTTCCCAGCTGCCGTCCACTCGCAACTAAAAAACATTTTTTAATTTTCTCAATTTTTCGAACCAGTAATTCTATAACTGAAATATGCTTTTAAGAATATTACAGAAAAGTAAAGCATAGTACTATATGCACATTTTCATTGAAAACTTTGAAGCCGTTCTTCAGAAATTATGATTAAGAATTTCTGAAAAGGCACAAGTCTGAGCCCATTTTCCCACAGAGTTTTTAAGCTTTCAAGAAACTTCATAAGGAATTAGTAGAAGCACTTATGTTTACAAATGAAATAATGAATAAAAAATGCCCATAATGTACATATTGACAATCTTAGAGATATTTTAAAAAAATTAACTTAGTGTATTTTTGAGAAAATTTCGTTTCAGCTTTATTATATTTATATATATAATAAACAATATTGATCCCATTTCCTTTAAAAACTTGAGTTTTCGAAAATTTCATAAGAAATAATTTGAAGATTTGACTTGTACTTACATGAAATAATGTATAAAAAATGCACATAATGTAAATATAAAAGAGATAATTTTTAAAAACCTAAGTTTGCTTACATTTTGAAAATCCAAAAGAATACATCGAAATGAAGTTGACATCATGCTGTTTAGTGCATTTAGCAGCATCCACACAAAACATTTAAAGAAAAAATTTGGAGCTGTTTTTCAAAACATTTATTTTAATAAATAAAAATTGTTCAATTTCACATAAACTCATGTGGAAACTACTATTTTCAGAAACGTGTACATGAATAAATTAAAAACTCATTGAGGGGACCAAATTTCATCTAAAGAAAATATTTCCAGCGGCAATAAAGTAGTTGTACGAGCTTCTCAAAAAAATTTCACTTTTGAATTTTTTGAAAATTCAAGGGGTACTATGAAAATCTTATCTGTAACATATTTAATAAGTATGCTGTGTAAACATGCATAAGTATTTTTCACTTTATTCTTTCAAGAAATTTAAAGAAAAAATTTGAAGGCATTTTTGACAGGCTTCAAAACTGCAAAAACTATTCAGGACCTTCAAAATGAAAAAAAAATATTTTCAAAATCTGGGGCTTTGAAAAATCCACAATGACCAGGGACTATTCATTTGGGCAAAAATCTTACAAATATATTAGATGTTAGTGCTGTTCATGGATGGATGAATTATTGGACAATTAGAAAAAAAAAGCACTTTTTTGCTAGCAGGGAACCCCAAAACAGGTGTTTTCATTAAAAATTACAAAATTGATTTTCTGCAGCATTAAATAACTTTCCCTATACAACATTACTTACGTTACACCTTTTACGTATGTATAAGAGAAAGTAATAGAGAGCTGAATTGCCAGGCAAATTCACGGATGCCAAGAATACATCCATGAAAATGATTAGGTATTAGACATGACATTTTTATCATCTTTGCAGCTTATTGTTACGTCAAGAGATGTGAGTTTTGTGACATGGAAAGGCAAAATAAAAATATAAATTCTAACCAACTAGACTTAATCAGCGAATATAAGACAACCCTGAATTTTTTGCGCAGGATATTTACAAAAATACTCTGTCTTATATTTGGATAAATACGATAATTGATTTTTAAGGGTCCAGAATTACAGAAATTTTTGTAATGCAAAGAATTTTACAAATAATGCCAAATTCCACACTTTACTAAGTCCATGAAAGTTTGAGGTAAAAGAGTGGCCACACACAGCTGGTAAGAAACAAATACTTGATGAACATTTCTTAGATTACAAATACTTATATATACAATGAATTCTTGTAGATACATATTTCAATAACATTTGTATTTAACAACTTAAGTCTCAAATCATAACAAATATTTCCTCAATAAAACAATGAACTCTCTCAATTTAGCAGGTATTCTTTAGGAAGGGGGAACAAGTTTTTAATTGGAATAGGATAAATTTGGACAAGGATTTAATCAACCTATGATCCACTGTTTGCCAGCTCTTGCTCTACATGCACTCCCATGAACAATGATACCAAATAAACTTCAAGAGTTTAAGGATAATAATTGTTTTGTAATAATTTTATTTGAAAAAATTTCATTTGAAAATAATTTTATTTGAAAAAACTGGAAACATTCTGAGAAAAATAAGTGGAATCAAATCTCAGAAGCTGTAACAAGCCTCCATAAATAAATTACTAAAATCATTAAAAGAAAATGATCCACAGCACTTAAAAGTGTTTGGATAGAATCTCCACTATTTGGTACCAAGGTGTGCATGTATTGCTGCTAAGAACCATTGCATTAGGTCTTCTGGGCACCTTCACAATATTATTTTCTTTGCTTCTAAATCTGAACTGGGGCAAATGGTTTGAGATGCATGTCACACCTTATATGCAGGGCAAACTTTGCTGCAGAATGACGTCAGAAGTCTAGCTGCTGTCCATTTCTTAGTGAAGTGAAATAAACTGTTTCAGGTGTCATGACATCACAGAAGTGAAGAACAAGTACAGAGAAATTCTTAAACAAAATGTAATTTATCCTTTACACAATGACAGTTTTTACTTTTGCTAATAAATTTTACATAAAAAAACCAAACAAGTTTTTAAAGGTTGTATGTAGTTTATATAAACATGAAATGAAACCGAACATTATTGCAAATGATCAACATCATCCATCAAGATACTATTGAAAACAAAAGAATAATTTAAACTCCTTCCCTGTTTTACAAATCTGCAATTACCAAAAATAAATACTAGGAGCATCATGATAAATCAAGCACAGTGCAGGGCAGCAGATCAACAGTGCTTAGAAAGATTTTGCCAACAGTGAGAAGCAATACAAAATAGTGCAGTGCATTTTTTTGAAATATTTATTTAACATATTAGTGAGAATATTCAAGACACCAAAAATGAAGTATTAGTACTGTAACTTAATTCAGTAGACAGGAGTGACATAAAAGAAACATTTATTAAATACATCAGTCCCAAAAAATACTGATATTTCACTTAAAAAAAATTGATTTGTCCATATTCTTTTAATATTTCTCCTCACGATTATAATGTATTGTAATTATTTGTAAGGTTTCTATTACAACGAAAGCTTTTTATTTGAAATCAGGACACACAATAGATTCAAAGAGTATGAAAGATATATACAATTAATATTAGAAACTGCAAAAATTTTACTATGTCGTATCATTCTCTTGATTAATCATTCTCAATGCATTACTTAAATAAACAACTTCATTTTAGTGAGACCTGGATGAATTACTTTGATATGTTCTTGACCAAGAAATAATGGCTTTGGGTAAGTAGTCAATGCAATGCCTATATACATATAGCAAAACCAAGTTCAAAAAAAATTGTAGCAGATGGAAAACGTGAAGAAAATAATAATTAACATTTTCAGAATTAACAACATAACTTTAGGCATTTTTTAAGCCAATTTGTGCCAAAATTGATTTTATGCAAATGAAAGCCAAATTATATCTGTATTATGGGACTAATGTGCCATGGAAAGATTTCCACATCATTGTCACTGTCCCGAGTCAAAAACTGTAGTTGTAGTAGTAATAAAAAAATGACAGATGATGTTGCATCCACCACCAAATGGACAACATATAACCCAGACTTCAGAAGCGGACAGTTGCCTCCAGACCTCAGCAAGAGGTCGAAAAAAGGGCACAATACTCCCACCTCAAGCAAGCAGCAACTATAGTCATCCCTCTCCTGTTGCAATGAGCACTGGTGCAATAAAACTAAAGCAGCAAAGATAGACCACTACATACATACATACATTGACCACCCTCCCACCAGCAAGCTAACGGCATGCTGAACTATGCGCTCCTCACTTTCCTCTGACTGTTTGCAAACAAACACCAACAGAAAAGCAGTTTTTTTCCTTTTCCTTTTAAAACAAGTTATACATACGAGAGAATACACAATTTTGAAGATTTTATAGATGGCATTGCCTCACCTGTAGGAAAGTGTAAAAAAAAGTTTCTGACAAACATGGGCTCCCCTTTGGTTCACTTCTAAATAGGTACAAAAATAAATTTTATATGCAAGAACATGCTTTTCTACAAATTGTATTATTAGCTGAAAAAAAAAAAATTTTAAAAAGAAGTTCTTAAAAACAATTTATACCATTTTCTTTGTTGTTCTTCTCTGTTGGTAGTTAGCTTTATTTCATTCAATGCTGCATTTATTAAAATATTGCAAATATTGCAGCATTAATGTTATACATAAATTGGATACTTTTCAAAAAATCTAAGAATATTCTCTTAGATATTTGTGAGTTACATTAATGCTTTTAAGAGATTAATTACTAATAATTCATTTGATATTTAATTTTAAATAAGTGGGTTCAGTTTTTCAAAAAGTATTACTTTGAATTTCTATTCCAATAATCATATTTAGAACAGACAAATAAGATTTCCATAACAGGCAGATTTAAGTGAGAAGTTTCAAAAAAGTATCTATTCCACGAAAGCAAGAAATCAATGAAGTGAATAACAATAGTAAAACTATGAATACATCACAAAAAGATACTACACTGAAGTTCACACATCTGAAATTTTCAACAAATCCTCCAAATACTTCCTACTCCATCCCATGGCTAAAATACAGTTTCAAGAACTTTGAGTGCCAGCATGTCATGAACAATCAACGCAAGAAAATACTACATATAATTCCTCTGATTCAAATTCTCATGTTATTCAGGTATCATATATGATATTTAATGGTACCACAGTATAATTGTGTAATGTTTATTATGGGCACTGTGTGTAACATTCACATTTCAGAGAACTAAAATATTCTGTTCCTTCAACCATAACTAACATTAATTAACCATTTTTTTATCTTCAGAATTTATACTATCTGCAGAAAATCTGCTTGAAATAATGTCTCCAAGTGTTCATTCACTCCATCTTCAATCATTTATCTCCTTTCTAATAATAGTTTTGACTCTGTGAATGATATACAAAGATCTGGCAATTCATTAAAACAAATTTCATACATTTTGGCACAACTACATGCTGGTACAAAAATATCCTTGCTGAAGAGACATTTTCAAAATATTTAAATAATTTAATACAAAGGACTAAAACAAACCCTACAAAGCAACTCATTTTTCAGCTGCAGACAAAATTTACAAGTCCAAAATAAATTATAAATTCTAGAGTCAAGAGTGTTTCAGAGAAATAGCATAATTCCTTTCTACATCATAGCAGTGGCATGTGATGTAATTTTTTTTCTAGGGAAGCAATTACATTTCAAATGGTAGATTTCTAATTATTCACATGGATAAGACGACAAATGGATATTTTAAACACTGAACCGATAAGCACATGCGGAGCCCACCACACACGCGCAGTGAGTCACGCTGTATGCAACTGGCCGATTGCTTCCAAAAGCTTCCAAAGGACTGAATGAGCCTGTGCGTGGCCACCACACGTGCCAGCTTTTCTGCTGATCACAGCATTCCCTATGAGACACTGGATGCAGTCAGCCCAGTGTTTCCAAAGAGCTTTACAAGCGAACTCTACCCAATCTACAGGTGCTAATAATAATTACGTGTTCATTTTGTAGAAACAAGATTAGACACACCCAATTTAAACTCTTTTGACTTGGATTACAAGTCAATGATTCTAAATTACTAATCAAGTGGTATTAAAATGTAAGATATCCATGGAAATGATAGGAGAAGCAATGCTTCCCTTGCTTCCATGGAATAAACGCCCCACCATCATAGTAAGGATACCTCTGAAAACTATAACAGTCAATTTCCTATAATGGAATATGCAAATGCGTATGGAAATGTAACAGAACTCCCACGTAACATTTTTTATTAATTTTTACACATTTCCCCTTCCTCTCCTATATTTCCTAATTTCCTATATTTAGTATTTATTTTGACTGTCACTTGCCATGAATGCGTATTTTGTTTGCCAAGTATGAGTATATTCAAGTCAAATACTGAAAAATTTAAGTTTATTGGCATCCAGTTTTACTAGGATACATCTTCCCATTTCTGAAAAACCCCAATATTTCTAAGTTTTCATTAATACACATGATTACATTTTTTTCGGAACATAAATTTCAAATATCTTAAGGCATTAACTTTGAGTGTTTTGAGCAATTTATAAATAAATAAAATTTAAAAAATATACTTTTTGTTATTTCCACTGCTACTTTTAAAGTCCCACTTCCCTACGTTTTACATACATAATACACATTTTCTTTCTACTGTTATTACAAGTCATGAAAATGTCATTCTAATACATGATTTCTTGAGTACAACAATTTAGTATTGCAAACAGTTATTCTCCTACCTAATCCAGAAAGTGTGGAATAGTAATGATTTAAACATGTATAAAACTTCAAATCCCTAAGAAAAATGCATTGTCCCAACATCTTTCAATAACCTTGAATAATTTCAAATATGTAACTACAAATGTAAATAAGATATGTTGTCTGGTATCAATAACATGTATATTTTAACTTAAAATCTTTTCGATTGCGTAGCTTTCGATCAGCATCAGAGCTATCTTGCAGCCTCTGGGTGGAAAACAAAGTTCTCCAGAACTTCAGAACTTCGGTTTTTGTTCAGAAGCTGCAAGATAGCTCTGATTCTGATTGCTACATGATCGAAAAGATCTTAAGTTAAAATATACCTATTATTGAAACCAGACAACATACTTTATTTACATTTATATAAAAAGGTATCTATAAAACCAATGATTTAATTAATGTAACTACAACTTGTGAACCTCAATATATGTAGAATTCTCAATGCATCTACAGTGTAAAGAGAATTTCAGAATTATCAAATATACATTTTTTTGCTGATCATACTGTGTACAACCATGGTTCATCCATTTCTATAATACAATTATTGTATTATAATTATGAATAATTGAACATTTGGAAGATAATAATAGTATTATAAACACTGAAGAACCATGGGTGTACACAGAACAAACATCAAGCTGTCGTTTTGACCATGCATTTCTCTTTCTAATTTGTGAGCCCATGTGCTCTTCTCAAAGGTTGAGCTTAAATGTACATTTGATAGTTCTAAATTCCTCTTCGCCCTGTATATGCATTGGGAACACTACATATATTGAAAAACACAAGTTGTAATTACATATTTGAAATTATTCAAGGCTACTGAAAGATGTTGGGACAGAATGAATTATTACGTATACTTGTGTATTTTGAATTTTATTGAACAGAATCAAATTTCTGTAAGACACCTCTTTCCATTTGCTTGGATCATTTCCGAATGCTGTGGCAGCATATGCTTCTTTGTGGGTAGTGTTACACTCACAATTTGAATGCAGGTTTAACTGTTCTCTCAACAGATCCATTTACCATTTTCAAAAAAAATTTAGATTTTTTGTTGCTTTTACAAAAATAAGGATTTCTAAATATATAATAACTTGATTTCCTTCTGTTCAAGATTTTTTTCTTCCTTCACAATATGTAAAAACCTATTAATATACTCTACCTTTTTAGGACATGAACAGATACTAAATGTTGTTCAATGTCACAAACTATTCTCATTTGTGCAATTTTTGCCATTAAATAGACGAATCCAGAAACGTGTGTCATATTAATGACAATACATCAATATTAATGTATGCAGTTGCATCAATGCAATGCAGTTGACAAATGTGTCCTTGATTACAACACTTGTTCACTACCTATTGCACAGAACCCTCCCTGAAGGAAAAGTTCAGCATTGCCGTATTTGAAATAGAATAGTTTCACGAGGGGAAAAAAAAGTAGTCTTTTCCCTACAATGCACCTTCCAGAGGATTACAACTACAATTATGAAATTCCATCTTCTGTAGAGAAAAACCATCTTAATTCCTTATTTTAATGTCTCAAATACACTTTGAATTAATTTAACCCAGTCTCTTCTCAGAATTCCAGCAAATATTTCCATCCAAATTTGAAAGATGCAAAAGACACTACTTCCACAAACATTTTGTGAAAATTACAGAACAAGGTGTGGAATAATAGCAAACTTGGCCCACTTCTTTACACAGGACAACCATCAACCATCTTTATACAGAACATAAAATTTTCAATGAAAGAATTAAAAAGTGAAAAGGAACATAAAATTCCTGAAATAAACCTGAATTATTAAAATACAACCACAAAATAATTATATTATGATTATTAAATATTAAAGCATACCTGCAGAAGTGCTGGTCCCAATACTGGTACTAGAAAGCCCTGTGTAAGAAAATCTAACAACTGGTGGCGAACTTCTGGATGTGCAACTTGAGCCACTGCATTGCAAAATTCCAATGAATTCATAAAGGTTGCAAGTTCTTCAATATCTTTAACATCATCAGGAGTTAATCGATGCCAATCATCTGTCTGGACAGGAAGTTTCCTTGGAAGCCGAGAATAAAGTCCACTTAATCCTGTAGCTAAAACCTGCAATGATCGGAAGCTAACTGTAGAATCAAATTATCAAGTTCAATTTTCACAAAGCAAGTATAATTCTTCCACTGAATTTTACAGAAGAAATAACTGTTATGAATAGGGAATGGATTTCCATGTAACTACATGTTTTTACATGAACTTGATTCCTGCATTCAACAATATTTTTTAGAGATTACAAATCATTCTGAATGAATTAAAACTATTTTTATTTTACACATTTTTGTATATTTTGGTGTAATTACATATTTTACCTATTACTATATATTTCGTTACATTTTAATATATTTATATGTTGAAACAGAACATTTTAGATGCATGTTTCAGATGCATGTTACACAATCATCTTTCTTATAAATCAAGTAAAATGCTGCTGTGCTTCTACGTCCATACCTTTGCCATGAATTGTCAAACATACCCCCCCCACACACACACACACACTTACTGCATACTCGTCGTCAATGATGAGTGGATTTTTGAGAACAAAAGTAATTTCAACCATGTGCTTGCTAATGTTTCAAACAGCACTTTTGTTACTCAATCAAAAACTAACAATATATTTTACAGAAAATTGTCTTACCAAGTTATTTGATTGGGGGGGGGGGGGGGGAGAGATATTCCCTTTAACCCCCTCCCCCAGGATCCATCACTAGCTACATGGTACTACTATTCACTTGAACACTGACCCATTGTACATTGACTGAACATTGTAATTTTCTACAAACTAATTTTATATTTCAAATAAAGATCTTAATGGTGAATCTTCTATTATTCTTTGTGGTGAAGTCCAGTGTACAATTACTTCTGTTGAGGTAGAACTTATTTTGACTCTCTGAATCCTTGTTAAGAACTGATTAGCGACATTCTATGCTCGGAAAATGTTGGTAGAAAACAATTCTAAACGCAATAATTAATTTTCAATTTTACATATTTTCTATTTTTGTTACATATTTTGGAAAAAAGAAGTACATATGTATGAACATATTTTGAATTATTTTACAATAAATTCCATTCCCTAGTTATGAATGCTTAACTAAAAAAAAAAGACAAATAGATCGAAATGTAAGTTAACTGCAGTGAAACTTTGATTTTACGTTCCCCGATTTTATGTTTTCCCTGTATTTATGTCATAAATTAGTGGTCCCGGCAAAACATTCACATTAGTAATGTATCATTTTACACGATTTTACTAGATTTTTACATTTTCGCGATTTTACATTTCCCTCGATTTTGCGTCTGAGTTGTGAAGTCCCACTGTGTATTAAAACCCCGATATTATGGTTTTTGCATGGCAGGACTCTTAATTTAGACGGATATTCTGAAAGAAAAGGCGGCAATGACGGTGTCAGTTTTGGGAAGGGTAGCGGGGATACATATAAATGTTATGAGATTTGCTATTTACAAATGGGAGTATATTGGTGAATGTTCTGAATTGGTTGGTTGAGTAATTTTCCAGGGCTAAGCCCATGTGAGTGTTTGTTGAGTTAGTTTGTCGCCAGTAATAACTCAGTTGCTGGCTTTTACTTCCTCCCTACCGCTTACGCAGTACAGAGAAAAGTATGTAATGTGCGGAAAAAGGTGGCAAATTTTCAGCAGAAGAAATTTATGCCAGGCCCTTGTACCAAAAAAGTGAATGAATCCAGTAGCTAAATTTAGAAAAAAAATCTTCTAACACGTGGTGTAGCTAGATTCCATATTTGAGGGTCCTTGGTGTCCCTCGACAAATCAATTGACTGCAAACGTCTGTCCGTCTGTGAACAACGCTATCGGCTAAACCGTTCAGCCAATTTTCTCCAAAATTGATATTCCCCAATCGATCTGACTGATGTTGTGGCCCCTTGAATTTGAAACTGAAGGTGTAATTTTTGGGGGTACTTTACTTAAAGCCACTCAGACATTTCAAAAAGAAAAAAAGGCTCCATAGTTTTTTATTAAATTATGTTTTTGGATATGTGAAGGACATTAACGAGAATGGTGTAGATCTCCTTTTTGTTAAAAACATGGATTTTTCAAAAATTGCAAATGTGCAAACTTTTTTCGGTGTCATCTTACAACTTCAATTATGAAGATAGAGATTCTTTACCTTAATGAAATCTGTTCCTTAAAAATAGATTTTGAAATAAGGTCATGCACAATTTTTCGAAACTTTTAGGACTTTTTGCACAATTTTGCGTGAAAGTGTGTGCAAAAAAGTATGTGCTATTTAATCACCACTAGTTGCTATTAATTTCTTTTCAATTGAAGTTTTAATGTATTATTTATTGTTTGTAGAATTGTGTGTTTTAGAACAAAATCTGTGCAAAAAAATAATTTCCTCAATTTCACATTTTCCTCGATTTTACACTTTTTCTGACTAGTCCCTAGAGTGGCGTAAAATAGGGGTTTCATTGTATTAGGGCAGCACCATACAACTGGTAAGAACAGCATGTAAATGGATTGATCAAGTAAAAAAAATTCATCACTGTACTTCTTGAGAGAAAAGAGTCACGGTAAAACGGCACCTTAAATGTTGTAATTTGGCTGGATAATTTCTTAAACAGGCAATTTAAATGACAAGTGTTTAAACATTTTAATTTACTTGTAATTATTTTATTAAAAACATTAGAATGTAATATTTGAAGGAACATAAAAGAAATGTATATACTCCACTTGGGAGAATTATTTAACTCTGAATCATTTTATGTACATTCTATTTCAATTGTTGACTAATAATGTAATTGTGCTTATTGTCATTTTCTCTTTTGAAGAAGAACGCAGTCAGGATAACTGGGAATTTTACGTCATGCTTCAACCTGATTTTTTGTCTGGGATCACTTTCAAGTTAATACCCCACAATTTTAATTACATCAAACATGAATTTTTAGTCTTTCACAAAACAAATGGGCATTTTTAGGTTCTCATGATGGAAAACTCATTTTTAAGCACTATAAATGGGTTCTTTGATATCATGTTTGTTCATAATTAATTTTGAGAGTCTATGTTAGAAACAGTGAAATATGCAACTCTGTCTCAAAATCAGAAGTCTAATGATGACAATCAATCAATAATTGAAAAGCTGTTTTGCCATGAGATATTAACTTAGAAATTCAAACTGTAAATACAAGATTGTAAATTTTGTAAGTGTAAATTTCTGCCATAAAGATTATTTTCATGAGGCTGACAATAATGATAACTAATCACATTTGATAGATTCTGAAGTATCAGAAATTTTTGACTATAGATTTTAAATCAGCAACTCAAAAATCCCTGTTATAACACCAAACATTTAGATATTAACCATTTTTGTGAATTTTAACCCTTGTAACCCTAACATGATTTTATTCACACTTACTACTAACATGGGGTTATTCATAACCCCACATTTTATTTCCATATTTTAAGCAGGGAATATGTCAAAAATAAATCTAAATTATTGGGAAACACATTTTTATTATCAGAATTTATAAAAATATAATGTTGCTTATTTTGATTTTATTATATTTAATTATAACTTTGTCCATGACACTAAAATGACTTCACAAACAATTGAAACAAACTTCATGGCAATGTTCTGAACAAACAGGTGTGCCGCATTTAAAACAAGCAGTTTTTGTTTTTTTGTCTGATTTTCTGTCGCATATGGTACACCTAGCTTGCTTTTCTAATTTACTTGGAAATTGTTGTTTTTCCTCATTAGATTTTTTTGGTGTATCTAATAGTCTGTCGATGGCATTTCGAAGATGAACAGGGAGGTTTCCTGTTAATCTGTGCAAAATGTGTTCCTTCACCAATTGGACACCTAGCTCAAAGAGAAAGGTTCTTCTTTTACATCTTTCTTTTCCTGCAGTGTACAAAATCATTGCATTTATTTCAGCCTGATCCAGCATTCCATAAAAGTACCTCAATGGCCACCTGCGAGTTTTTCTGCTCACAGAATAAGTGTGGACAAGTTGATCAAATGTGTCTACCCCTCCTTTTGTCATATTATAAAAATTGATTATGTCAGGTTTTCCATTATTTTCATCTATTTTTTGGTCAGAATGTATAGTTGATAAAAGCACAACAGATTTCGATTTTCTTGGCGTGAAAGACACTAATGTTTTTTTGCCGCAAAAACCAAACTGTGCTGACATTATTGGTTTGTTCTTATTAGGTAGGAAACACTGCGGAATTTGTCTTTTATTTTTCCGAAGAGTTCCAACAATAGTTAGTTTGTACTCATTCAACATTTCATCAGCCAGTGGAACAGACGTGAAATAATTATCCATTGTTATATTTCTATATGTTCCATGAATAACACGGCTTAGTGTTCTGACATAATGTGATGGCAGAGAACCTTTATTTTCTAACTTTTCCTTGCCAATGTATGGGAAAGCATCTACCATATAAAATGTACGGGAATCACATAGTCATAATTTTTATGCAGTATCGGTCAGGCTTGGAAGGAATATAAACTCTAAATGGGCAGTTGCCTTTAAATCCAATGAATTGCTCATCTACCGTGCAGTACTCATGAGGAGTATACATAATCTTGACATTTGAAATGAATTGTATCCAAATATCTCTTATGGGGGCGAATTTGTCTTCTGGTTTTCTGGTTTCCCTGTCATCAAATCTTATGCACGTAATTAAAAACTCAAAACGTGCCCTGGACATTACGCAGCTATATATTTCTGGTCCAAAAAGGCCCCACATTTCACATACTGTCAAATCTTTTCTACAGTCAGCAATGTATAGGAGGCCTATGAGAGCGCATATTTCTCTACAATTTGTTGATCCCACATATCTGCAATCTTTGTAACGAGCACCCCTCTTCTCGATTTCCTTGTAAGTAAATTCAACAATTGTATCTATGATATGATCACTAAATAAAAGATTCCAAGCTTCTCTTTCCTTACTCACATTTTTGGCTGCTCCCTTTGGGCCTGGAACACGTAAATATATATTTCTTTGGGGTGTACGAGAGGAAGGTGGCACTTTCTTCGACCAGGTGTAGCCGTTTCTTCCTTTCCATATATCATTTGTGTTATCAACTAAGTGTTCTTCACTTTCTCCTCCATCATCTGATATTTCATATTCATATTCAGATTCTTCAGCAACGAAATCTTTGTCATCAGTGCCGTCGCAATCTGAATCGAACTCTTTTTCATCATCATCTAACCATTCCCGTAAAATATTATCAAAATCCTGGTCTAATGAATTTACGGAAGTTTTCAGGGGTTTTGATGTTCCTGCACCATGTTATCCACATTGTCACTCATTGTAAACACGAATTATTCACACCTCTTTCACAAAAAAAATACACCTTTCACACTAACAAGGGGTTCCATGCCACCCCAGAAACACACCCTCATAAATCTTAATTCACACTAGCAAATGACAACAATTACCTAGCAAGCTGAACTGCTCACGTAAAAATAGACATTTCCAAGTAAGAGTACAGAAGAGCTCAGTGCAGCCAACTGCATCATTTGCTAATAATTAATATTTATTTTTTTCCGTGGGGTTACTAGTAACCCAAGTTAGGGTTATAGAGTTAAAATAGTGTAGTCAACAGATATTAAATTTCATAGGCTGTCAATGGTCAATAATGTCAGAGTCAAGAGAATCAAAAATATATTCATTTTAAAATCAAATTTCTGTCACCTCTTAGTGGCACATGTTAACTTTATTTGAAGAAGTTCATTTTAAATAGTCCTAGTTTTTGTAGTTTAAATGATTTTAAAGATGAAAATTGACTTTGGCAAATTAATGGCCATTCTACTATTGAGTGGCAATTATTGTAACTTCACATACTACTTACAAGGCATACGTTGGATTCCTGGGCAATGTATCGCCCCACACCTTCATGTTGCTTCGAAAGAGTCATGCACAAGAGGAGAGCATCCCGAGCCTGCTGCCCCACAGCACCTTCACGGTGCACAAAGGGGATCAAGAGGGAAAAAATTATGAATCTGCAGAACACAGAAAGATCATACAAAAAACATTAATTATTTTTTAAACATTCATTCTTAGGTGAAGAGACAAAATTTATATGTAATTTTAACTTATCAAATAGATATATACAAATTTCACAAATCTAAAAAAATATCCAAAATGTAGACTCCAATTTTAAAATTGTTCCCAAATGGTTTTATTTGAAATGAAGCTACAAAAGATTTATTTGATAAAAATTACATTTTAAAATAATATCGGTGCACCTGCAAAACTTGTATATGTGTATTAATTACAAAAAGGAGTTTTGTATTCTTTAAGGAGCAAGAAACTACAGTGCTTAGAATTGGTGCCTAAATAATTTATACACATTAATATTTATATAATTCATTAATAATTAACTATTGTAAGAAATAAAATGGTGTGTTAACAAACAAAACACAATGAAAAACTAGTGTTCCTCAAAAAGACACAGACTTTCTTGTAAAAGTTAGTTACCTATTCTCTTGCGTCCCAACTCCTATATCTCAGAGCCTAAAAGACCAGGCACAATCCCCCGTGGTACCCACTGATCCTCTAAGAACATTCCCAGTGAGGAGTACCTTCAAGCCTCCTGCACATGGCATTGGATTATTTTGATCTTATATATTTTCAGATTTCCCCATGGTATCCCTTGACCCCCCATCTTGGTGCTTGCACCATAGTTCTGGGTGTAGAGATCTGATTCCCCAATTCCAGTCACATCTCAAACACAGATCCTGTCAGCTCAAGAGATTATGGATGGATTAGGGTATAGATGTAATACAGAATGATGGATTAGGATATAGAAGTAGTACAGAATGCTCCCCATACCATGAACAAACATTCATGTCTTACATGGGTTCTAAACGCAGAGCCTTAGTGTTCATACACTTGAACTTACTTGCCTCAAGGTCCTGTCTCACACTGCCTCAAGGCCTCAATCGTCCCTGCCACTTGTAAAGGTTACGTTTATGTAATAGTAATTTAATAAAACATAATAATTTAATAAAACTAAAAATGTCAAGCCTCTGAAAGTTACTAAATAGTTATATCGTAAGTAAGCATTTTCAAAGTCATAAAACTAGTTACCGGAAGATAGCTTTTATAACAACATTTTTTAATACTTAAATATCCATCCCAAACAATAACAGAAGTGTTTCAAAATTATAAAGTTTTATTAAAACACATAAGATAATTAAATTTTCATAGATGGCGGGCTAGTTTCAAACCCAACAATCTCCATTTTTTTCTGAAATTTAATTTCTGGAACAAGGGCAATCTTGATACTGGAATGTGCCCAAATAATATCCCGAGTTTCTTAAAACTTCACAAAAAACATTTATTTATTTATTTTTAATAAATAATTGAAGTCAAAAGCAAAGTCAGCAATCATCAATTGAAAATTTGCAATGTTGCAAGTTGACAATTTTCTAAAATTCCAGTTATAGAAACAAAATCGTTTCCTCTCAGCATGAAGTTGCATTGATGTAAATAAAATTGCAGTGTCTGTTATTTCAAAATAATTGTCTTTTTATAATTCTCTATGCCTACTTGGATGAAATAAAAACCAATTCAATTGTTTTTACAATTTTTGTCAGTTGGTTCAGGCTAATCTCTGAAATTGGAATCTATTTTGAAGAGGTTTCAGTTTCAATCACAAAATTTTTCCACATTTTTTTGGTTATGGTACATCTATTATTTGAAATATGTTCCAACATAATATCTGACCATACCAAGGTCTTTCTTAAATACCTGGCAGTAATGTCTTCTGGAGAGGCTCAACAGGATTTCCTTAACAGTAAATAAAAAGGATTTCTTCAGTTTTTCAAATTTTTCAAGTGTAATATAGGAGGGCATGGGAGGAGGGGATCTAATTATATTTCGCCCTATGTGTTAACAATCAAACAGCCAGATCTGAAAACATTTTATCCAATCAACCACACTTAAGGATTCAACTTTACCTAATTATTCATTTCACAATTTAGCCAATTTAATTGATTCATGGAGTTCTGAAGTTAAACTTCTATGTATTTTGAGTATAAATCACAAAATAAAGAAATTAATTCACATTGCCACTGTTGTACTTAAACAAAACGTCGCCTTTATCAAACTTAGCCTTCATCAACCTACACAAGACATAGACATACACAGTTTGGGAGTTTTTTCTCTTTTTTCCGCCCTTAATTTATTGCATCTTTTTCACAATATGCCCCTTCGACATTTTTGGGTATCAACCTTATAATCTCTGGCAAAATGCTCTGTTAAGTTTCTGTCGTTTTGTCTTGTCTTGTCTTGTTGCTGTCAGTCAATGTCTTTTATCCTTTTGGCCACAGGCTCGTGCACTTTATCTTTTTGGCAGCAGAATGTGGCATTAAAATATTGGGGCGGCTGCAACTTCGGTTGCTGGGCATGCTTTTGCCACACACATAGGATGCCAATCGTGCAACTTCAGTTGACTGTTGTCTAGCCCCCCAAATCACTCCCACACCCACCCACTCTTTGACAGATGGTTGGCCAGAGAGCAGACAGAGTTTGCAAAGAGAAGCTATCCCTATACCTTACAAGACTAGGTCTGCCTTCAAGGCTTTTACTTTCTCATGTAGTATGGAGAACAAAATGTTGCAGGGAAAGGTGGCAATTATTCCACACAAAAATTCACACTGATGGGTCTCTGATACTGAAAAAGACTATTTTTCTTTCTCTCATGTTTTTCAAATGTGTAGTGAAGTCAGAATTCATGTATTGTGGACCCTTGATATAAAACATGGGTTTTCTTAAAACATTTGACCATCTGTGAACATCACTTGTACCTACAACATAAAATTTTCACCAACACTAATATTCCCAGATTGACCTAGCTGCATCCAAGCCCTAGGAATTTGAAACAAATATTTAAATTTAAGGGGGGATTTAACAGGAACCCCTTAGGGCATTTTGGAAATTTTCTGAAAAAGGACTCCAAATTGTCCATTTAAATATCGGGTTCAATGACACTGGTCTGTGATGGTTTCATTGCTGCCATCTTGTATTGCTTTTTAGGATTAATTTTGCACCCTGAATCAGGATCCGACGTTATGTTTACTACATCACATCACATTTTCTTAAAAATGCTATTTTATGTTTTTATCACATGCAGGCATTAATGGACTTCTTAAAGTTGTTACAGGAGAAGTTTTAATTAATATTTCCGTAATAGTTTATTAATTCGATGTCCTGCAGCCATCTGGAAACTCTCTATAATCCGCTCAGTCTAGGGCTGGCAAGACACAATGCAGCAAGTTTTGCCGAGTAGCCAAATTTTGTTGTGGTTTGTCCGCTAGTCTGAGTTGTGTTTTACCTGCTGGTGGAAAGAGACGTTTGTCTTTATAAGTGTTCTATAGTAAGTAACATGCAGTGTTTAACGCATATTTCAACAAAAAATTATATTTTTATTGAAATTATATCAACATGCTTCATTGTGGCTGCTAGAACAGTCCAGATACATTCTACTATATGTGTGGAAGTTTCGAGCCGATAAGACCACAGCGCAAAATAAACTGCTTCATGAGAAAGGCCTACTGCGCCTACAGGTATCAAACTGGGTGACCAAGACAAGCCATGACCACATAGGGCTTGTTGACCGTGTATAGAGTAGTTATGACAATGGATGAATGGTGAGAGAACAGCGTTGCCATTGAGAATTTCAATTGTGTGGTGACAACCTACAGACCACAGTACCAACTGCTACTTCTGTTCTGTGAAGGTGAAGGGATTTAGCAGAAAGAACACAAATATTATTGTATAACCAAACAATATTCCATCAGCAATTTTACCCATTTCCTCGTAGTTTTGATGTACCAGTCCCACAGCATCCAGAAAATTTACAAGACTGTCCCTCCTCTGAATTCAAATGTGCTTCAGAAATCCTACCTCCGTGATTTCTTGAATGATGATTTCGATAAGGAATGTAAACTTTTCAAGTAAAGTGCATAAAATTATTTTGTTCGATACCTTGGACTTACAAAGGAATCTGCTGAGATACTCAGATTTACATTTTAGAAAAGTAACATGTTGGCATCAGGAACGATGTACTATTGGTACAGATATTGTGAATAATACTTTAGACACTTCTTTTCTGAAGAGGGAACTTTGGTTACTGCAACATCCTGGAGGCTTTGCTAAAACTAGGATTACCAGAGAACAATCCCTTCATCAACACAACGGAGACTTTATCGATGCCTCCAAGAGTAGTCTGAAGTGCGTCCTCTTTCAAAATGAAATTCATCCGTTCCCATTGTTCATTTTGTTATTATGCAAGAAACATATGCAAATCTTGGAAACACATGTTACATTTACATCTGGAATATTTCCTGGCGAATCTAGGAATGTTGAGCGAAGCGGAATGTTGAATGAAGAGCAAGGAGAAAGATTTCACCAGGATGTAAAGGAATTGGAACACAGATATCAAGGGAAATGGAACAAAAGCATGCTTGCATATTATTGTTGGTTACTAAAGAGAGAAGATCAAATTACATCTCACAATCGAAAAACGTGAGAAAGAAGTGACTTAACAAGTATCTTAAACTAAGTAGAGACTTTATAAAATTGAAACCACGGTCTTCCCATTTCCACTGTGAAATGGAACAATTGCCCATACATTATGAAAGAATCAATCCATTTTACTGTTTTTGAAATCAGTATATGCAATACATTACATATTTCTATCTTATATTCATAAGCATGTAATATAGTAGTGTTAAATGAATAAAAATAATAAGAAAGAAGCATTCCTTACATATAATAATAAATTAATTGAAAACTTGCTTTTACGCGTGTCTCGTATTTCTTGCATTTTAATTTTCATTTTGCAAAAAAAACCTGATGTGATAGAGAAAAACTGACTTCAGATCCAAAATCAGCATGTCAGAAATTTAAAAGATCACTATATCAAACTACACACAGTATGCAATGATCGGAAAGTATAAATTCGCAGGTCACTGTAATTGATTGTTAGTGATTTTGGGCACGTCAACTACTAAACTCGTTAGTCCCATAAGTGTAGTGTAGATTTTTGCTTGAGAGGTGGCAGTTTTCCTCGCAGGATGGCACCAACCTACTGTCCGCTAGGTCCTCAACCAGGTATCTCCCACCAGCTGAGCACTGCCCCAGACGGGACAAGCTCTAAGCTCCCAACCAGTCTCCCGGCATGTGTGGTAGTGTAGTGCATGTTAGTGCAAGTGTGTGTAAGGGGGAGACGATAGGACAAGAAAGAGGTATAAAAGATTGTGTACAGTTCATGGCCTGTTTGTCAGGGTACTGCTCCAGCATTTGTCTGAGGTTGAAACCACAGAAAACTACCGATCAGAGCAGCCAGCTGCTAGAATTCTCCCCTAGACAGCAACTGAATTTGACCTAGCTGACAAGCTAGTGGCAAAAATCCTGCCATCTTCGGGACTTGAACCTAGGACCTCCAGGTCAAGGGGTTTGTAGTGACATCAGTTGATGACCTGAGTTATCTCTCCTGGGTTCAAATAAAGTAAAGTTTACTTCTTCCCTAGGGTTCAATAAAGTAAAGTTTACTTCTAATGTGGTGTGGGTTCTACTTTCACTAAAACCTCTGGAAGATTGAAAACTGCAAAATTTCAATTTTTGCAAACTTCTTTTACATCTTTAATACTGAATAGACAGATTTATTATTTAATTCAAAGTTAAAAATCATCTTTAATACTGAAGTTAGATCTTCAAATCATTTTATGAACCCTCTTTAGAAATTATTTGTAGTTTTCGGATAATTGTCAATTGAAATAAGCAGGATCATAGAAACATTACAATATATTATAGCCCAGCAGTGCTTGATTTATAAAATTTGAGGTCCTGGAATGCTCCCCAAAATTAATTATTAATTTAATACAAATAGTTATATATTTATAACATAATTTAATAATAATTCCCGAGGACCGGAACGCCGTTCCGTCGCATTCCACCAGAAATCAAGCCCTGTACCCCAGTAGACAAAAGAGTTGTCCACAGAGTAAAATTGGTTTAGACAGTTGAGCATCCGCTTCTCATCCACAACACTCAGATTCAAACATCAGCCTGAGTAAAAATGTTTGTAACCATTTCATTTTTCTTTAAACTTTTTTGTAAGAACTATATACTCAATTCAATGGCAAAACACCATTTTCATTTACAGTTTTGAAATACATAAAGACAAAACACATACCTACAAAAATACATATAGAAACGGTCAACTCTGGTTATAGTGAACTCGGATATAGTTACCCCTCAGTTATAGTGAACTTAAGTCACTGATCCTGTTTCACTTAAATTAAATTACAAATAAGCATAAGAAGATTTCGTTATAGTGAACCTGAACCTTGGCTATAGTGAACATAGGAAATGAGTTCTGGATATTAAGGTGATCTCATATGTTATTAGGGAAGTTCAAGGATCTTCGTAGAGCGAGAGAGTTTTCCAACAGCACAAGAGGCATTGAAAGGAGTCAAGACCACATTTCGATACTGAGACACTGGACAATGCAGAATCAAGTATGGAGAGAGCACAAACTCTGGAGAAGGATCTAGAGAAATGAGTAATGAAAAATGTACAAAGCAAACAATGGAATACACTTTTTTTTAAAAGAACAAATAAAGATATTGAAATTTTCAATTCCTGATGTTAATGAATTTTGCTGTATCTCTTTAATAATAAAATCAATCCTTGTAGAGAAATTCTATTCAATTTTGATATCATCGGATATAGTGTACCTCTAATATAGTGAAGCAAATATGTTAGTCCCTAGAAGTTCACAATAACCTGAGTCAACTGTATGTATTTTTTTTTCTTTGGTGCTCCATTTGGTTAAGAGTTTTTCAAGTGATGACTGAAGAGTTATTTGGTTGCAAAGTGCAATGATATAATATTGTGTAACCATTACCAATAAAATTTACTACTCAGAAAAATTAGTGGTACTACAAACTATAGTAACTGTACCTGGCAGGGCCCTGGTCTGGAGCATCAGCATGGAAGAACAGCTGTAGCAGCTCAGTGTTGTGCATGAGGCACACACACAGCTGGTTGAGCAGCACAACTAGCCGGTCCTCCACTTCAGTGGAGAACACCTCCCCCAGGCACGAAGCCAGAAGACGCAGCAGTGGACGCAAGAATGGTTGATGCAACAGCAACTGCTGACGAGCCTGCATTTGCATGTAGTATTTGCAACTGTACCACCTGGCGTTTCATGGCAATTTATCCCCACTTTCTGCAAATGTCTACTATGTCGTTTGGTACAGGGTGTCTGACTTCTCTCAAGCAACACAATTAAGGGAAATACAAAAAGTTAGAAATTCATAACTTCCACAAGACCAAAAAATGTGATTCAATTTTCTGTAAAGAGATAACCCAATAAATATTATTGCTAGTGATACCAGAAAAGTGGATAATTCTTGTTCCAATACACACTAAATAACTTCCTCAGACACGTATAGTCAGAATCTGCATTTTGTGGGTCCTTGATACCACAAAATTGTTTTGCAGCAAAATGCCTGTCAACAACTAGAAACTAAACATAAGCAGGATTTTCACTGGAATTCATATTCCCATATTGATCTGACCGATGTCACAGCCCCTAGAATTTGAAATGGATATTTTGATTTTTGGGTGTACTTTACATGACGCTTCAAGGACAGTTTCAAAATTTTCTCAAGAACGGCTCCAAATGTTTTCTTCAATAGAACAAAATAGACATAAAAATGGCACAGGTCTAATTATTGCTCAGTTCTCTGAATTTTTGAAAATTATAAAAATTAAAATTTTTTCAGCATTTTCCTGCAACTACATTGGAGATACGGATTTTTTTCTTAATGAAACTATTCTTCAAAAATGAGGTCATGTACTTTTTTTTTTTTATCAGTATTTTTGTGTAATTTTTGCTTGAAGTAAAGAAAAAAAATCTCAATAACAGCTACAACATTTTTCTTTACATTTTTTCTCAAATAGAGAAGTATGCTTATAAAATGCTGCAGGTCCCATTCTTGGTGAACTTTTGGTATCTTTTCACAAATTATAAATAAAAATGTGTAACGTTGTTTTTAAAGCATTGGGAAGATTAAGCTTAGGTGTGAGGCTTCTGGTGTAGGGGTAATGCCATATTGAGCCTAAGAATCTGAGGTTGAATCCCAATGTGGGAAAAAAAAAGTATGTTAGTAAAGTCGCAGAAGTTAAGCAGCTTGAACTGCGAGTCCCTGGTTGGGTGACTGTCTGGGAACACCAGGAACAAATGGCACTGAGCTCTGCCTGATAGGGATAAAACATAAATGACTTACAACTTTATGACTTGACATGAGAAAGTAAAGAAATAATTGTGAGTTAAATAAAATAAATGATGACAGGTAAGATCTTGTGGAGTACATACAGATGAATTGAAAGCAATAATGTAACTACAAAATAAATGTTGGGATCATTTTTGTTAAAACATAACTACCAAAACTGATTTTCATGAACCATTCTCCTAATTTCAGTGAATCCACTTAGTACCCAAATTAATATAGAAGAGACCATAAAATTTTATGACAAGCTCCAGACAGAGGTAAAGAAAGTAATCCAAATAACTCGCTAATTACTATAGTTGGAGATGTAAATGTGGGAGCAGGAAACATGCCTATTCCCAATGTTATAGGACTTTATAGAGAACAGGTAATGAATGAAAATGGAAAAGAACTCAAGAGAAAGGAAAAAGAAAAAAGAAAAAAAAAAAAAAAGAAAAAAAAAGAAAGAAAGAAAAGGAAAAAAAACACCACTCATAAATATACTTGGAGTGCCTGGGGACAACACTCAGTGATAAATTATGTAATAGTTAATAAAAATTTAAGTTCAGACATGAAGGATACCCGTGTTTTTAGAGGATGTGACATTTATTCAGATCCTAGTGTGAAAAAAAAATAAACATAAGAGCAAGATGGAAGAAACGAACTGCTTCAAAGAATAAACAAGAAGATAGATGATATAAAGTGTGTACTAGTAGATGATAGTATAAGGGAGTTATATCAGAGACAATTCAGCAACATTGCCACATCAGATCTGAATGAAGAATAGAGAAACATTAAAGAATCAATAAGAAGGGCAGCATACAAGACATTAGGCACTTGAAAAAGTAGTTGAAAAAGGAAAACTTAGAAAATATGGAATGATACGGTTGCAGAGGCAGCGCAGGAAAAAAGGTAGCATACCTAAATTATCTACAAAACAGAAACGAGCAGATTAAACAGATCTACAACCAAAAAAGGAATAACACTAAATCATTAGTGAGACAAGCCCATCAAGAATTCTGGGATAGGTATGTGAATATGTGAACATTATGTATTTGGAAGACAAAAAGTATAGCCTATAAAGTGTTAAAAACAATGAATTTAAAAGAAACAGATACAGCAAGATTGAATATAATTTCCAGAAAAGAGTGGTTGGACTACTTTGTAAAATTATAGAGTGGGATTGAAGAAATTTATATGCCGGATGAAGAAAAAGGAACCAAAAAAAAATGTACATATGTTAGGTATAAAAGGGCTTGATAATGCATTAAAATAAAAAAAATTTTAAAAAAATAGGAAAGCCTGTGGTTTTAATAGGGTTAACGTAGAATTAATGAAATATGCAGGTATGTTACTGAAGTTGCGACAGCTCCACCTAATGAATGAATGCTGCTGAAAGATGTACAGTACCAGATGAATGGTTAGATTCATTAATTTCTCGATGTTTTAAGAAAGGAGACTGGAGTAATTGCAACAACTATAGGGGTATCTGTCTACTTAACTCATGTTACAAAGTATAAGCAAAAATTGTGAATAACAGAATAGCTCCAATTCCAGCCTGCACTCTACCTCACCAACAACAGAGGTTTAGAAAAGGTCGAAATGATTGAAGGCGTTGTCATTGTCAACAATATTATTTATTTCAATAAGAGCAGCTTTCGATGGCTTAGCCATCATCATCAGTTTTCTGATACAAGAAAAATATAAAATTAGAATTAACAGAGTTACATAATTTAAAAACGCTTGGAAACACAACACCTGCAAATCTCACTTTGCCAATCATTTACTTTTTTTGTGACTTCCAGACAGCAGGTAAGAAAACGGCTCAACTTACTTTTTGTATTTTCTCTCTCAAAATTGTATATGTATATTTCATTCATTTTCTTGCTTAAATTTAAAAACTACTGTAATACAAAAAGATCAAACTCTCTGTCCCCTTCTTTCTTTCATTCATTCTTTCTTTAATTCTTCTCCTTTCATTTCTTAAGATGTTTTTAAATTATGTAACTCTGTTAATTCTAATTTCTATATTTACTTCAGACAGGCCACACATTCAATCCACACACAGACATTCACATACTGGAATTAGAAAATCAATATCATACCAGATTAACATTGGAAAACCTTCACATCCATCTCAATAGTAACCTACTGAATGTAAACAAACTACAACCCCTCCCCTCTGCTAAAATTACTTTTTTGACACTACCCTCACACCACACTCTTCGGGGGTGACACAACACAGCACACCGCACCCAGGCCATTAACCCTCCTTCCCCACCACACAGCCAGTACTTAAGCTGTTAGGCCCGGCCAAACCCGCGCAGTCGTTTTTGTGACTTCCAGATAGCAGGTAAGAAAACGGCTCAACTTACTTTTTGTATTTTCTCTCTCAAAATTGTATATGTATATTTCATTCATTTTCTTGCTTAAATTTAAAAACTACTGTAATACAAAAAGATCAAACTCTCTGTCCCCTTCTTTCTTTCATTCATTCTTTCTTTAATTCTTCTCCTTTCATTTCTTAAGATGTTTTTAAATTATGTAACTCTGTTAATTCTAATTTCTATATTTATATAAAAATTTATTGTCAATTATTTATATTATAAAGATCTAACTCTTCGCCCCCTTCTTTCTTTCATTCTTTTCTTTTCTTTAATTCTTCTCCTTTCATTTCTTAAGATGTGTTTTAAATGATGTAACTCGGTTAATTCTAATTTTATATTTTTCTTGTATCAGAAAACTGATGATGATGGCTAAGCCATCGAAAGTTGCTCTTATTGAAATAAATAATATTGTTGACAATGACAACGCCTTCAATCATTTCGATTATGTAAATGTCAACTACAACTCACCACTAAACCAATATACAATTAGAAAAGGTCGCTCAACAATAGATGACAAATTTACATTAAAACAAATAATTGAGAAATGAGTAGTTTAATAGAGAGACACATTTAGCCATGGTGGATATTGAGAAGGCTTTTGTTAATGTCAACCGATGTAAATTATGGAGCATGATGAAGGAAGAAAGGTACCCAAGTCATCTAGTGCAAGTGGTGAAAAGTATGTATGATACTAATATTGCAGTAAAATACAATGGATTTGCAAAATCCATTGTACAAATAATATTGCAAGAATACATTTCTAAATACTCTTTTATATGCTGACAACCAGGTGATCCTCCAGGGAAAATGTAGATAATTTACGAAGATCTATTTACTAACTGGAGCAAACTTTTATGGAGTACAATCTGATAGTATCAGTTAATAAAACCAAAGTACTGGCTTTTAAAGGAAAGAATACGTAAGGACAAAGATTGTGCTTCAAAATATGGTTTTAGAACAAGTGATGCATTTTAACTACCTAGGGTGTAAAATAACATACGCAAGAGAGAGGGAGGTCATAAGCAAGATTCATAAATTTCAAGCAGAGTGGAACTATAAGTAGAATATTAAAAAAGAAAGCCCGAAAAGAAACCCAATCAAAATTTTATGATATTCTGGCCCTCCCAGTTTTACTGTATGGAAAATTGGATTCAAAAACAAGAATATTTTAGGATTGACTCAGCAGAAATGAAATTTCTAAGAGGAGTAAAGGGCTGTACATTAAGAGACCAAATAAAACGTGTAAAAATAAGAGAAGAACTAGGGCAGAAAGAAACAGTACATGACAAAATTTAGAAGTACAGACAGCAATGGGTGACACTTATTGGAAATATGCTGCAAGACAGACTTCCTGTGCGAGCGCTGAATTATAAGCCAAGAGGCAGGCTCACGCCTAATCCACAAAGGAAGATGATGATGATGATGATGATGATTATTATTAATATTAGTAGCCATTAGTACTTAATTTTTCTGCTTGTCATGCACTTTCTGTATCATAGCTCTCATGCAGGTACAACAGGAGCATTGTTGGAGCTATGTGGTTGCATGTTTGGAACTTTCATTGCTAAATTATGAATCGTGTTGCTTAACAACAGATACATAGCAGCTAACCACAGTTTTAGGAGAAGATTCAAACCATCACAAGTAATGAATATGCCCTAGTCAGGCACATATAACGCTTTAGCAAACTAGGCTAAATCAACATTTAGCATTAAGAAATTTCAAAACTGGCTTATATGGTCCGTAAAGGAGGTATATGTCTATTGAGGATAGATGTTGCAATGCTCCAATGTGTCAAACCATTAGTAAACAAGTGATTTTTCTGTGAAAAGTAGTAAACCTTTTTATCTTAACTGCATGTGCATATGTATCAACATCAGTATGGAACATCATTAGATTAACATCGCACTCTCCTCTGAATTAATTATAGATACCTAGCATCCACGCTGAGTTTTAAAAGACTGATATAATGAATGAAAAGATGAATAATTTATTAAAATTTTAGTATGATACATAAATAATCTATTAATTTATAATTTACACTTCTCACTCCTTTCTTTTACTTTGTGTTCAAATTAAAAGCACAATGGCTGAAGTCTAGAACATTGTAAACCTAAGGAAGTCTTTTAAACAGGCACTTCGTGCCGCCCCGGCAAGGGAGAAATCCTTGGTGGAGGAAACAAGAGTTGATTAGGGGATTATAAGGGGAACCTTTCAGTGGGGAGGGGTAAAGCACACACATAACTTAGTACATGCTTATAAAAAGTTAAGCGTGGACGATTGAAATAAATTGAAAAATACACTACTGAAATAATTTTAATGGTTCGTAATTGGTCATGAGCGAGATGTCATAAGTTAGGGGAGCCAATTTCACCCTAGTATCTTGTTGGAGCTCCATTATGAAATAGTGCTGCGATCATTGTGGTGTACCTCTGTGATAAACAAAGCTTGTAGTATTCTTTCTTCACAACATGTTTGCAACTGCACAGTTTGAATTCTCAAGGTTTTCTTATAAAGTGCTTTCTTATACAAATGAATCGGTAATTATGCGGTGGATAGACTCAAGGTTGTTTATAGTGAATGCGAGGGCCAAAGGCCTGAGTCTTACCGTGGCTTGGATCTGAGCGAGCAAAGCGAGAAAACTTTGCCTTTGAAAGTAATTTGGCAGTTTAATGCAGCGGGGACAAAGTGTATGAAGGGCGAGCCATGTAAATCTCTTATTAGAAAGTTTTATTCATTTCTATGAGAGTGCTTAATGTAATTTGAGGCAGGGCTTAAGGAGACTCCCCTTCTCTGCCCCCCCTCTAAATTGAAATTCAAGATAAACATAATGAGACATCACAAAATAAATTAATAAAATACTTTCCTTTTCCTTTGAGAGTTAAGATTATTTCTTTCAATTCATCTTAGACGAAGAAGTAGCTTTATAAATAAACAAACAAGCATAAAGGTTCTACCTGACAAGCGAGTAATTCGTATAGTTTAAGCTGTTCCATGCGTAGAAGATTGCAATAACGTCCAGTGTGCACACTCCAATCAAACAGGCGTTCCAGGAGGTTCTCACACAGCAGGAAATCCAAACATTGGTGCTGCGACTGAAACTCGGGACTGGATGTTGCAGTGGATCGTAACTCCAAGAGAAGCAGAGTCACCATCTGATCCAAGTGATTCACCACAGCCAGAACATCATCTTGAATAGGGTAACTATCTGGAGGCTGCAGCAAAAAATGTCAAAATAAAACAGCTACTTTTTTAATTGCACACTTGTCTCTCAAAAAGGAGATTTGTAATATGTCGAATACGCAAGTTGAAATTCAAGACAAAAATAATGAAACATCAAAATATAAATTAAAGAAGTGCTTTTCTTTTTTCTTTGATTATCCATTATATATCTAAAAATATACAAAATATTACTAATTATAACTATTTTAATAAACAAGATTTTAATATAATATGCAACAACAATTTCCTGTGCATCAATTCAATGGCAGGATATCCTCCTATAATGCATAAAAAATATCAAACAGAAACAACAAAATTAAGAGTCTTGAGATTATTAAATTCAGTTGTCTGCATATGCTATTACAATATCTTGTTTTGAAATTGCAGGCCTCTAAATTACAACATCAAAATAGCACTGACTACTGTAATTTCTGACTGAAGTAACAGAGGTCAAGGTGATATCAAATTCAAAATGAATAACTTCCTAACAATATTACTAACAAATAAACAGAATAAATACAATGAAAAACGAAGTTTTTTAAACAAATGATCAAAGAAAAACTTCTAATAATCATCCTATGAAACAGTATTAACTTAAATTCTAACTCGGACAAATAAACATAGTTCAGTTTGTACAAACGATGGGAATCACAGACTGTAAAAAAACTTGTATTAGAAAGAAATCTTTCATTTATTGTAAAATCCAATTCATTCTACAATATTTTTATTGGAGCAATAATATTTATCTGTTGCTTTGTTCTCTGACAATGAAATGAATGTTTATAGTTAAACATTAAATAATTATTACCACCCTCAGGACTTTTCATCACTTAAAGTGGTTGTAACATAAATAAAATATAAATACCTGAGTTCTGTCAATAATGGCACTGGTCTGCAACCAATGCTCCCTGAAGCTATTGAAACATGCGGTAGGATCGCAATCCTTGGGAGGTGAATTACTGGACGGCCGTCGTCGATTCCCAAAACTGCCCCGCAAGGGGCTGTTTCGAATCCAACTCATATCAGGTTATAATAATTTAAATTCCACCATTGTTCTGGAGCGTGCAAAAACGAGTCGAGATGTCAAAGGCCAATTCCCACGCAGTTGTCATTGCCACTATTTTATCTCCAAAGCGAGAACACTGGCAGAATTCGAAGTGTGTTATCAGCATGAGAGAAGAGCATTCTCATGATAGCTGATAAAGGTAAACCTAAATATTTTTTCCGACTTCATTAACAATTCAATTCATTATTCAATACATCACTGACAGCAATGTTACTATTATTAATCACTCGCATCACTTCATCTGCCAGAACACAATGTATTTATCATCACCGTGTTGCCATAATAAATAACCTGTTCCACTTCATCGGCCACTACGATCGCCTAGATTCTACTCCCACACAGTCTGATCTACCTCAGTCAGTCAGTACCTCCCACGTCCACTCTATTCTCAAATGTTGATTGGCAATGGAATCTCTTTCCATCATTTCACCACATTCCCCACACGAAGTATTTATTTCTTCCCAAATAGCGTGTATAATACGTTCAATTATTATATATAATTTGTTTATTATTTTTAAAATTATTTTTGAATGATATTTTTACGATATTTAATTAGGCTGATACTATTAAATAAGAGTTATTTTGATTAGTTGCTTTACATGTGGTCGTCATGTATTCGTTTTGCGGTGTGTCGTCATTGTCGTGTTAGTAAATATGGCGTCGAAAGAAGTGAGTTATAGAAAGGCCCATAAAAGTGTTGTTGATGTTTTGATCACTTTGTGATTTAGTTATTACATCGTGGTTTTCAGCCTTGTAAAAATGCACATCAACATAACATATTAACACAGTGTTATCTCATGTTATATTTACTGTTATTATTTAAAAGTAAATTCTATAATGTAAACAAGATCTGCTTTATTCCACTCAGTTGACAGGAAACTTTTATTTAAAAATCTACGTTATTTTTGATTTACATATTGTTCTGTGCTTTTGTGTGAGATGTCTTAATCATTTAAACCTGTACCATTATTGAAATTTAATTATTTTCAGAGACCTGAAGATCACAGAAGAAAGTGGGATCGAGATGAATATGAAAGACTTGCAGCTACCAGAATTCAAGAAGAATTGGAAGCTCAAGAAAAAGCTAAACAGAAACAACCCCCCGTTAAGCGAGAATTATTGCGACAAAGAGATTATCGTGTTGATTTAGAATCCAAATTAGGAAAGAGTGTTGTTATAACCAAAAACACCCCTTCTTCACAGACAGGCGGGTATGTTATTCCAAGTTACTTTCTTGGTTATTATATACAACAGACTGTCTACTTTTCATCTTGTTTGTTATATTTCTTCCTTACTGATTTCAGCTATTACTGCAATGTTTGTGACTGTGTTGTTAAAGATTCCATCAATTTTCTTGATCACATCAATGGAAAAAAACGTAAGTATGGATGGTTATTTTGTGATTTATATATTACAGTTACATTCCTTCAAGTTGGACGTCTTGTTCCATGTGCATCAGATTGTAGTTGTTTGGTGTAAACATGTCTAGTAGTTTACAGACCATTCCATTTGTGAGAAAGTGGTAGAGTATAGGTTAATCAAATGGGAGAGTTAAGACCAATCTTAGGGATGTTATTTTATAAGGATGTATCAATTGATTTATAAATCATGCTTGTCATTTTTATTTGTAGATCAGCGCAATTTGGGTATGTCAATGAGAGTTGAAAGATCATCTTTGGACCAAGTTAAAAAACGTTTTGAAGTGAACAAAAAGAAACTTGAAGAAAAGAAGAAAGATTATGACATTGAACAAAGAATGAAAGAATTACGAGAAGAGGTATATCAATTAATAAATACGCTGATAAAAATGTTTCATGCTCTCAGTTGGTGTGATATAACCTTGTTTTCATAAGCATTGAACATTTTGAAAGGGGTCCTGAAGCCTTACATAGTAAAACATTTTATTTCCTTACGTATGTTCATTCACCTATTTTCCCTTTCATTTTTTCTTTTCATGACTTCTTTTGACATTAGTTTATTTCATCTTTTGACATGACATCTCGTTCATTTCCTCTTTTGACATGACAATTTAATAAATTGTTATTTATATATTTGGGGAAGAGGCTCTCCCAAGTCAACTGACATCCGTGTAAATGGTTTCAGATGAAACTAATTGTATCATTAATGTTATAATTTCATTCTCCCTGTATTGTGTTTTCTGGTTTAAAGTAGGGAACACGGTACACCCTCGGGAAGCGAGCAGGGGAGGGGAAGATGGTGGTGAGAGAGCAGGGAATGGGAGGAGGTAGAAGGTGTGTCTGGTCTCTCCTTATGCCCTGCAACATTGCAAAAAGCGCTCTGAAATGAATGAATAAAATTAACCAAAGTGCGATTTCTTCATGTTTCATATCGGTTGGAGATACCCACAAGGAAAGGCAAGATTCTTTCATATTTATTTTGCTTCATGCAAACCATGTCCCCTTTCACATGGAACACTTACGCATAAGAATGATCTCTTTCTTACTACACTTCCTCTCGAAGCTATCACACAACTCATTTCTCTTGGCCAACCTCATAGAACACTTACACATTGTACACATAAAGCCTAACACAATCAAACCATGGCTTTGAATCCACTTAATTGACTTCAAACACTCCTTTCAGCACCACTCACAGAGACCTCACTAGTCAAAATTCTCACCATCGTAATGCAAAAAATTGACAACCACAAAGAATCAAAGAGCACAAGAAATGTAACTGTTTGACAGAAATTTAGCAAACCATTTTGACAACTACCCCAACCTACACAACAAATTGAAATAAAACTGCAAATATATCGCTATGCAACTTTCGCTTCAACAGACAGAATGGTGAACATTTTTTTCTACAGACAGAAGTTATGGTGCTCCAACAAGGTTCTAGGACATAAAATGATGTAACGAAGAAAGTAACCAATCACAAAGCACTAAAATGATTTTAGTAGTTTAATTTTTCAAATTTAATTAGATCATCCACGGAATTGGTGTGGACAGTTTGGCCACCGAGGCTGTCGCACTGTAACCTTGCCTGTGAAACCTCCACATCTTGCTTATTATAATTGTGTATATTGCTCACAACCCCCGTTTTGAAAGATTTCCATCAAAATCCCCTAACTACCCATCGCCTCTCCCATCTTGAATTTTCCCATTGCCTGAACAGCACGAAGTGTTAGTTTAAACGACTTCTCTAAGTTGTACCATATTCTCTACTTCAGCCAAATTCTGTTTATTTACGGGGGCAGACCTTTTGTTTGAAAAGGGTCTTTCATGGAATCTGCTGTCACAGGCGTCTTCTTTTTGTGAACGTCCCTGATTTTTAGTCATTTACTAGTAAAATGTAGGGCTCCCAGAAATGTAGTTTTCCCCCGCTTGTTTCTGTTTTGTTCTGTGAACGCCTATGATTCTATTAATTGTAGTGTGTTTTAATGAACAAAATTGCCAAAATAAATGAGGGATATTTAAGTTTTTTTAGAATTGAGGAATATGTTTCCAGGCAATAAGTACAATAAGAAATTGAATAAAGTAGAAGTGTGTTTTATTCAGTTTCTATCTAGACCCCTAGTATAACAGTCCATCATTTACTTTTTGAAGAAAGACCAGAGCGATTTCTCTTAGTTCTAAATAGGTGATATATGAATGTAAATGTCTTGAAAAAATAACAACCAAACATCCAAGTAGTGGGAATGGTAGGAGAGGTGAACATTGTCACCAATTTGGTTTTGTTAAATATTGGTATGGTCACAGGGTAAATGGACTTAAGTAGTTTGGAGAAAACAAGGATTTTATATTATTCAGCCATTTTTGATGAGTAGTAACTTGAAAAATGTTTGTGTTCTCAAGGTTTTGTTTTATGTATTTGTCTTTAAATACAAAGTATGATGATTATGTAGCTTCCAGAACAAAATCAATATAAATTATAAAAGAATACTTAGGTAATTTTACACAATGAAAGTTTGGTTGTTAGGATGTTGTGACCTCTCAGGCATTTTAAGAGACTATTTAGTGATTCCTGTGATAGACAATAAACAATTAATTTTTTCTGTCTTCTTCCTAAATTAATTATATTTTGAAGTGGTCTGCTTAACAATTTACCCAAAAATACAACTTCACACAACTCCACAGAAAGTGATTGATACTGCAGAACATCCCAACAAGATTCTGCAAAACGAATACTTAAGTCAAAGTGCAGTATTGCCATCTGCAAAAACATTGTAGCTGTTCCTGGGTAAAAAATGCTAATTTATCCTAATAATTTTTACCCATAGTAAAAATTTTAAGTGGTACATATGTGACTTAGGCAGATAATGAAGGAATGAAATTTGACACATTTTATTTCCCAATACTTTTTTCATCAAGGAGGCACATTTGTCTTCAGTTATTCCACTTAAAGAAATTATACATATTCAATTTGGCCAAACCCTGACTTTAGAACTTCTATCATGCAATCAGTTTTATTTTTTGCATATTAATTTTCATTAAATGTTTCGTCATGGAAGTTAATATTTATCCTAAAATTTTGTTGAATATTTTATTTATACACAAAAATTAGTTTGCCACGAATGAATATTTTTCAAAACTAAATTAGCAACAATGTTTGACTATCCTTGATATTCAGATGTTCTTGTTGTTATTCTCAAGCATTCATGTATCATACAAGTAGATCTAATTGTAAGCGTAACATCTATATATATTTTTTTGAACGTAAAAAGTAAAATAGTGTTGCCTGATTCACCACTGCAAGTTTCATAATTCTGAATATTCTCAAGGAGTTCCTTATAAACCATTTCACATTCTGCCTTTTAAGATATTTATGACGCTGCTGTCCAATAATTAATTGGTTACATTACAAGTGAAAATTACGTTCCTGTTTTAAACTATTTAATTTAGTGCTTGTAGTTAAGAAAAAAATTTGACCTACATTAAAAAGACACCAAAAGAACTATATTTTTTTAACATTAACTGTAAATTAAATGAAATCTGTGTGAAGTCACTGTACATTGCATTTTTTTTAACAGGAGGAGAAATTGAAAGAATATCGTAAAGAGAAGAGGAAAGAACGAAAACGGAAACTGGAAGATGATCCGGAACCCCAAGAACAAGAATCAGAACTAGCATCTATTATGGGATTTTCTGGTTTTGGTTCATCAAAGAAGTGAAATTGTGTTTAGAAATCAGTTATGCACAACTTGGACTTCATGTTTTTCCTTTCTTTTATTCAGAACAATTTATTTCTTTATACAACAACTAGCAATACTGAATAAGTGATAAGAAATGGAATTTTTTAAATCTGGAAATGTTTGTGTATGAAACCAAAATTACTTTTTTCTTGTGATGTTGTCAAATGAATTTATCTTTGAATATCTAACCATGTTTTCTCAGTTGTAAAGAATGTATTAAGCATAAAAGCACAAAAAAAGAGGTTTTCAAATTCAAATAAAAGATACAAATTACATTATTATAAAACAGATATGTAATTCAGAAGAAAAATATTTATGTACGATTATATTGAAAAATTATGTTGATAATCTTATGCCTCACTCAAATCATATTATTTATTGCCTTTATCGTTTTACCTCTGTACTTTCTGTTTTTTATCTTTCAGTTATTTGAAAACCATTTTTTTAATTTAATTTTCTAATTGAATAAATATTATTGTCAATAAAAACATTTTATTAATTGAACTTGTATTTCCAACAAAAAAAGAACAGAAAGAATCAAAAGACGCAAAAAAAGGTATGTTTAATTAAACTTAACTAGTTATAATTAAATTTAACTAACTAGATAACATAACTAGTTATTATCCTGTTCTGTGAACTTTCTTAGCAAATAAATAATGTAAATTAACTTTTGAGTAACAAATCAGTCAACTAACTTTAAATTATTTTCTTTTTACATTATACAAAGGCATTACAATAAAGAAATAATTTTATAAAATTGTGAATCAAAACAAATTTACAAATATTCTATTTTGGAAATTCTTGCCAGAAAGGACAACATACTTATCTTAATTTTATATAAGTGTGTGTTAAATTCAAGAGCTTTAATAATAATAATCTTTGTTTCACAACAATACTGCTACAAGTTCGAATTAACTTAAACAGTATGTGTATTACAGTTCAGTGTGAAGTGTAGAAAACAGTTCTTTATTATAGGCAGAATTCAAATGGCTCTTATATTAAACAAATAAATAAACTGAAAATAAGTGAGAATTGTTATGTTGAAAAAAAATCCAACTCTTCTGACAATTATGAACACATTTCAAAATTCTTCTCTAGTGACACTTGTCGGAGATTGATATTTTATGATAGGTATTACATTAACTGGGAACCGCCTGAAACAAAAGTTTTTTCACAATTTCTGTTAGCAAATACCATTTCAGTTTTATAAAACTACATGAAAGACGAAAAAATAATTTTTAACCTTGAATCATATCCAGAAATAATGATATATGTTTTAATGCATCTTAGAATTAAAAGTTGTGAAGCTTCTTAATAACCATAATATTATATTGATGTGAAACATTCATTTTTCTTTGTTAATTTAGAATATTAGAATATTTTCTAACAGTTATATAGATAAGTTGTTAAATTTCTGTTAGCATTTACTGCTCCCTTTTGCATCATTTTTAACCTCTACTGTCATATATTTTTTAAAACTCCATTTTAATTAGTAAGTTTAATAAATAGTAAATTAAAAGTAAGCAAAAACGTTATCTGGGTGCTTAGAGAGGTAGGAAAAATGTGTGTGCCAATGAAGATCCCCCAAATTTTAACTTTTGCTTTTGCAAGATATTTTTTACAAAAAACCTACCTTATACTTTTTGCTGGAGTGAACAAATCAGTGAGAAAACCCATTTCATGTGTGGTTGACTTTTCCCTTACAATAGTAACTTCTGGTGTTGGCTGTAACAATACAAAAAAGGATTTTGTCCTTTATTTAGTCCATCTCACAAAAGTTACTATAAAAACTGACGTTATTATTTAAAAAGTTTATTGAAAGACCACACATTTATGTTAAGAGAGAGATTCAATTGTTATTTCAGACTAATTGAAATATCTTTCTTTCAGTGACATATTTTTTAATATATAATAATAATAATAATAAAACAATGTTTCCTGGCAGTGAAGAAATGATGGGAGTTATAACATTTGTGGATAAGAGATATATATTTTTTTAAATCAAAATAAAGAGCAAATTCTTTAGATGGCTTGTCTTGGATCAGTTTTTTTTTTGTTTTGTTTGTTTTTTGTTTTTTTACTTTGCGTATGATGCAGCTTTATTTTATATTAATTATTTCCTGGACATTATTTTTAAAAATACAAATGAACAATTTGAAGAAAAAAAAAGTTTTTCGAACCTGGTAAAATGCTGTCAGTAATGACAAATGAAACCATATCAGATTACAGAAGCATGTCTTAAAATATTACATTCTGAAAATATACGGAATCAACTCTTTTTTCCTAATCTTACAAGTGAAAATTATTTATTAAATTTGATTTTTTATTTATTGATTTATGTCACATTTAGTTTGGAGTCTCCAAATTGTGAATTCTAAGAAGTTATATGTTCTAATAATTTCATTATTTCAAATGACACTAACATAATGTGTTGAAACATTTGAGAAAATTATTAAATATTAAATTGATTAAAAATTAATTTGCAATTTGCATTAATAAGTAATAGACAAAAATTATATTAATTAGCTAATTGATTGTGTACTTATTATCATACTACTTAACAACACTGATTGTGTACATTTAAATGACCAAGTTTTTTGTGACAGATAATTTTCAAAAATACTATATCTTTATTCTAAGTTAAGTATGTACTTAACTTAGCACAAATAAACTTACCAATGAAACATTATTATCACTTTCTCTATCACAAACAACCCACTTTTGAGGCTCATAGTTTTCTTTATTCATGTTTGTTCTAGTCAGATTTTCAGGTTTATCACTGTTTTCAATATTTTTACTTTGTTGTGAATATTTCTTCTCACTTATCTTTTTCACATTTGATATATTGAATCTCAAAGAATCTTTAGAAATTGCACTTAGTGGTTTCCTCAATTCGGTGTTTTCATGTAATGGTGGAGTAGTTTGGAATGGCCACATAATCGTGGCATTAGATTCACTTGATTTTGGACAAGTTTTCTTGGCTGTGAATGTATTTCTTTCATATTTTGGTACTTTCTCATTTGTAAGTAGAATATTTGTAGTCACTGAACAAGTATTATCTATTTCTTCATTGAAAATTTCATCATAATCAGCTAAAATTAAATATGAACAAATATTAGTTATAATGTATTTTAATGTTTATACTTCCATATTATTTCCACAAAATGGTTACAATTTGTTTTGAACTAATATTCCTTACAGTGATCAAAACTCTTATGCTTTGAAATATTTGGAAACTGTAAAGTTTTAAGTGAACATTGATTCCTTTTAACACAGTTTATTTTCACAGCTAAAGATATTACTGGTTGGAAAATTCTTTCTATATACTGACGAATCCATGTTTGAATTGGTTCCTGAATTTTTCTTTTATAAACCAAAGGCAAAAGCTTTGAAACTCTGAAACAAAAACAGTGTTGTAAATCACATAATTGCTTTTAAAAATTTATTGGAACTTTATAAACATACTTAGGGATTTTTCCTATTGAGGTTTTGATTCCCATAACTTCAAGAGCCTTTCCATGTACTTGATGTTTACTTAGATAGGGGTACATTGTAGAGAAATATTTTATTTCTGCTTGTAAAACATTCTTAAAAATATCTTCATTCAGGAGATATAAAACAACATCAAGTATATTTCTTGAGTTCATATTTCTCTACAAGTTTTTTAGCAATTTGTTGAGCATTGACTATCAAGAGAATAACAACATTGCTGGATTAATATTATTACATTATGAATTAATTTGACAAAGAATGAGATTTAATGACATGTTTAATACGAATCCAATCAAGAATATGATAAATCTTATATATTTAAGAAATACTATGCATAATTCATAATTAACGAACAAAAAACTTTCAGCAGGGAAGCGGCTCACACTTTCGAATATCCCTCTGATTTGTTCAGCGGTCGATGATGAAGACGTAATCGATTGTATTGCAGTGCTGAAGCATTGTGCTAAGTTGAATTGATTTGCGAGGATGAAGCTACAGGCCTAGTTGATATAAATAAAATATTTGCAAAAACACTGTGAACAGCTTTATTTATCTCACCACAAAGGTACGTGTCGCATAAAAGTCCAAGAACAACGAAAGATCGTATTAATTATTGTGTGGGGATTAGCGATAAGAAATGAAGTTAGGTACTTTTTACTTTCTCAGGGGCGGATCCAGAGGATGATTTTGGGTGGGGTTCATCATAGATTTTTGTTTAATAATAAACATATCTGTTATTCTGTTGTATATTGTTTTCATATTGCTCTCGCATTACTACGCTAAGAGAAAGTATTGTAAAGCTGCGCCAGAAATCGACGTTTCAAAATCACAGAGCCTCGCGTTCGTCCAGATTGATTGGGCAATATCAATGTTGGAGAAAATCGTCTAAACTGTTTAGGCACTTGCGTTGACCACACTGGCAGATGGACGAACTGTCGTTGCGCCATGAAGCAATCTGTCAGTAAGAAGGACCGTCAAAATGTGGATTCTGACTTCACAGTGTGATAGAGGAAGTAATTTACTACATCAAGGAACAATTCAGGGCACGTCAACGGCTAAGGTCATTGGTCCCATGAGTGTAGTGCGTGTTTTATCGTGTGAGGCGGCGGTGTTTTTCTCCTGCTGGATGGCGAGATTCAGTGCCGATCTACATCCGCTTGCGGGAATTTTCTCCTAACCGTCACCCAACAGCTTGGCACCGCTCCAGCAGGAACAATATCTAAGCTCCCAACATGTGTAGTAGTGTAGTGCATGTAAGTGTGTGTGTAAGTAAGAGGTAAGGATATGGCAAGGAAGAGGAAGGAAAGATCACGCGCGGTCCGCGGGCCGTTTGTTAGGATACCGCTCCGGCATTCGCCTGGTGTTGATCGGAGAAACCACGGAAAACTTCCGATCTGAGCAGCGTCTGAATTCGATCTAGCCGACAAGCTAATGTCGAAAATCCTGCCACCGTCAGGAATCGATCCCCGAGACCTTCCGGTCAGAGACACTGCAGTGACATCAGTTGATATCCTCAGCGACCTTTGCCGGCACAAATAAGAACAAAATTTATTCACCTTTTCGATATCATGGCCTCACAATACGAGTTTTACTGTCGAAAAATCGCCGATTTTTGCTGAAGCATTAGAATAGTTTCTCTTCACCAGGAACGGATCCAGCCGATCCTGGGGAGGGGGGGGGATCGTATATTCTTGTTAAATAATAAAAATATTTATTATTGTATGGTATATTATTTATGTACTATAGATATACTATACAATATTATTGTTTAAATAATTACATAATTCGAACATAAATATTGAAATCAATTTTGCCAAATAAAAGAAGGTAAAGGAAAACTAGGCCTTTTGGGGGGCCATGACCCCCCCCCCTGGATCCGCCAGTGCTCTTTACTACAAAGTGCGTAGTAAGTCGAGAAAGTAAAAAGGTGACTGCATTCCTGAAAGGAGAAGAAAGGAAGCTGCGAGCATCACGAGAAACCATTTCCAAGAAAATCTTTTAAATTAAAAATTATATTAATTTTGCCACCAAAATATTCTAGTGTTTTGGAATATCTGGAATATTATTGAATTATTTCGGTGCTTGGAAAAGGTGGGAGCCATAGGATTCATTTGCAATGTCTAGTCATTCAAGAAGCTGCAGAATTGAGGCCCTGAAGCGTAAAAGATAGAATACAAGACACGTACGGCAGAAGCCTAGAGCGTGATAACATGGCAGTTCGCAATGGTAGAACGCGTGGGGCGCGGTGTATTATTACCGCTGTATTAGATAAAGATTTCCCCTTCAATGCCATGATGGCGTTGCAACTCCTAAGGTGATCGGGGGGCACTCTCTGAAGTCCTGTGAGATGGTTGCCAAAAACTCGGACGTGCTACCGAGGAACAAGACGCCGTTTCCCAAGGGGGAGGGAGAGGGACTTGGAAACGAGTCCGCGGCGGTGCGACGTTCGACTCTGGCGGTCGGCCGGCCCGTCGAAGGTAGGAGCCCTGCTGGGTGGAGTGGAGTGGAGTACATTGCTCTCAAAATGGGGGTGTCGTAGGCTTATGGGACTGGGATTACAAAATTGTTTGAAGGTCACATTGAAATGTCGGCACGAGTGCATTTAGTTGAAGGATGGACGGACCGGGAGAGGTGGCTTAGTGCATCAACTGATGTCACTGCAGTGCCTCTGACCGGGAGGTCCTCGGTTCAAGTCCCGACGGCGGCAGGATTTTCGACACTAGCTTGTCAGCTAAGTCGAATTAATTCGCTGTGAGGAATTTAGTCGCCGTTCTAGCAGCCGGCTGCTCTGATCGGTTGTTTTCCGTGGCTTTACCCGATCAACTTCAGGTGAATGCCGGAGCAATACAAAAGGGCTACAAACCGGTCGCGATCTTTCCATTCTCTTCCTTGTCCTATCATCACCCCTTACACACACTTACGCTACACTACTAGTACCACACATGCCGGGAGACTGGTCGGGGTCTTAGACTTTGTCCCGGCTGGGGCAGTATCTCGCTGGTGGGAGATACCTGATTGAGGGAAACGCTGCTAGTCGACGGTAGGTCGGCTCCGGATCTCGGCATCCAGCGGGGAAAGATCACAGCCTTCTCTCGATGAAAAAATACACTACATTTACGGGACTAATGACCTCGGTAGTTTAGGCGCCCCGAATCACTAAAAATCACTCATTGAAAGACGAATACAATAATAGATTATTTTGTTGTCAGGCGAGTCATCTTCAAAGATAATTAGTCCCCAAAGTGCTGTGCGTATTATATCTCGGGAAGTGGATGTTTTCATCCTTCGCTAAAACGTGAGATCCGGCGCCGACGTACACGTCTTACAGGAAGATCCCCATGCGATTTTTCTCCGCCAACGGGGCAACTCCCCCGATGAAGAATCTCCAAGGTCCCGACTGGACTCCCAATATGTGTGGTAATGTAATGCATCTGATGACGCGTGAGTGTGTGTTTAAGGAAAGAGTATGGGTTTTACCTTCCTCATAAGTTGTTCGTTAGTTATCATACATTAGGAGAAATTGGAAAAGATAAATGTTCATCAAGTCCAACAAAAACAATTTGGTTCCCTGAAAGCTGAAGAGAGTCTTTTGACCTTGTAAAAAAGCCAAACTCTCCCTCTGTTAAAAAATTTGAAAGCTAAAGTTGCTGAAAGAAACAAAGTTTACATCAGACACCTTACAGTGTCTAATTATGAGCTTACAAGAGGCTCTGTGGACGTGAAAGTTTGTTAAAACCTTTTTGTTGTCTCCGTTTTTTATTTTTAAAAGGGGCTAGTAAAAATATTTGTGTTCCTATTAGAGTTTGCCATTTAAGTGACCTTACAAATTCGGCTAAAGCTTTTTAAAAAACAACTAGATTTGATTTGATTTTTTCGTGTTTACGGGCACGTCAACTGCTTTGGTCATTAGTCCCGTTAATGTAGTGCATGTTCCTTCTCGGGATATGCGCGGTGATCTTTCCCCGCTGGATGGCGAGATCCGGCGCCGACGTACTGTCGGCTAGTGGGGTTTCCCTCTAACCAGGACTCTTCCACCAGCGGGGCACCGCCCCAGCCGGGACAAGCTCTAAGCTCCCGACCGGCCTCCCGGAATATGTGGTAGTGTAGTGCATGTTAGTGTGTGTGTGTGTGTGTAAGGGGAATTGAGATTTCGAAAAACTTTATTTGAAGTCGTTTGTAGCACTTCCACTCACAAATGCAATAATTTCTACCAATCGATAGAAATGTACATATTAAGGGCCTGAGACATATTTAAAAATACATATTTGTGTAATTTTTTTTAAAAAAACAACAAAAGAATACAACAAAATGAACTTTACGTCATATTAAACAGTGCCATTAACACTATCTGTTGGATAATTTTTTTTATCAACTGTTTATTCACAATTTGTTCTTTACATGAACATTCGGTGAATTATTTAGTAATAAAAATAAATTGAGTGAAGAGTTGTCCTTTGACAGCACTTCTCAGATAAAAATTGATTTTTTTAACTTAATCCAGCTATTACATTTTTCAATGACCATTGCAATTACATTGTCATCGTTACTATTTTATTTATATCTATGGCTGAGATCTAGGGAGTGGTGTCGTTTCAATCTTCTAAGGTCTTCACTGTTGTCCAGGATGTTCACTGCAAGGTAATTTAGAGGGTTTTCAAGTCTTTTTTCGTATTTTTTGCTATATTCTGTAATGGTCTGATGGATAGTTGGAATTTGCAAAACAGAATGTAATGTATTGTTAGATACATACCATGGTGTATTTGTTATGTATCGTAGAACTTTCGACTGAAATCTTTGCAGAATTTCTATATTCAAATGCCTAGCTGTTTCCCGGAGTTGTATTCCATAGGTCAAAACTGGTTTTAATATTGCCTTGTAAACAAGTAATTTATTACAGAGAGAGAGAGGCGATTTTCTGCCGATCATCCAATAAAGTTTTTTTAGTTTTAGGTCCATCTCCTTTCGTTTTTTTAAGATAGGGGCTCTCCAAGTTAGTCTTCGTTCGAGGTGCAGACTTCAGTTTGAGGTAATTGTTTGTCGTTCATTTTTATGGGTGGACAAGAAATTTCCCTTAGGGTGAAGGTTATGTGAGAAGATTTGGTTTCATTTGGTTTAATTCTCCATTTCTTAAACCGCTCGGAAATTTTATTGTAATTATTTTCTAGGATGTTGGATGCTTCAGGATCGTTGTTAGTAACCAGTACTGCTGTGTCGTCTGCATAGGTTGCGGTTGTGATGACGTCATGTGGTAGATCAGCGGTAAATAGTAAGTACAAGATCGGCCCCAGCACACTTCCTTGACGCACTCCGGATTCTATTGGTCGAAATGAGGATAGTTCGTTATGAAACTTTACTTGAAAGAGTCTGTTTGTCAGACAGGAGCTGAGAATTATGTACCATTGATGAGGTAGACATCTTTTTATTTTGTGAAGAAGTCCAATATGTCAAACTTTATCGAAGGCTTGACTAATACAAATGAAAGCAGCTGAGCAGTATTGCTTTTACATAGCATCGTAGGCTTTCACGGCCAGAGTCAATATGAGTGAAAGTTTCCGGGCTGGTAGGCCGTGGTCCAGTTGGCATTGAAGAGCCAAACGTTTCGTCCACGTCTGCGGTGGACATCTTCAGTGGCGGCAGCGTCGTCGGGGTAGTCTCCGGATCGGCGGCTGGCTAGCGACTGACGGACGTTTGGCTCTTCAATGCCAACTGGACCACGGCCTACCAGCCCGGAAACTTTCACTAGAGTTGCTTTTGTTCGAAAATTGTATTAATTACGTCTATTACTCGATGTATTTGTTCCGTGGTTGAATGTTTCTTTCGAAAATCGAATTGATGATGCGGAATCAATTCGAGTTCTTCGAGAATTGGGCTTAATCTCTTCAATAGCAGTTTCTCTAGGACTTTCGATAATAGAGGGAGTAGACTAATGGATCTTTATGAAGAGGATTCATGCGTTGGTTTGCCTGGTTTATGAATCATTATAATTTGAGATACTTTCCATTGTGATGGAAAGTGTCCTAATCTAAAGACGGCATTGAAAATCGAGGTTAGCAATGCAATTGCCTTCTTTGGCAGGTTCTTCAAAATATAGTCGGTGATGAGGTCATAACCAGGAGTTTTCTTGTTTGGGAGCACACGTAGGATTACTTTTACTTCTGTTGCTGTTGGAAACTTGATGGGAGGAGATAATTGGAGCGGTGTTTCAAGAAATTCTGGGACTTATTTAGTATGAGGTTGGTTTTCAACTAGATTAGTCCTAAACACACTTTGTAGATGAACTGCCAAAGTTTCAGCTTTCTCTTTATCTGATTTTGCCCATTGACCGTCGGACTTACGTATTGGTGGAATTGGTTTGGTTGTTTTCCTCAGTTTCTTGCATGCTTTCCACAAAGAGTAGTCTGTTAATGCAGTTGGAGAGAGATTGTTCAAATACTTTCTAATTCGGCGTTTTTTATATTTTGTACTTGTCTTTTAAGTTGGCATGCAGCTCTGTTGAAATTCCTTTTATTTTCTCTGTTTCGATCTTTCTGCCACATTGCTTTTAGGTGCCGTTTTTCAAATATCTTTTGCTTCACCTCTGAAGGATAGTCTTCAGACTTTTTATGAAATATTTCATCTGGGGTAGAGTGCCATGCTGCCTATTGTATATTTCTGGTTAGATACTCAACTGCTTCATCTATATCTTCATTTGATTTTAGAGGTACGTGAGCCGTAATATTTTCATTTATCCACTGTTCAAAGAGTTGCCTGTTTGTTCTGCGGGAAGATAGAGTAGGGCTGCAGTCTATTTCAATGACAGTAGAGCTAACGGTTAGAATTATAGGGGAGTGATCGGAGCTGAGAGCAAATGAGGAATTTATTGGCACGTAGTTTTTGTTAAGTCCCTTGGTCACAAAAAATCAATGAGATCCGGTACCTTGTTGCTATCTTTAGGCCAGTAAGTAGGAGAACCTGAAGAAAAGGGTGTGAGTTGTAGTTCTACAATAGTTTTCTCAAGCTCATGCCCCTTTTTTGAGGGTAATTTTAGATCCCCACAATTCGTTTTTTGCATTTTAGTCACCACCTGCAATGAATCGTGGACCTAAAATTTTGAAAAATTTATTAAATTCTTCTTTCTTTATTTTATATATTGGAGGGCAGTATAATGCGGTGTATGTAACGGGTCCAAAAGCATAAACAATTTCTATTGATGCTGCTTGCATTTTTTTGAAATTCAGGCCACGCATGCTGTTTAATCGTTTTTATTTGTATCGCTGATTCACCATAAGTTCTGTCGTCTGGATGCTTACAGTCATAAATATTGTAGTTGCGGATAGAGAAATGACTTTTGCTGGTGAAGTGGGTTTCAGAAATCAACATTATATCTATGTCTAGATTTCTTAAGAATACTTCTAATTCTCGGGTGTGTTGAGAAATACCGTTTGCATTCCACGTTCCGATTCGGTAGGTGCTACTCACATTCTTGTTATTATTTTCGACATGAGGTTGAGTAAATTTGCCATTTGTTCTGCTTGTTTACTTAGAATTAGTTCAAGTTTCTTAAAAGATTGACTTATCTGAAGAATTAGTTCGTTTCCAACTGTAGGTGCGTTTTCATTAATAAGCGCTTTGGATAATGTGCGTGAGTTCAGAGATTTTGCTACTGAAGGATGGCCTAGAGGTGGAAATTCAGATTCGTGGGCTACATTTGGCGTCCTGTTTATATGTCTTCTTTCGTTAGCTTGCAGCTGCCTGGAACTCGATGTAAAATGTTCTAACATTTTACGATTGCGCAGTCTTTGGTAGACTTCGCAGCCCTTATAGTTAGCTGGGTGTTGACCTTCGCAAAGAGCGCATTTTGGAGGGGCGTCTCTGACTTTGTCGCAGTCAGTAGTGGGATGATCTTTACCGCATTTAACATAACTATTTGGATGGCTACAGTATCGTTGTGTGTGGTTGTAGGCTTGACATCTTCGGCACTGGACTATGCCAGGTTTTTTTCGTGGAGCTTGAAATTTTACTTTTGCATTTAAAAGAATTTCAATTTCATAAATGTTTTTATTATTATCGCTGGGTTCTAAATGAATAAAGAAAATTGGCACAGGAACTTTTGTCACTCTATTTTTAATGTTGTTGGTCTGTCGTATTTTGTGGCCTTTCTCTTTTTAATGGTCTTTTAATTGTTTGATGTCTGTAGAACTGTGAATATGTCTTAGTACTACTTAGCGAAACGGCTTTTCACCCTTCAATTGATATGTATGAAACATGATTTTCTTTTCTCTAAAATGTGACACTAGCTTTCTATATGCATCTGAATTATTTGGCATTATTCTGCAGTCATTGTTATTTGTGAGTTTAAAACAATAATCAGATTTAGAAATGACATTTTCAATAGAGTCAATCATATTTTGTATATTTGTAACGCCAGGTACAATTACAGGCGGTGGTTTGTGTTCAGAACCATTGTCATCATTAGTAGGTTTAGTTACTTCTGCAGGTTCCTCGCCGAGACTTTAAAACCTATTCGATGTGAAAATTGGTTTTTGCTTTGGCTGACGCTCGAGCTCCCCTTGATATTTTCTCTTAAGTCTCCGTTTCACTTCCTGCCATATGCCCTCTTGGATTTCCTTAAATTCAGCCATGTTCGAATTGTGAGATAAATTTGTACTTACAGTAGCTGGATTTATAGGTAAATGTAGAAATCCACCCGTAACTTATGGATTGGCAGGCTCATTATTAGGACACTGCAATAGTTGAGGGTATGTTTACTGCAGCAATTGAAGTTGATGTTGTAATTGTTGCAGTTGTGTTTTCTGTTGAATTAATTGCTCTTGTTGCTGTTGAAAAATGATTTGCTGCTGTTGTTCAATAGATGTTTCACTATTTCATTCTTCAGTTGACACCATTGTGTCCATATTGGACATCGTGCCCTGGCCGAGGCCAAAGCATAATCGGTCGGACTCACTTATTGAACTGTTTATTATACACTGTTTTCAAAATAGCTTTAAATGAAATCAGAATTTAAATAATCTCAGTATTTAGTCTAATCAAATTTCACCTTAACACCTTATACACGCATTCGCTAGAAGTCAGTTCGAAACAGAGCTGAGCGCGATGGCGCGATGGACTCCGCCACGGCTCGAAGCGAACTGTGGATAAATTTGAAGAAAAAATATTAAGACATTTTCGAGAAAATGGCGTTTGAGTGTTTATGAAAAAGCGGAATTTTTAGCTCATTTTAAAAGAAAACTGTTGAGTTTTCAAGAAACTTTGTCATTTTTCGAAGCACATGTACTCAGAAATAAAATAATATAAAGAAACCATCGCTAATGTAAATATTACCAACGTGGGAGACAATTAAAAAAATTACAATATGACGTTTATGTCATCGTATAGGGTTCGTTTGGCACTATCCCTACCAAAAATTTAAAGAAAAAATATGGAGATGTTTTTGAGAAAATCTTGTTTTTGTAATTTTATAAAATTGCAAATATTGAACGCACTATTGCACAAAATTACTAAACTTTTCAAAAATGTACATGACCTTATTAAAAGAACTGATTATGCACCACAAATTGTATTTGAAGCAAAAATCTGTATCTTTAATTTTGTAGTTGTAGGAAGACGCTGAAAAAAATTCAAACTTTCGGAATTTTCGAAAATTCAGAGTTAACCGCGAAAATAGGACCTATACCACCTTTATAAGTGTATTTTACTATATTCTTACAAGAAATTGAAAGAAAAAAATTGGAGCCGGTTTTGAGAAAATTTTGAAAATGTCCGGGGGACATCATGTAAAGTACCCCTAAATTTTAAAGAATGTTTTTCAAAATTTCGAAGCTTTAACTAGAGCCAGATAGACAGGCGTTTCTTTAATTTGGAAAAGATCGTACGTGTGGTTTAGACGCTAGTAGTGGTCACAGACGGACGGACAGATAGACGGACAGTAAGACGGACGGACGGACGGACGGACGTTTTGAAGGAAAAAGCACTTTTTCGGTATAAGGGAACCCTCAAACGTGTATTACCGTTGAAATCTCGAAATCGATTTTCCGCAGCATTACATAACTTTCTCTATATTACGTATATTACTCCGTATATACGTTCGTATACGAGAGAGTAATAAGTAAAATGACATAAACATTTGAAAATAAGATGACAATTGGCAAGGCCTATATTTTCTGCCCTGCAGTTACACATGCGAACAATGTTGATTAAGCAGATCTACATGTACTAAAGTTACTAAGGCTAGAAAATGTCATGTTTGGTTGAGAAAACAAACTCCTACTAATTTGTTTGATATCATTTGTGGTTGTTTTTTAAGCTTTCGTGAATTTGAATTGAACGATACAAGTGGTTATTTACATTATTTCATAGGCTTGATGTGTAGTCTACATACGCGTGTCACAAAAATGAAAGACCGCCATGAAGTTCCACTTCGTACAGAAAATGCAATGACGCAATGATTTGTGCAACGAGCTAGAAAATACAAGCTAGTATACGAGCTGGTATATTCTAACTCGTTGGATTTTTACCAGCAAATAACATTTTACAAAATATTTACTTCACACCGAAAATTGCCATTTATTATTATGACAGAAACGTATTTCGTGCCAGAAGGGTTAGTCGGAAAATAGGAATTATTTAGTACTCAAATTGATTCTCAAGAGAAAATATCTTAATAAATCCTACCAGATTAGAATTTCCTTTTATAGAGATGTAACCAATTTCAAGTTTTGTATTTGGCTTTTTTGGTCTGGTTTTCAGCCTGGAAACTGAAACACAAACAAAATCACTTCACGAACCATCTCTGGCAATTATGTCCCAGTTTCAAGGTCGTCGTTGACCTACATGTTGCAAGTTTTCCAGTACCGGCATAGCCTGTTATCAGAGCCAAATTAGAGTTAAAATATAAAGTGACTTTCACCCAATTTGTGAAATATTACGGTGTTCACCCAAACATGAATCCAACACGTCTCTTTTACAACGAATTAGTTTATTAATATAAATAAATATTTAGTAATTTACACTGAATATCAAGACTGTAAATAGTGTACAGTGTTGCATGCATGTGTGAGTGAACGTGTTTGTGTATACAGAATATATAATGAATGTGTTCGTAAATATAACCCACTGCGTTACAAGGGGCTCAGGGATACCACGATAAGGACAACTACTTAAAGGTACACGACCGAGGTTGACTCTCCGATGTTCGGGAAGCGCAAGGAAGCTCTGCGCTCTGTGTCCCCACAGGAACGGTAGGAGCGGTAGATACCGCGAAAGGTCTTTTAGCAGCCGATAGGTAGCAGCTGGGAAGAGGAATGGGCAAAACTTAAAAAGTATCTAAAAATCAAGAGAACAGGAAACAAACAAGTACAAAAATGTTTGTGCCATTCTGACGCATCACTGGTTTGTAATTGGTTTTTCATTTCTCTTTCCTTGTGTTTACTCGTTACAAAGAGAAGGAGGAAATGGATGTGCACCGGACGTGAATGCAGTTCGTGACAGTAATGACGAACGGTGCGAACATCAAATTGAATGTGCGATAAGTATCGCAGAGTAACCCCCCATTCCCCCCGGAACATACGCCCGTTGAGGAGGCACGAGGAGGACATACTTTACACTTGCGAATGGGAGTGCACGAAGCGGGCCATTCCTGGCATGTCCAGAGAGCTGGATTCAAGGCATTGTCCTAACAGAAATGTTGATCGAGAAAGATAGAGTTCTGTTTAGGAAATCTGTCTCCCGACTAGAATTGTAAAGAAAACTCTTGTTTTCCAATTAGATCTATAAAGGAATTCCGTGGGTTTCCCAGATTTGGTTCTGACACGAAGGTAACGCTCAAAGTAATAATAACCAGATCCGGTTATTGTCCGGTTTGAGTCAGTTATCTTTCAAGGATTCCCGATCAGTGGCGGCCGGTGGGTTGCGAATTAGGAGGGGCGGCATGTATGTCCGAACTATCACGTACATTTTACCTCTTCAAAATATTTGTTGAACTAGGAAAACTATGGCATGTAGAGTTCAACCGATTTGCACGTATCAAAATTTTAATACTAGTCTAAGACAACTTTTACGTTGATAACGGAAGATACTATTGTGCTCACGCGAAAAAAAAGTTTAAAAGTATTTCCAGCAAACAAAACAGTAATTATGAAATCAGGTGAAAGGGTCGGTATTCTTAGCTTGGTTAGTAGCCGCGGACTCTGCCGAACAAAACCCTAATAGGAGCACGCTACTCCTACCCAACTCCCAGTACCCCCACTCTTCCTCAAGAGTCCATTGTCTCGCATGCAGTAGCTAAGGACTGACTCTCGATAGTCCACAATACTACCCATTCCAAAAACATTTATCCTTCACAAAATCGGGCATTTAAAACTAAATTCGTTCTCAAAAACGACGCTGGTGATATGCACAAATTAATGGAGTCGATTTATTACAAGTTTATTTGTTTCTGCAACTTTTCCCGAGGTTGTTTTTTCTGGAGAGGGCGCCGCTCTAGAGCCCTTAAGGAGCAGCAGTCACTGTTCTCGATCAGAATTTACTTTGTTTTCCTTTCAAGGCAACCCGTCAGAACTGACTAGTTTCAGTAAGTTCCTCTTTTAAGGAAACGCGGTGATACCCGTCTGATTTTATAGATAAAAAACAATAGATTTATTCAACAGTTGTTGAAAATTAATTCCACTAATTCGCGGTTTGCCAATCGTGCCACTTCAACCGCTTACAATTCTGATTCGATTAGAATGCAGAATTAATTCCCCTACTTAGGATCCAGTATTTATGCTTAGTTCCGATACTTTTGTCACTTACGCGGCTAGTTCCTACTTTCCTGTTTAGCAATGTTGCTGTGCATTCTACAACAATGGCATTAGTGCCTTGGTCTGATTTTTATTACCTAATGCAACTGTGTTCCTGTGATTCTATTTAATTTTTCTTGAACCCAATATTTTTCTTCGATGGCCTTCTCAAAATCAAATCATTGCTGACTAGATAGACCTGTCAATAACTGATCGAATTTTCCCTTTCCTAACCCTATGGGATTACCCTGTCGTCACGGCTTGAATTGATCGATTTTCCTTGTGGCAATCCTACGAGGTTTCTCTATCGTGAATGGTCGATAACTGAGATTTTTTCTTGTGTGGATGGGCTTTCCTTGTTGTGACATAATTACATGACAGCTGGTGAGATTTTCCCTCTACTAATCTTCTGGGATTTCCATATCAATGCCTATCTAGAACTGGTCGATTTTTTCCTATTCTACCCGTAATAGGGTTTTCCCATTGTGATCGAGTAGAACTGATATAATTTTCTCTGCGGATAGCCATACCTGTCCAGAAATAATATTTGTGTGATTTGGTATTTCCCTATTTGGGAATTCCCTAACATGTTCACATTAGGCCCGCCTTCACACTTGGAAATCGCAATCAAAATTGTACAATGGTGTTGCTCGGAAAGTGCCCGGAGCATTTCTGAAAGCACTGGAAACTCGCAGCCCTTTCCTCTTTGCGGGCAGCCCGCTTCTACGAAACTAGTCTTCCCAGAACTGAGCTCAAAGACCTGCACGTGGCCCCTGGGACTCCCTCAGTGGTCCCAGCTGCCCTGGGCAGTGGCCCTCCGGCCACTCTTTTAAGTAGACCTGATAAGCGATTGAGTAAATCAAGAGAAACCTTAATCATGAGGGTAGTTAAGGGCCGATGATATGTGTGCACACCCCAGTAATAGTGATTTATTTCGAAACAGATATTGTTAGAATCCTAATTACCCAGACTGCTGTGAGCTAGGTCGAATTCAGTCGCTGTCTGGAGGAGAATTCTAGTGGCCGGCTGCTCTAATTGGTAGTTTTCCGTGGTTTCTCCGATCAACACCAGGCGAATGCCAGAGCAGTATCCTAACAAACGGGCCACGGACCGCGCGCGATCTGTCCTTCCTCTTTCTTGTCCTATCCTCTCCCCTTACACACACACTTACACTAACATTCACTACACTACTACATAATCCGGAAGACCGGTCGGGAGCTTAGAGCTTGTCCCGACTGGGGCGACTGGAGGGAGAGTCCTGGTTAGGGGGAAACCCCCCCTAGCCGACGGTAGGTCGGCGCCGGATCTCGCCATTTAGCGGGGGAAGATCACCGCCAACTCCCGAGAAAAACATGCACTACACTAACGGGACTAATGACCAAAGCCGTTGACGCGCCCGGAAACACGAAACAATCAATCAATCAAACACACTGCTGTGGTTGCAACCGACCCGCTGCTTTACAGATAAAGCCTATTACTGTCGAAGCTCTAACGCAATCATTTCCTCTAAGAGAAATCTTTTTAATTTACTTATTTAAGGTCGCTTTTCAACTACTAAGGTCGTATAGCGACCACTGTAAGTAACGTTGGGGGTAACGGTAACGGTATACGGACACACAAACATACATACCCCAGGCGAGATTCGAGCCTTCGATCCTTCAGGCAGGAGGCAGCTACAGCTCTTCAGCCTTCGCAACCTCGGCTATCCAGGCCGACAGCGAAAACATTTGCATATTGTTTTTTTTGAAAATTTAAAAAGTATTTGCTGATGATAGTGTTACTTATGCCAGCATATCACGAATCAACGTTCATATAAGTTTATCAACTTATGGTTTTCAAGAAACCTGCCGTTCGGTTCAGTGGATGCTGCGCACAGGTGCGCACATGCGTTGCGGTGGCAAAACGCATGGGCGAACATATTCTGACCTGGAATGAATACGTTGAGTTGAAGTCGCCAAAGGCCAGAATCGTTGCTGTTATTCACAGGTGGGTGCCAGACAAGGTAGCAATGTAGCCTACTGAAAAATAAAATGGAAGAAAAGTTGGGTATTTTTATTAAAATTTGAACCAACTACATTAAAAATAATAATCTTAAACTCCGTGGCTTTTATTAAATTGATCTTTTTCCTCCTTCACAAAGATTGGATAAGAATAAAACCCGGTCAATGTCGAGTATTTTGCTAGTACGTAATAAGGAAGAGGTTACTATGACGAAATGCAGCGCGTCTACCGTCGTCTGAAAAGAACAGTGGAAATTCCACCACTACGGTTCCACTTGCGGAACCATGTCGGCAGTATGCCTTTGCCTTCCACGCCGCATTCTTTTCTTTTTTTTTCCAGAGCCCCAACACTCAAAAACTCGTACATAAAACGCTTTAATGATCTGAGGTATCGCTGTTAATGAGAAAAATGACAATAGAGAGATTATTGAACGAAAGGCATAATAGAACTCTGAAAACGTGCCCGAAATTTCGTTTGTCCCACAAATTCCACAGGGCTCAACCGGGACTTGAACTCCGGTACCTAGAAGTGGAAGGCTGGCCGTTACTCTTTGTGTAGCTTTCTTCGCCAGAATCGCGAAGTAATACCACGGCCTCTTTAAGCGGGATGCGAATTCACGACCTCTGCTGTTACGATCTTTTTTCTTCCTGGGTCTTTCTCCAGCTCCATGGGATGCCGATTTTCAACTATCCACACCTAGTACCCAGTATGTCCCTCATGGGGACACATACCTTTATACTAGAAACTGACATACTTGTAGGCTCCTCGGTCTGCAGTCAGCAGACTCACAAGGCCTTCGAAGCACACACATGAAAGGCAAAGGACAAATAACCGACAAAGCACACACACATGAAAGACGAGGGACAAGTAACCGACAAAACACACGCATGAAAGACGAGGGACATGTCGCGTGGCCGCAGACAGCTGGCACCCACGTAAGCTTGTTGCGTAGCTCCGCCTCGGAAAGAGCGCCTCAGCAGAAAAGGCCTATATAACAGCTTGACCTCTGCTTAGCAGGGGGACGAATGCTACTCGTGAGCTAGTCGCCCGTGTGCACGGGCCTTCCACTCCTCAGCCGGTTCAGATCGGCCCAAACTGGCCCTGCCGACCTCTCTTCACCGCTAGTCGGTTCAGATCGGCCCAAACTGGCCCTGCCGGCATCCCTTCACCCCTCCGTCGGTTCAGATCGGCCCTAACTGGCCCTGCCGACCTCCTCCACCACGCTGGTTCAGATCGACCTTCCAGGGTCCTGCTAGCAGCTTCCCGCCCTCTCCCCTGTCCGTTGTGCACTCGTGTGTCGTCTGATGGCCGCTGCAAGGTGTCTCTTCCGGAGAACAGCCCTCGGCGAGGCTGGGCTACGTCACGTGCCTGTCAGATGTATGTAAGTATACCACCTCAATAAACTGCTGTTTGCCATGACTGGGGTCATTCCTGTTCGTATTTGCTCCCTCTCATCCGCCTTAAGCCATTAGGAGAATAGGGAACGGTCCAGAGAGCACCTTCTGCCCCTGCCGTCCAACCACTTCCCCGCACGTGGTGCCAGACCCATCCATCCATCGCCCCCACCCCCTCACGACAGACAAATAACCACGCCCACAGCGGCCCTCGAACCCGACCGAGGCGCCGCCCGCTGAGGCTGGACCGAGGCGCTGAGTCGGTACACACTCTAGCCACTCGGTCATTCAGGTCAGCCCCAGCTGTTACCATATTAATGTATTACATTTTGTGGGAGTTGTGTGTATGCATGTACTTGGGCACGACGGCTCTTTACGAGCTAAAGCCTACCAGCAGCGTCGCGGCCTTGCGGCCAAGGGTTGAAGGGTACGTAGCACATAACGATCCCTACGCCGTATCCCTGGTCTTCTCAACCTGAGTTTTATCATCGTCACAGCCACGAATACTGGGATATTGCAAGAACTGCGCACAGTTAATTTTTCCCCGACCGGGAATCGAACGCGGGGTTGCGCCGTGGGTAGCGAGCATGCTAGCCAACGAGCTACCGAGGGCTACAGGTGTGTATCTCGTGAAAACGTTGAGGGGAGAATCGGCATGGATCGAATTTAAAAACAGTTGAGGGAAGAATCGGCATGGATCGTCGGTTACTAAGGACGCGGGGTGGTTGAGAAGAGAACTGGGTTGATTTCGCAAGATAATGGACGTCTGAGTGTAGGCCTCTTGAATATCCATATGATATTAACTAGATAAAACTCAAGTAGTAGCGACTTCGGGGAATATAGATAAAACAGTAATAATAACGAATCTTTCGGAAAGGAGATTCCCAAGTTGAAACGGAGAAAGTAAATTTGTCGATTGATCCCTGATGCATGAATTCATGAACAATATACTTGTGTTTAGAACTTGAAGTATTATTTTTGAAACTACCTTAGGAGACAGGCCAACCGACAGCGACATTTGGCGAGTGTTACAGCTGCAGCTGATTTAGTTATTGTCGTTGCAAACGGTCGCGGGCACTTCATGTGCATACCAGTGGGGGCTCGTGCTAAAGTTGTACGGTTGCACATCCCCCAGATAATCCAAAAATATTTTCTAATATGTTGGGAATATAGATTCTCGTTTTAATAAGATTCAATATTCAAGATATTGCAGCAATATCGATGTATGTGAAATCATTTTGAAATCAAAGTGCGCCCAACTTGCACACAAGTTCAGGCAATTATTGAAAGCATTATTTATGATGTTTGGAGAACTTGATTTCATTTATAATTAGGTTTATTGATTCAAAATGTACACTTGATGAATTCTTTGTGTAAAGTTGGCCGTTCTGGAGGGAAGTCTCGTTCTGTTTCTCAGGGTGGATGCATATTTCTGCCCGCAGCAGCCTGCAGTTACAGTCGGAGGGCGCTGGTGGAAATACGAGTGTGTCTTTCATTATTACAAGATATACCAGAGTAGTGAAGTTTTCGAAATAAAATAATTTTATTTGTGTAAAACTTGTCCAAACAATAGTGCCTGTTGCAATGTGCTGGAGTCGACCACCATTTTTTCGAAACCAAGTTCTTTTTTACGTATGAATTATATTATCATCAATTGCCTCAATGCAGCATTAATACAAAATCTTTAGTGGTCAGTGTAAATCGAAGTCAGAATCTCGTGCTCGTGTATATACCTGTCATAAACTGTTCGCATAAAATTATGTAAGTCATGTTTCAATATAGACTTTTATTTAACTTAGTTTTAATTCATTTACTTCAATTGCTTACATTTTATTATATCGGTGTTTTGAATTTTAGAAATTACCTGACCGTCATTCGATTGAGGGGCAACATCCAGCCTGTTGGGGCACCAGCCGCCACTGGTGCCTACGCTGTTGGCGGGAACGTAAGGTTCAGAAGATTCGTGACAGCAGCCAGGAGCGGTGGCAGACGCCTAGGCGGCCGCGCTTATCCGGCGGACCCATCCATCCATCATCGCCGCGTGCAATTCGTCCGGCGCGGCGCGGCGCGGCGCGCGGCGGCAGAACAATCGCGAGCGGCCGCGACAGGCAGGTTGATTGGCGGACGCGGCTGTCAAGCGCCGTCGTTGCCCCTCGTTTCACGCCTCATTTCTGCGGCTCCGCCCCCGCCCGCCCCCCGCCCGCCCCCGGCCGCACCCGCCTACCCCCGCCGCCCCGTCGGCCTTGGCGGCCGCGTATATAGGCGCTGCGCGCGGCGGCGGCGCCACCCCGGCCGCCTCCACCGACGATGGCTGCCTCCGCCCCCGCCTTCGCCTTCGCCTCCGCCGCCCTCGTGGCGCTCGCCGCCCTCGCCGCTGCCCCGGGGGCCGTCGCCTGCGTGAGTATTCGCACCGGCGAGCGGTCGGTTGAGGTGGAGAGACATGGGTGGGCTCTTGCGCATCGTATACGACTTAAGCCAATGAGCTTCAGTTTGCGTCACAATAATAGCGGGAATTTTAAACGCAGCCAGATGTCAAAAATTTCACCTTGTTACAAGTCATTGAAACAGATAGGGAAGATGTGTGTTAAATATTGCATTTTGTACACCTTCATCGAGTTAGTTTTGGTTGGTCATCATTGAAAATTGTCACTTTATGCCACTTTCAAAATGTTTCTCAACACTTCTCGTTCTCCATGCAACATGGCGGTCGGTCAGCGTCTGGTCTGGATTTTCAAACGAAGTGCCCGTGCTGTGGTCACGTGGTTCGTGACGCAAACTGGTGCTGTGCAGAACGAGCAAAAATCGGTGCGCCGGAGTAACCTACCCACATATTTCCATCATGGGTGGTATGTTCGTGCCAGACGTTAGTCAAACACTCGGCCATTTATTAGTCTACAGATTAACAATAGATGCTTGAAAACGTGAAAGAATAATTTAAATACTTATTTGTAAATAGTTAAAAGAGAAGTATTGAACAGTTGCTCTGGAAAAACAATGTTTACTAATAAATTTAGTCTCTTGCATGATTTTTCATTTTCATAAGTTGGTAATACCTAATAAAGGTTAAGTTGACTTCGGCACCTGTGGTTTTCTTTCTTGAATGTTAGTCCACATTGTTTACAATGAAATTGAATTATTGTTAAATCGTTTGTGGTTGAATGTGGTACAAAATTTTAAGTTAGGTTTTATCTCGTACCCTAAGAGAAGCAGTGGTGACAATAGCGTGATTTGTACAGCCTAACTCCTTACTAAGAGCCAATACTTCCGGGTGCGATGAATTTCGCAGCAGTTATTTTTATCAATTACTTCTCAGAATGTACGGTGAATTGTGTTATATTTAATATTATCTGATTCCTAAAAGAAAATTTACTACTTATTGAATAAAAGAAAAAATACTTTCCTTGTATAACTTCTTCAATAACTTAAAAAACCTACGCCCGCGAAAGTTTTTCCATAAGAGCCTGTACTAATTTAAACTGAAAAAACTAAAAAATTAGGCCGGAAAAAGTCATTTTTTCTTACCATTTTCAAGAACTGAGATTTTGCTTTTTTAAAAGAATTTTTGAGGGTATTTCACCTTAGTCGATCCTACAAACATACTACTTTAAATACCTTAACTGACATACTACCCATATACGGTCGAGCCTGCATTGTGTCGGTTGTTTATCTGTATACTTAATTGTTCACCTATCGGAAAGAACGCGTCGGTAAGAGTTTTACAACCAGAGTAACAACTTCGTGCCGGTGTAAAGCTGGTGCCGCCGCTACCTGCTTCGTAATATCCACAATGGGAAAAAATTGGTGGTGACATATTTACAACCGGTGCAACTTATTCCGCGACGATTGTGAGTCACCGCTGCTGTCTGCTTCATTGTTCGCACAATTGAAACAATGCTGCGGAGAATGATTTACATCTGAGGCAAGGCTGACTCGTCTAGTGAGACCTGACCGTGTATTGGTCCATTTAGCGCTGTCATTTGAGAAGGATATGATATTGCGCTTCTCCCTACAATACACCCAATAAGCATTTGGGGCTCATGAAGCGCACAGAGGCGTATCTAGACAAACTAAGGCCCAGTCAAGCGTTCAATTGGCGCCACTATCTGACTAATAAAACAGAAAAAGATGGTCAAATGGCAAGTTCTTTAAACACTAAACTAAAATTATTATTGTATTTTAATTCTATACAGCAAGTGTAATAGTTGCTTAACTCTCATTGTGTGCCCAATGTATAACAAGACAATTGAATATAAAAGAAATCACTTGAAGTATAGAAAATTTGTTTGGCTGACTGTTTCAGTTAATTTTCATTCAATTATTTAAATACATTTTATAACAATTAAGAGCTTCAGTGTGTTAGAAAGACAATTATAGGAATAAGGAAATAAGCATAGAAATAAGTCGACATCTGTCAATAGCGTATTTTTTTAAATTAGCAGTAATAAAAATGGCATTTGATGTGACGTTACTAATACTTGAATTTAATGAACTATAATGTATATTCTATTGAATTCAATTGTATTCATTGTTTCCATATAAGAATTAATTACTACTTAATTCCGTATAAGAATTTATTACGAGTAATTAAGTGACAATTGTCATTTCCATTTTTCTTATAAATGCAATATGCTGAATGGCACCATTTGTCAGTTGTGCTCTTGGCACGTGTCATACCTGCCGTAAAGCCGATACGCCACTAGTATATCGTGAATCTTCAATGAGAGCGAATTTTTAAAATTAAACGGAGTATTCGATTATGAACTAATTATGGTGAAATTTAAGAACAGATATTGGAACCCTATTTTAAGTATGAATAATACTTGAACTCAGAATGAAATATGTAATAAATTTTATGTATATAAAATATTTTATATTCGTATAATTAACATTTTATATATTATAGACTATATAATATATTAAATATTATACATTGTATATTATTTATTGTATGTTATGTATGAGGAATTTTTATATCGAATTCATCTATAATATATTTAATAAACGATTTTAATGACTAATCTAGCTTGACTATTCATCAATTAAACTAGTTGGGGATAAAAGTGCATCTACTCCCTAGTCGTTCACTTCTCGAGCTACCAGAGGCGGTTTTGTTTTCAAAGTTCCCTCGCTTACCTGCCGCAAGCTGTGACTTCGAGTGTCAGTGCCTACTTGGGCAAGGGTAAAAGATCGAGTGCCCGGGCAGGCAAAACCGTATCTGCACCCTGGAGTTCATTTTTCCAATAGACACAAGTGGGATTGCGCGGTATACAGAAACATTTCCTCCGCTTGGTGTTACTACTCAACAACCACTCAGATTTTAAAAACTGTGCATGACATCATTTAAAGATGTACAATGAAATGAAATGATGCAGAAAACAATTAAGCCACAAGAATCAATATCGTATAAAAATGGCTTAAAAAGTGGTAACATATCTTAAAATTTCGAGTACCAAGGATGGACACTTAACATGAGAAACTTTGTGGATGTAGTATATTTACATTCATTTCATACTAGTTTTTCATAATTTAATCATTAATGTTCAACATTACTCATTTTCCGATACTAAGGAACTACGAACAGTGTACAAACGTAAAAACAGAACGAAATACGTGGATTGGGAATGGTGCATAGGTGCCTAGAAGCATAATTTATTTTTCAAAATGTATGAGATTTTTATAAAAATGAACCGAACTTGCACCTTCCGTAAATGTCTACCGTGAATGCTTTTCTTCTATTCGAGGAAACAAATTGTAGCCCATTTCCAGCAAATTATGAAAATGTTAGAGAGGCTTCATGTAAAGTACCCCCCAAATTAAAATATTTTATGATATCCGAAATGGCACAACTAGATCTTGTTCCTGACATATTTATCAAATTTCAGCTCATAATTTTCTAATCTGAAAGAGTCATCCATGACATGTACTACTTCCATCCATCCAGACAGACAGACATCCCGATTTTCGGGTACAAAATTATGTCGCCACCTTAATCAATCTTAACTAAGGAACAACATTAATATGCCTTAATTCTGTTGTGTGTGCAAAGTTATAGCTCAAAAAATCCTTAAACACGGATTTTACAACCGAAATTTAAAATCGTATTTTTGAAGTGATTTCAATACATTTGTTCCAACACTACTGTAGTGTAGGGAAGAAAAGTAACAATGATCATAGCTGCGGATAATAACCTGTCTATTCTTTATTAAATAAATGAAAATTTCATGATTTATTCAATCCTTGATTCAAAGGAGTGCTAAGTACTGTAGGACGTTTCTGTAATAAAAGGTAGTTCTTCAAATTGCTCCCAAAATTTTCAAAAATCTGACGGTTTCGTTTTGCCAATGCAAGCAATGAAATGCAAGCCGCACTTCAGGTCTAAGGCCTTTACGATTAATACAACACCAATGTTGAAACTAGACATAGGGTCACGTAATATAATATAGATGGTTCCAAACCCCGCTCTCCTCGACATAATAATGTAAATAATAGAAACGTCTAAATGTTTTCGTTCAATTCAAAGTTTATTATGTATTAATTTTATGTTTCAACAGACAAAATTTAATGACAATATACTCGTAATTTATAATTAATATTTTTTTACTTAAAGTAGCTGCACACCCTACCCTGATAATAAGTCCACCTAATTAGAAAAAATCTTAATTGAATTGTGAAGTTAGGACGCAATTTTCAATTTAAACTTTCAAGTGACATACGTGTGACAATATTAGTGTTATTAGTAAATAATTTAAATAGATCAAGAGTCTAGACAATTTTTAGAGTGGAAAACAATTTCGTCATTTTTACTTTTTCATTTATGTAGAATATGAAGTAACTAGTATTTAACGCTGCCTCGGTAGTTCTCACTTAAAGAACAAAATTTGAAAAATAAGAATTTGAGACTTCCTACCTGTATCATAGTTGCAGAACGTGGAGCATATGACTTCTAGTGATGGGGAATAGAGTGTAGATCTTTTACAAAAAAAAGAATACGTTGAAACATCTTATTGATATAGGCATTGTAATAATGTAACATGGAGTGATCCTTTTATGACGTTTCAAGTATGTTCTGAAGATATAATATTGAGTCTCTACTATTGATGGTTGTGTTGATACTGAGTTTGTTATCTGACCATTACCAAAATTACCAATTCTAATGACACTGGCCGTTTCTAATTCTAATGACACTGGTAGTTTACTTTTATAAATACAAGGAAGTTATTTTCTTGAAAAAACGAACGTCAGACGATACTAGTGGTAATTATTCAGTTTATGAAACGAGGAAAACATTTTAAATGAATTAATAATAATCAGCGTAATGTAAATAAACCATAACGTGCTTTCAATTATTTTGAACTACTGTTGAAGTCAAATTTCTTTCTGGGTCAACGACCATTTCAATCAGTTTCCCATGCTCCTTTGAGCAAATTATGAGATTTTCTCTTGCTTCGCTTCTAAACACTAAATGTAACTTTTATGCCTCTCAAACTTGACATGTTTTGAGATTCAATAAATAAACAAATTATTTATTTTGAATTTAATTTGAACAATGGTATTAATTATCGATCGCTTCAAATAAATTAATATAAATCGTAATCGATACTGTATTTTGACTTGAAGTCATTATTACGAGTCTCTAGAGCAATTTAATCACAACATTTGAGCCGTACATTTGAGCCGTTATTATCACCATGGTGGGATCGAAGGTGAACTGGTGTAGAGTATTTTCGTTACAGTGGACGGTCAGACTTGAAACTCTCGTACATGCTACTTGTTTCTATGGCAATTAAATCGTACTGCACTTATCCCAGCAGCAATAGAAGGGTTTTCATTCTTAGTTTCGGGTAATTATTTAGTATTAAAAGTGCTTCTGGGGATCGTTTAATATTACCACACCTGGCATCTCCATGTGACTGTAATATTACGCAACGTAGCTATCTGGGCCCCGATGTGTTCAGGATTCATTAGTGCCAATTGAGAATAAGCAAAATTCATTATTCGTTAAGTGAACACAGAGCGCACGGTATTGGGCTAAATCAAAATATCTTTGTTGTTCTTCTTCTCCACTTCGTCGCTTCTTTTCTCTACCTCCTCCTCTTCCTCCCCACAGTGACCTAAAATAAAGTCTTCATGACAACTGCAGAGATTATTGCAGCACGCATCGTACAATACATATCCGTGAAGCGGGTTGCCTAATAAAACGATTGACAGCGATCCGCACATGAAGTATTGAGCTAACTCATTGGCTCAATCTTCGTCTCTTTCCCTTTCACATTCTTTTTCTCCTTTTCCTTTTACTTCTCACTCATCTTTCGTGTTTGTTCTTATTCTTATTTTTTCTTTCTCTTCTCCTATTTCCGTTTCTTCTTCTTTTCTTAATCTCCTTCTCTCTCTCTCTTCTTTTTCTACCTTATCTCCTCCTTTCTCTTCTATTTGTCCAGTTCTTCTTTCTTTCTCTCCGTCTCTTTCGCCTTCCCTTTTTCCTTTTATCATTCTCATTATCTTCTTACTCCTCTTTTTTCTCTCTCTTTTGTCTTATTTGTTTTACTCTCCTCCTCGGTCTCCCAGCTAATAGTATTAATGTGGTATGACAAATACAGGGGGCTCAGCAACTTGAAGCGAGATTTACCACGGTTGATGTTAATTTTATTTGTGATAATATTCACATCGTTGGTTTTTAATACAGTTTCTGCCTTCCACATTATTGTTAGGGTTGCACAGAAGTCTATCCACTTGGGATAGATTTTGTATATTTTTAGCACGTCTATAAGCCAGTCATGTGGGACCGAATCATAAGGTTTCTAATAATCTATATACGCTACAAATAGATTTCTTTGCTTATTACTTCCTTGTTTCAAGACTACTGAGTCAATAATTAGTTGTTCTCTACAACCTATCGATCGTTTCTTACATCCTTTTGTTGTTCTTCTAGGTTATTGTTACCACTACAGTGATATTACAGAATATTGGACCCACCGTGATGTTAATAGTTTGTAGAACGTGTTCAAACACGTTATAGCTATATGCCTAAAACTTGCTGGGTTACGACTCCTGGAGCCCTTCGGTATGAGATACGTCACATATGTGGTCAGATGATGCGGAATGCTTTGGGGTTCTTCAATAAAAGCATTAATACATTCAACAAACTTACTATGCAATGTTGATAAAGTCTTCAGTCAGAAATTATGAATTTTATCGCTTCCAGGGCTCTTCTTCCATAATTCTTCCTCTTCCAGGATTCTTCAGTTTTGCAAGGATAGACTTTATTGTTTTAATTTGGAAGCTCTCCGTGGGTACAATCGGTTCTGCTGATTTGCGAATTATTTAAAACCAGCTTGCTTCAGCATTATATTTAAGTTCGGCTGATCATACACCTTCCCAATAACCTTCGATTTCTTCTTCAGTTGGCGTCACGTTTGTCTGAGTATCTTGTACGTGTAAAGATTTATAGAATGCATTCTGGTCTCTTTTAAAGTTGGCATTATGCTCCTTTCTCTTCTGACTATTTTTATAACGTCTTAACCGTTTTGCATACGCGCTCAATTTTTGTTTGACTGTGTCTATTCAGATGGTATGCTATTTGGTTTATGAAATTGAGCGTGTTTGCTGTACGTTTTGCTAATAGCGTGCATTTTCTTCTCAAGTCTCTTATTTCTATTGTTGATATAGTCTGTTATTATTCCGGCGTCTGCTCTCAACTCACTTATTTTTTGTTATAATGTCCTTTCTCATGGTGGTTTCTTTCTCTTTAATTTTGGATGTTGTTGTTATTATTATTATTATTATTATTATTATTATTATTATTATTATTATTATTATATTTTTATATTCTTATATTGTTAATTTTTTATATTATTATTATTATTATTATTATTATTATTATTATTATTATTATTATTAGAGTTTCACTTTGTGTGATACTGTAGCCTTAATTTGTAGTATCAGAATTGAGTGAAAAGAGAGTTTTTTGGCCTAGTAATGCTGTGAAAGTGTTATGCATTGTTAGAGTAAGATTTAGTCTATACGTATAGCTGTTTGGAAACAGAAAAAGTAAGTAAAATATTTTAAAAGAAGGGAATAACAGGAAAAGTGTCTTTGACCTCGAAGACGATCGCCACACAACAGCTGCCCCGCGGTTCCGCTGTAAAAACGCTTTGATCATCTTCCATAAAAATAAAATCATCAAAAATGCCTATGTCCTCCTGTGGGAAGTGTGATACTGAAATGAAGAACCAGGAGGTTTTCTGTCACGGGAGTGAAGAGTATCTACATTTCGCCCGTTTCATAAGTGAGTTCACCTTTCGGGCAAAATCAGAAAAAATAAAAAAGCTGGAGATGCTCGAAATGTAGAGCAAGGAATTTTGGAAACTCCCCCAACCCTTCTGAATCAGTTTTGGAAGTAATTAACAAAAAATGACACTATCAGAAGCAGCATAAACTAGATCAGAAATAGTATATACTCTCTGAGTGAAAAATATGATGATGTGGTAGTAGAAATTAAACAACTTAAAGAGGTAAAATAAGATGAAAAATGGATAGTTCAATAAATAAAGTCAACGAATTAGAAAAACAGTTTTGAATCCAAAATTTATAAATTAGAGGAGTTAACCTTGAAACTGCAGTACTTGTAGAAAAAAAACGTAGTGGATTTTTTAAGTAAAGTTGAAAAGTGTGAGTGTAATAGGTGAAATATTTGAAGTAAAAATATGAAACGTCAGAAAGCAAGAGCAATTATCTAAATTTGACTCCAAAAAGGTAAGAGACAAAATTTTAAACAACAAAAGAAAGAAAATGCGAAACAAGGACTTATTGAGAATGGGAATGGTCAATTTGTGTACATTAACGAAAACCTGACGCAATATAATGTGAATCTTTCATGGAAAACGATAATTAAGGCTAAAGACAAAAATGTTTAATTTAACTAAAAAATGGCCAAATATTCATTTGAAAAAATTAGGAAAGCAATGTCATTAAAATACAGTGTGAGGAAGACGTGTTTCCAAATTAATTGAACAAAAAATATAAAGTTAAGATCAGATAAAACCAATCATGGTATTTTTTCATAACAAATTTAGAGATTCAGGATATTTTATCAAAATCTGAGCTGGAGGGAGCATATTTTGGAAGTAAGTAAGAAAATCAGAATATATATGTTGAAGTTAATGAGAATTAAAGATTTTGTATCTTATAAAGTTTCAAAATAGTGTACTTCTCATTGATAGATTCTCTCATACGATATGAAATTGGAGTTTGGAGAGCCTCGTCTAAAACTCATTTAAATATTAGAAGGAATTTACAGAACAGATGCATTAATAGCCTCAATGAAAAAATAAATATAACAAATCATACCTTAGAAGATAGTAATATAGCTATGCATGAAATCACGATAGTTGTTTTAATTATATATACTAGATTCTAATACAATGTTGATCGTGTTTTTTCTTAATATTATGCCGATTGTTCATTCCACTTTTTGAATATTTTAATTTGTTAATTGTGAATTGTTCACTAAATTTCAGTTGTTACGGTTCACTCAATAGATAACTGAGTGAGCAATGGTCAACACTGGTATCACACCAAAAGTGAAAGGTAACTCATCCCCTTCTGACAAGTGCAAGACGCACTTAGAAAGGGTCAGGAGTGTACTTCACAAAAATTCATTAAAACCGACTTCTTTTTTGGGGAGGGGGTTAATGTTTGTATATTTGTGTATTCACTTATATTATTATTACGATTGTTGCTCTGATGAGATGTTGAAGATTGTTATATATTTCACTTTAAATTTTTATACTTGTTTTTATTTTTATATTTTGAGGTGATGGTTAATTGGTTTTTGAATACTTTACACTGTATGATGTAACTCAATAATCTGATGGCAAATGAATTAAAAAATATTATTATTATTATTATTATTATTATTTTCTCACTGCTTTCTGGTACATTTCTCTAGTGGCATACAGATATTTCTATCAAAGTATGAAAACTCGCATGTTAATTACACAATCACACAATAATTAATAACAAATATCTACACCAAACATATTTACAAATTAAACTTTAAAAATTTAAGTATTTATTATCAAATCAAAGTTTCTATAATTTAGAATTTAGAAACCCGCACTGTCTCCCAAAAAACTTCTGACTAATGAGCATGTGCTCAATATAACTGCCTTCTGAAGGTTGATAATGGTGGCCGTATCGAAGTTTAGTTTTCCTAGAGAGTGCCGTAGAGTCTTTGGAATCACGCCTGTTGCGAAGAATACAATCGTTATGGATTCCACTTCCAAGAAGCGCTACTGTTCCTTCACAACTCGTGCTAGATCCTGTATTTCTGAATCTTGTTGTCGTGTGCTATCGTGAGGTTTCCAGTATCGACAACTGCAATATCGATAAACCATGCTTTCTTGTTACACTTATCCAAAAGCACCACATCAGGTCTATTATGATGAATTGTTCGGTGGGTCAGTGTTCTGCGGTCCCAATACATTTTATATTTACTGTTTTCGAGGACATTCTTTGGACAGTATTCATAGTAGGGTGTATCAAAATCTACGTTAATGCCACATTTGCATAATACCATAATTGATAATAATACATGCCAGTTTGTCATGTATTATTATCAATTATACTTGAACAAATCTAAAAAGTGACCATTATTATTATTATTATTATTATTATTATTACTATTATTATTATTAATATGGACATTTATTGAAAAAGCCAGATTTCCTAGCTCTGCTACCAACGTCACGAAATAGCATGCACAGCAACATTCGAAGGATTAACTTGATCTTGGTCTACCTCACCATCCCACTCTACTTTCGAGTACCTACACCAGACCCTTATTCATATTCTTATTCTTCTGTCATCAGTCTTCTCGAAATATCCTGATGTCCGGTATCGGAGGAAATCGGCCCCTGTCTGCACTTATATTTATGATTCAAAGAGATATGTGTACTTATAATTGTTCAAAACTACTTGTGCATGCACTTGTTAACAACTATTTCGTCATAAAATCCACGCACCATGACCCAAAGAGGAAGTGGGGGGCAAAATAAAATCGGTTACTGCATGCGAAGTCGCCATCTCGTCTTCCAAATGCACAGCGCGCGCTCTGGCGCTCATGGAGCTTGCAAATGGCGACTGCCGGTGCGTTCTGAATGATCATCGTGCGCCTTCTCCAATACGGCAAAGATAATGAATCAAAGTAATGTGGCTAGCGACCTCTGCGCGATACCAGCGCTCGAGTAAGCGATTTGAATGCGTGCTCATACCACGAGGAAAGCGTGACTCAACTCCGTTATAGTCGTTACATCCCGTACGTGTACAAATTAGGCAACACAGAGAGCGGCAATTGTGCAGCTATTTTCTGATGAACTCTTTTGATAGTATTCATACGACATGAGATGCGTGCAGAACGAAGACATCTTTTTATAGCTTCATGCAAAAAATATACTGGCGTCTCACCAACTATGGACTCTTCGGGTAATTTCTAAACGATCCACAATAACGAGCAAAAGTATTCATGGAACAAGTAACTCGTCATTGAATATCATTTGAATTTTATTTATGGAGATGTTACATCATCTCTGATTATCGAACGAAATTATGGAGAAGTGGTTTGAAAACAAAATAACCCAACATTTGCTCATTTTTGAAATTTTGATAAGAAACTTACAACGTTCGCAATACAGAATGCAAGGGGAACAGTAAAAATTGCGAATCGGGGTTCAGATAACCTAACTTAACATACCTACCATTCGAAATGGAAATGGAACGTAAACGAGACGTGAAGAACCGCACTGCGACCGGTATGATGTTCAAAGAAAGAATTCAATTAAGAAACCCCAATCAAAATATAGTATACGATCAGTTTTTAACCTTGTTATGAATGAGTTAGTAAATGGTCAAGTTTTATATTTTTTAACGGGTATTTATAGGCTTTTACTATTTTTGTCAAATTTTAATCTATTGCTTTATAAATTATTCTATTTCACCACAGATTCTTCTTCACAGAAGAGGAGACATACTGACTTCTTCAGAAATATTTATATAGATTAGCAAATGTGAGTTATAGTTTGGTATAGTGCGGTAATATCCAGTATAGTTTCTGGGTCTTTTATCCAGGTTGTCGTAGGACAGTCGTGAGATGGTTGTACCTAACTCTAGGTCTCACCTCGCCCAATGCGTGTTACAGCGCGGGCGGCAGATCAAGGCCTTCACAGCGACGCCCTGCGGCAAGGACAACATTCTCACCGTGGTGAACGTGACCGCGCGCCTGCGGGAGAAGGGAAGCAACTGCGAGCTGGACATGAGAGGCTGCGTGCACATCGACAAGCCCATTCGCTCCACGCTGGTGAGTCACTTCCAGCTCCACTCCACTTTCGTCTCACCCCTCTTTCTCCTTCACCTCTCATCTTCCCCTACTTCGTCTTCCTCCTCTTTTCTCCTTCTCCTTTTCTTCCTACATTTCCTCCCTCTGTCCTCCTCCGCTTCGTCATCTTCTTCTGTAGCGTCATTCTCTTTAACCTTTGCCTCTTCTTTGTCCTGTTCGTTATACACCTCTTTCAAATCGACCTCCTCTTCTTTCTCCCATACAATACCAACCTCTTCATCTGCCTCTTTCTCCTCCTCTTCTCCCTCCACCTACTAACACTACAATGGGAAAAGAACAATTCTCAAACGAAAGAAAGCTATTTTGCATTATAGAAACGAAGTGTGTAGACTCCAAGCCCATTAAAATATCGCAATGGTTGCCGCGTCAATCACCCTGTGCTAGGGTTGTGGATTTGAATTAGCTGTAAGGCATGATTGTTCTCATCTTGAGCTGCCCGTTACCTTTGCGTATCACTCGCCGGGAGGTCCTAGGGTTCGATTCCCAACGGTTGCGGATTTTCGACACTTTTGTTTAATAGTTTGTTCGAATTCATTCACAGCCAGAGGAGAATTCTAGAAGTTGGGTGCAATCAGTAGTTTACCGTGTTTTCTTTGATCAGTGCTAGGCGAATACTGGAGTAAGGCTATAGACCGCGCGCTATCTTACCTAACTCATTCTTGTCCTCTCCTACCCCGTACAGAGATATTATGTAGACAAATGCATCCCCCACAAATTATGTTAATTTTCATTCGTTATTTCCTTCATTTGCCCCCCCCCTAAAAAGCAAATGATGTATATATTTCGTTACCAAAATTATGACTCAAGAAAGGGAAGAAGACAGAATTTTATCATTCATTGATTCAAATATAGAACTGCTCCTGTTAAAAGAAAGTGAATTATTCATAAATCGAAATAAATATTCACAGGATGTTTGTAAGGAATCTCTTTAAACGTCTTCTTAATTAATTAAATCTTGTACAATAGAAATAATTTTGTCGTGGTAAAAACTGACAGAAAATACTATTGTCTGATTTAAATATAGTGACTTGTGACAGATAATGAGCTGGAAGTGGTTATCCATTCAGGAGCTTCGTTACGAATTTAGTTTTTGGTATTGAAGCTCCCGAATGGATAATCGCGTCTCAGGTGATAATCTGTCACAATTCACTATATTTAAATATATTTAAAGTCTCGTTATTATCCATGTAGAGTGGAAGTAAGGAGAATTTTCTTGTCAAAAACTTCGGTATTTGGGAGTGAGTACTTGGTGTTAAATAGTAATGATAGTTAAATGTGTCTGATTTAACAAAATGTCATAAATAGTAATTATGATAAGTAAGTATGAGTAAGATAGTAAATATGAATCATTTGACAAAATGTCTCTAAAGTGTATCCGGCATTCCAAGATAAGAGAATACCTACATAAAAGTGTAGCGAAAGGAAAATTTTCTGAGAAAAAAGTTTATGTTCGAAAAATCAAGATGAAATCTACAAAAACTGTTCTAAAATATAATTGCCCGTTTTAGAGTTGAAGAAAAATAATATTCCGTTTTAGAGTTGTAACCCCTAATTCCTCTCCCTTGAAGATCCTTTGATTTCACCCATTGACTTCTTTCCAATCTTAACTTTACTCAATTAGCGAATAGAATATCGTCCTTAGATGTTTAGTTACAAAGCTAAAATATTCAGGGTAGGTTGGCGATGATTTAAATTGTCGCTCAAACTTTTATGGTTCACGTGTTTGCTAAATGCCGAGTCAACTATCTGTACATTTTAATATACAGGTGAGTCACGTGACTTTAGCACCTCCTGCTGTTTTGAACGGTTGAAATTATTGCAGTGCAGTTTTTACGGAAGAGCATGAGGGAATGAGACTAATTTATACATGTATTCATTTCTATTTTATCACTTGTAATTTCATATAACATGTAACTGAGTAAATGTGTACATCATTGGATTCGTCTATTCACGCTCGTCATGATAGAATAAAAATATGTATAGTTCTATTAAAAAAAACAAAGTTACCTCAATATCTCGTAAAATACAAGTGATAAAATAGAAATGTATCAATTAGCCCCATTCCCTCATGCACTTTCGTGAAAACTGCAATGCAATAACATCAACCGTTCAAAAATTGCACGATGTGCTTAAGTTACGAGACTCACCTGTATATGTGTAATACTTTTCATTAACACAAAAAATATAAATTATCCCAAAAATTAATTCAAATCAAAAAAATTAAAGTGTGTATTTTCATTATAAATTAATTTTAACTTTGTTTCCAATACATTGGTTTCTTAAGAACTAAGTGAATAATTCGTCTTATTATAGATATTTCAAACATTGCTAAGAAATTAAACATCCACATATGCAAACATAAATATTTGACAAATATGTATTTACCACTACAAAAATAATAAATTTATAATTCAATTATTTTGATTTATTACCAACTTCAAAGATTCCTAAGTAATAATATGTCTATACTTGATCAATTCAACACAAAAATGTGATTTATTAATAAAAATCGTATGTAAGAAAAATGCGTATTAATTTTTTAAAATAATGATATCCCACCTAGTTTAGTACATGTAAGACGTTTTTTGTTTCTTTAGTAAAGCCCATTTTGTGTTGGCAGCTGTCGTTCCTACTGAAGAAGGGACCACTACAAGTGTATCGTGGGGATGACATGGACGCCTGCGCTATGGGCAAACAGTTGCCTATCGCTGACCTCATCGCAGGCCCGCAGGGCGACTGCAGACACGAGAAGGTGTGTACTGGTACACAGATTGCCAATATTATTTCTTTAGGCAAGGGTCTTTTTGTATTCACATATTAATCACTCATTAATGTGTGTGAGATGACAAACGAAACATTCTTGAACAGGTTAGTAAACTCACATTTCTTTTAAACACATTTCATCAAAAACTCCATCGATAATTTCTCCGTCCGCTAATGCATAACTGGGAAACAATGGCTCTTAAAACTTCATTATAAAGGTTCCGCAAAGGAACATCAATTAAGATCGTCATTCACAAACTGAGACTTTATTTATCGTCTATTACATTCGAAAGGTTTACTTCTTTCGCGAGATTCTGGTTACTCGCTGACTCAGGCAATCAAAAATGTGCAGAATATCGAACCATAAATGTAAAATTAAATTACCATTTGATATTCTGTATAATTCAATAGCCAGGGAGCCTCTATGTTAATATGCGCTCATCTGTATTAGAACATTTACGCACGCACTGGTCGGGAGAGATGCCTCTGGGGTTCGTCTGATGTCATTGCAGTTCCTCTGACCAGGAGGTCCTAGAGTCACGACGGTGGCAGGATTTTCGACACTAGTTAGACACCTAGGTCGGGTTCAGCCGCTGTCTGGAGGACAATTCTAACGGCAGGCTGCTCTGATCGATTGTGTTCCATATTTTCTCCGATCAACATCAGGGGAATACCGGAGCAGTACCCTAACATACGGGCCATGGGCCGCGCGCGATCTTTCTTTTCTCTTCCTTGTCCTATCCCCACTCCTTACTTACACACTTGCACTAACATGTACTACACTACCACACATGCTGGGATATCGGTCAGGAGCTTAGAGCTTGTGCCGGCTGGGACAGGCGCCCTGCTGGTGGGAGATACCTAGTTGCGGAAAAGTCCGCTAGCCAACGGTAGGTCGGCGCCGGATCTCGCCATCCGGCACTTACAGGACTAATGACTACTGTAGTTGATGTGCCCGGAATCATTCACAATCAATTGAAGTTGAATTTCAGTATACAGCTGTTTTCACATTTTAAAACGATGGTTTACAAAGAGCGTTGTTCCGCAAGACATATTAGTCTTTCATTATTATTTCAAATCATCAGTTATAGTACTTTGAAGCGTGACTCAGTGATGCATATCAGAGAACTCGGAAGATGTTGCGCGTTGTTCAACGGGGAAGTAGAGAAATGACTTTGCCAGCGTTTCGTTTTCTCAAATCGAGTATTAGAAATAATTATAACAGTGACAAGTTATCTACGCTAAAAGTCACTTAATGTGTTCCGTCCGTGGAACATTCTTAATTCTCAATTATCCACTTTACATGTATATCCCCTGTATTATCTCCTGATATTGCAGAAAAGCACAAAAAATTCGAGATTCATTAATAAAAGATTTATTTTTTTAGTATATTGCTATATGATCTAATCTAAATTTACAGAATATATCATCAAAATGACGTAATGTAAATGGCAAAAGAATGTACAAAAAACCCTTAAGTAGGTAATATCTTTGTCACTTCCACTTCCCTATTTCTCCTAATTCTCTCTCTCTCTCTCTCTATATATATATATATATATATATATATATATATATATATATATATATACACACACACTTTACTACAGCCAACAAGCATCAGCTGGGAGAACAATAATTATACTTCATCTACTCTGGAAACGCCTTGTCAAAGTTTTATACGGCGTTTTAATAGAACCATCGACGATAAGAATAACTCTAGATTTGTTGCAATTTATTATAAACTTCCTTATGTTTAATATCATCTTTTTATTAAACCACGCAGAGTTTCATACAGCAAAAATGATCAATGTCAATTTTTTTTAAGTGGGAAATTTAAATCCTTATTATAAGAAAAGGTCTGATAGAATAAATGGACATAAGATTTAGTGTTGAATTTAACAACAGAATTAGTCTTAAACACCTGTTCAACCTTGTTCCGCAAAATTATAGAAGGTCAGTGAATTTCTGTCGAGCCTTCGAAGAGAGTTTTCAGGCTTCAGCAATCTGTACCGAAACCAGAATTATTAACATTTTGTAGCCTCCTCTTGGTTGTCCTTGAGATCATTTTTACAACACAATTGAAAACAAAATTAATCTACATATAACATCTTCTGTTTACGACATGTATTTTATGTGCGTTATTCTCTGCAGGAAGCAAATTGCCTCTGAATTGACCTAATATTGCCCGTTCAGCGCATTAGAGCGTGACGGGGGGCGGACTCACTGGGACGTGATAATAGAATAGAGGCAGGAAACGCACAAGATGAAATGTTGCTGCTGACTTCTGCTCCGGAAGCGGACGACAGGCGCGAAAATCCATTTATCACGTCAATTGTTAAAATCGAGCTAAATGGGAAAAAAGGAATTTTTTCTTTCATTTCCTCATCACAATGTGGTTGGGAACGTGGCATCCACGTGCTCCGATTATGTTTTTATAGATATATTCCCTTTTGGATGCATGATCCACTCTTGGATGTCTCATGTGTTTAACCCCACTCTGCCTAATTGATTTAAAACGCCGCAAAGAATTCATTTCAGAAGAGTAAAAGGAAAAATATTATTAAGAAAACGCCTTTTTGAGAAATGTCTAATTGCAATACATTTTTATAAAAGTTGGAAAATTTCAAATTTGGTGAATTTTCTTCGGTGATCTTTTTTGCCGCGAATTGACCATCTCGGGATCACGTGAACCTGCAACCCCCCGGGGTTCAGTTATATCTATCGAGGGTAGGTGCATGTGACTTTTATTGGAGCGAATCCGAATTGGAGCGAATCTGTTTTTACACCCAGGGTTGTTAGTCCTGGGGGATGAAGTGAATTGACAATGATGATGAAGGATGACATGGACAATCACAAACTTACAGAGACACAAATACAGTCATGCCCGAGGCGGGACTCAAACCCTCGATCCTTCGGTCCAAGACCCCTACGGCACTGTTTCCTTAGCGAACTCGGCTATCCAAATCCACATATTATTATTATTATTATTATTATTATTATTATTATTATTATTATTATATTTGCAATTCATAACATGTTTTCCAAAATAAAAAACTAACTGGAACAAGTTTCTATCATTAGTTTTTTATAAAGAAAATGACCATATGACTGTTGTACCAAACCGGGAGAGGCAGCTCAACTGAGCCACCTGCACTTGCACCTACTAAGTGCGTCATTGCGTCACAATGCCTCAGATCGGAAGGTCCTAGGTTTGAGTCCCGACAGTGGTATGATTTTTGACACTAACTTATCAGCAAGGTCGATTTCAGTCGTCGTCTGGAGAAGAATTCTAGAGGTCGGCTGCTCTGATCGGTAGTTTTCCGTGGTTTCTCCAATTACCACTTGGCGAATGCCGGGCAGTACCCTAACAAACGAGCCACGGACCGCGCGCTATCTTTCCTTCCTCTTCCTTGTCCTATTATCATCCCTTACACATAGACTTACACTTACACTAACATGCATTACGCTACCAGACATGCCGGGAGACTGGTCTGGAGCTTAGAGTTTGTACCGGCTGGGGCAGTACCCCGTTGGTGGGAGATAACTAATTGGCGGAAACCCCGCTAGCCGACGATATCACGCCATCTCATGATGAAAACATGCACTACACTTACGGGACTAATGACATCATTAGTTGACGTCTCCGGAATCACTAACAACCAATCAACCAACCTTTTGCATCAACACACAATACCGCAGGCATGGGATGGTAGGAGACTGGTATTATGTTATTAAAAGTGGCATATCATTTTCGGATGGCATTTACACACATGACAAAATTTTCAGCCCTAAAATATTTTTTTAAGGTATAGACCTTAACTGACTAATTATCTTGCGTCTCATGTGCCTAAACGTTTGAATTAAATGCTACGATTATTATATCGTTCCATTCACGTTGACTCGCAACAAAAAAAACAACTGAATTAACCTCAGCATTTAGAAACCAATATTAACACTATATGTTTGTAGGAGAAATATTCTATATGTGTGGATTTTACGTCAGTATTTTCACTAAGGCCATGAAAAAACCGTATTTTTCTGAAAGGTAAAATTTTACTTTTCGTTTTCTTAATTAAGTACACTTGCAATTTTCCGATTTCACAGAAAACGTTTCAAACAATTTCAGAGAAAATTAACCTTTTCGCTTCCAAGTAATAGAAAACATACGAGTGTTTGCATCAATAAACTAACTACAGATTTGATTTGCAAACAAGATTTGTATTGTAAACAAAGTAGTAACCCATAGCCCCCCTCCTACCGCAACTAGCAAAAGAATTGCTCAATAAAACGTCGGGATCGTTAGCCAAATCTTTTAACTGCGCTCTATAAAGTCACCGAAGTTAAACAATTCGAGATACCACGTATTCTTGGACAGGTGACCTTTTGGGAACCCTGATTACTAACGGCACCCAGTCCCGAGCCGAAGGGATAAAAAGACTGACTGCGACGCGACAAAGAGACAAAGCGTTAACGGAGGATTTCTCCAATACGTACTCTCAATGCCCAAGAAGGGTTAAGAGACGTGTTGCAAAGCCGCAAAATACTTTATAAAAACACGTGCGCATTGTGAAGCTGTATTTAGCTGCATGACGTCTCTTCCGCGCAGGGCTACGTGTGCACGCCGTCCGACAGCGAGCCCTTCGACATCACCGAGTACGCCGGCATGCTGGACATGGCCCGCGGCAAGTGGACGGCCACCGCCAAACTCAAGCACGACACGGGCAAGAGCTGCGTCAAGTTCAACGTGCAGATCGCCTGAGCGGGACGCCGCTGCCAATAAATAGATGATTCGCTCTGAATCAATGCACTCACTGCAGTTATGTTTTTCATTCTTTTTGTATGCCTTTACCCTCTTTCTCCTCCTCAATACAGGTCCGGATTTAAATGTGGATCCAGGGAACCAGACCCCAGATGATCAAATATCAAGAGGCCACCAAAGGTGGTCAAGGAATTCTGATTAATATGAGCAGGCTGTACAATGTAAATGAGATCGCCTGTACACTATATTTTTAATGAAAACTCCCGTAAAAGTTTCAATTTACATATTAAGCTGCAGTAGCGGAGGTGAGGTAAATCGTAACTTTTAAGGTTTTGGTGCTATTCACTAATGACACTTCATATGATTGACTCCGGGTTGACTCCTCAGAGGAATGCACAATTTGACACAATGAGTTTTGCGGTTTTGCTGACTTTAGCTTTATGTTTTTCATCAATTGGAGAAGAGACGTAATCTCACTGTAATAAATTTAATCCAACAAAAATATTTCTCCTTTATCTATCTGAACTCCAACCGCCAACACACTTGCACTGATGATAGTCGATCAAGAATTATCTTTGCGGAATAAAATATGTTAAGGCGAATGTCCGAATCTAGCTAGTTGTGATTTAGCCTGTTGATGTGCACATTATCCTAATTGATTGGATAAAGTTCGATACAACAACAGAATCAAAGCATATTGTGAACTTTATCAGGATGATATGAGCATTAACCAAAAGGAGATCGAATAGGGGTGAATTACGTTTCCGTGTCGAGAAATAGCAAAAACGTGTGGCATGCAGCATCAAAAATGCTGCTGAACAAAACTCCACAAAATGATAAACAAAAAGTAGCAAACACACTGCTTAAAAACAACAAATAAAATACTCTCGTGTAGCACATCAATATATTTTAATATTTTGATCCATAATTTTTTACTGCATCGTTGTCTTTGATTTTCTGCACGCATCGGAAATTGGTAATATAGATATTTGGGGATTTTTTCCTGATATCCAGGGTATCTAACGAAACAGACACTTCTCAAAACTTTGAAGACTGCATGGTTTTCTTTCAATTTCCGCGCGCATTTGCAATTAGTAAAATAGATGTTTCTTGGATATTTCTTGAGTCTCTAACAAAACCGTAGACGCCTCTCATGTTGCAAATGACTGCATAGTTTTCTTTCTTGTTTTATGTGCAAAGGAAATTAGTGATGTAAATTATGTGATCAGACTGCTGAGTATAGATTTCTAGTTCTTAGTGATATACAAGTATGTAGTTTCGAGCTTTACTGCGTGAGATGTAAATTTCAATTTACATCTCACTTAACCTGAACCTCACGATATATTTCTTGATTCTTTGCTTCGCTTTTCCGAGTTGGGGAGACAAGACTAATATTCCACCGCTCCGGTCTTTGCAACAATTTTGTATCTACAAAGTAATTAATTTCCACGGATTTTTGAGTGGGGTTACGCAACGTTTTCTCGTTTCAAAATACTTTTGATAAACACACAAAACTTTTCGCATTCGGACCATCGGCACATCATTCGGATAGTCAGCGCTCTACGCCCTACCAACATTTGCTGAATGAAGTCTCGTTCGTCGTCATTCATGCAGATTTATTTTAACTGTCTGGCCATTTTGCAAATTAAGCTGCTAATTTGCGAATTTGACTTATCTGAATATATGTTACATTACATATGTTTTATGAAGAGAAAATTATATCTCATGATGTTAATATTATGATAGTATTATATTTATATCTTATGATGAGAACTCTTAGTATTCATTAAAAGGGAAACAGGAAACCTCAGTTACATGTATCTTCACCTACCTTCATTGTTCCAGACTTGAAGGCCGCAAATTCCTACGAATCTGTCCTCTTGAAATTGCCAACATTTAACCCGCTCCCTTCTGTCGGAGTGACGGCATGTTCCACCGAATATCTCTGCGTTTACTACTCAAAGTAATTGCAACTGCAACCCAAAATTCTCCTGGTATTTTAATGCAAATAAATTCGCCAACACGTACCATTTCTAAATCTTCATAGTACAATGGTTTCTACGCGCGTTGTCCTTGTATAATTGTTACACATACGATTTTACTCCTTGCCTAAATATTCAAGTTCTCCATAGAATTGATCCATAATTGCATTAAAATTTCTTAACTGGAAAGGAATAAACCAAATATCGTGAGGACTTGACTGTGTGAAATATACCGCGCTCTGCGATAATGAATATCATTGTGATACTGCACTTAAATTATGACTTTAGATAATTGAAGTGGATAGTAGTTATTTACCATAACCACAGAATATTGTAATATTATTTATCTTTATACGAGATGTGAGAGCGAATTTAAATCTATTTTATCCCCGTATCTTGATTATATATACGAGTAAATGGTGCCTTTATTGCCTCCAGGATTAAATTGGCAGTTTCATATTAGAGGTATGAAAGTATCAACAGTAAACAAAGAATATGAGAGGCATTTATATATTTAGGAAGCAGTGCAGATATCAAAAGTTATAACCACTAGTCAAAGTGACGTATGTGTAGCAATGTATTTGCTGTGATTGAAAATAAACAAATAATTGAAGAAAAATAGTATAAAAATAACATATTCATGACACAGGGTTTAACTGAATTTATTCACACAGGAAAATTATGCTCGCACTATCGCACTGTGGACCAACTTTTCTCCGTCGTGAATAAAGCTCTACTTAAACCCCTTGTAACATAAATTACTAATATATTTCCAGAGTGTAACAGTTTTTTCGTTGAGGTTTCCTAGTCGAAGCAGAGTATATCGAAACAGAATGAATTACTTTTCGAGCCAACATGTGTGTGTACATGACAAGATAAATACAGCTATTGTGCACTCGCTTCAAAATGGTTTTACATTTCTGAAAAATATAAAATGTAGATATTTCTTGAAATAATAATCTCGTGGCGGAAATAATCAAGCAACTGATAAACAATTCGACAGTTGCCTTTTAGCAATGTCTTATTTAATATCATGTGCCTGACAATATTCAAACTAAAGGGCGTAACGTAGAAGAACATATATATCAAAGAAAATACAAGCGTATTTAATCATATAAAGAAATGGATATTACAACCATGAAGATTATTTCAAAATAATATTGATGGATAGAATATTTATGAATGGATGATTATTTTATAATATTAAAATTGAAAATAGATTTTTTCTTTTCGAAAGAGGTTTGTTTTGCTTAAGTGTGTTACAGCAGTTCACTACTACGGGGAAGCTTTCACAGCGCAACGTCTAAACAAATGTTTATCGACGTAGACCGAAAACGCTGTATTTTACTGACGATGAAATGTCCATACGATTAAACATTAAAGGTGAGTGTACAAATAATATATGACCTCTTGGAAATCTTCGGGAATCAACAAGCTATACCTATTGAGGACTCAAGCTTGTGCTTGTCCTTGTTATCTTCAAGGAAATATTAAACAAAAATTATATACTATTGATTATAAATAAATATAATATCTTTTTCTGTAATAGAATGTTTCCTTGGAAGTACATAGCACGAAAAAGTGAGATAGTCTAGGAAGACAATAACACAAAGTGTATTGCAATTACAACATACAAAAAATATAATTTTTAAGGATTACGTAAAAGATATGTCACATATTAATATTTTAAAATTTTTAAAATATGTGGATTTTCTATTTTGTCAACACAAGCACCACATTTACGTTCACATTCACTTTGTGAATACACAGTAAATACATAGTAGTACAATAAAGATGAAATGTATACGTAACATTAATTATTACACAATACACTAAATAGTTTCACACATATTCACAACAGTATTTACAATTACAATGAGTAGAAGCATTATAATATAAATATATTCTTATGATACACATTTTTTTAATTGCGCCTATTTCGTACTTACATTAACACAATTCATCGATTCAATTCATGTTGCTCTTGCCTCGAAGAATATTGAATGAAAAGTGTTTGCATTGTACCAGCCAAAGCAAACATTTGAAAAAATATTCGGAGCAATGTAGTTCTTGAGACAAAGAACAAAACCAATATTAAATGGCAAGTAGAAGTTCCATGACATAAGACATTTCAATTACGAACAAGTCTCATAAGCATCAAGGAATTTGGATGAATACAATAATGATTGAAAGAAATATTCTACACTACCTCGATATCAAAACACTATATTTACTGACTATACTTACTAGTGTTACCGGTCTCGTTGTTTTTCTCTAAAAAACTGAATATGAAAAAAATTTGTATACATTTTATGCTGATTTGTCAATTTTTAAATTATTTTTATCTTGTATTTTACCTTATTCAGTCAAACACGTCTGAACTATCAAATATATATAAAAGTCTTAGTGTGATGAAAAGCTTAAATAATCGCTCCTTAAGTTTTATCCAACTGGAGTCACACATAATAAGATAATTTTCACATAAAAATCAAGATATCAGTCAAACTTTAGAAGAAATATTATAAAAAGTAACTAATCCGCGGAGAAAAATGTTACACAGCAAAAACTGGGAAACCAAAATTATAATTGTAGACAAACACTTATTTAGGTTATCTTCGTTGGAAATAAGGTGTCATTTATATTTTGCTGCACTAAAGGATTTTATCACAATTAAAGATGCATCGAAATTGTATTGCAAATTATATCAAAGAAAATACAAGCGTATTTAATCATATAAATAAATGGATATTAGCACGAAGAACTCTTGTCTTACCCCTTTTTTCAAGACCTCAAAATGGCATATAACGTAAAAATCAAAGATGAAAACAAAATAGCATTTTCATAAAAAATGCTCTCGGAAATTGATGTATTTGAGTATATGCCTGGATCATTATAAAATATTAGAAAAAATATTATTGCAAGTGCATGTGAATTAGCGTATATAATCATTTTTAATTGATGGTTGCATACACAGTGTGTTGGAAAATAATTAAAAATGATATTTCATACTCTACTTGAGTTAATGCATTTGTATTAATGTAATGAACTCTGTTTTGAGTAATCTTCACTCACTTCATTTTTGTATTTGCATAGAACTTGGTTAGCCAAAGAAAACATTTACATTATTACTATTCGGGTTTGGTTATAATAGGGAATAGAGCACTTCTAGGTGCGCAAAAAAGTTAACTACGCTTACCAAACTACGGAAGTCACAAATGTGTTCAGACGTGTCGCAATCAACAACTAGTAGGAAATATCCATTCTTTTTAGTTTACGTGAGAATGTTCTTTCAACCAAGTTCATACGTGAGAATGTTATTTTAAGAAACATATTGACAACGATAATTCATGGTTGAAATATTATATATGAGAAGTATGAAATTTTAAATGTACTTCCATTTTCCTAGTTTTCTTCACATTCATAGCACAAAGCGCAACATGAATGAAATCGATCATTTTCGAGCGAAGAAAACAAAAACAATCACAGTTCACTTAAATATCCTACTTCTTATATCTCACTTTTTTCTACAAGAACATGACGTACATTTCCTTAAAAAGCAACAATAAAGAATATAATTCATTGTCGATAACAGCATTATATCAACCTTAAATGGCATTCTATAGCTCAGATATATTTCTCCAGTCCACGTTAGACCATTATTCAACGAGGTCCAGCCCCCTTTAAAATAAGAAAATACTCGCATACAAAAATATAATGCACCAGCGCAATACAACGAAGTTACATGTAAGATTAGTAAATGATAATGCACCGTTGGTGCTTTCAGAACGCCTCATTATACACCAACATCATTACATTTTCAGAACATTTCGTTATACCACCACTACATCTGTTCATTTGTAGTTCTTTGTAGAACTTCTGTTAGGCTTCATCACTGATGACTACTAGGAATTTACAAGGTAACAGAAATGCAACATTAAATATCAGTCAGTGACCGAAGATCAAATTATTTTAGAAGACATTTCGTTGTAAATTTAATAATTTGCTCTTATATACAACGTTCAAAAGATATATCCACACAAGCGGCATATTTCTTACATAACGCAGTATTCTGAATGTTACACGCCATATATTAACCCGAGAGATATTTCTGATATAAAAATATATCGTGACCTACTTCTCAGTTAATATTTCTGCCGGGTAAAGAGTTTTCTAATTAGTGCTTGTGAGTCAACGAAAATAATTTCAATTCTGATGAGTTTGTGAGAACGGTTATGCCTTTAAAGACTTCACGAAAATGCTAGAATGCTAAAAAGTTTTCAGTCCAAACAAAAATATTCAGTTTGATTTTATAAATTATATATTAAATTGTGGCTGCATTGTCCAGCGGCCAAGAGAAATATTGTTCAGAACATATGTCAATAACTTATGACAATTAATTCACTAATAACGTTGTTACTATTGCATTTCGTACGTTACAAAACTAATTTATAACGTTTCTCTCTTAATGAACAAACTACTATGTTACAGCTCGGAGAGCCATTGACCTCCTTGAAGCGTTTGTAATAACACTTCTTTTAAATGTAGGTTAAAGTTGTTACTGGTGGAAGTTTAGAAATGACAAAGTAATGATTAAGAGGTTATCTGCGAATAATTCTGCTTCCTGGATAAGTTTCCTTATTTTTGGCGTTTTAAATTAACAGGTTTGACTTCTCTGTAGTTACTATTCAACCTTCAAGAAGATTATTGCTCAATGGTTGAATAAGAGATTAATTGTAAACAATTCAGCTTTAGGCATTGAAAAAAGCGTGACTTAAAGAAGCAAAGCATCTTCGCGTAGGAAGTACAAATGACATTGGCATTACCAAACAGTTATTATACTTGAGACTGCTTACACACAGTCACATGAACTTCGACCGTCAGCCTCTATCCTTCGATTCAAACAAGAATACATTAAAAGATGTCTGAAATTTGACTACTTTCCAATTGTCGAATATCATACAATTAAACATTCAGTTGTTGCTAGATGAGAATTCGATTTGTTGTTGAAATCTAATGCCGGAGATATTGCAATGGAAGGTAAACTCCATTTTTCAAGATCCGAATTTGATTTTGGAACCAAGAATTGGGGACGTACATGATGCATTGCGGAGAGACTAGGGCGGGAAAGAATGCACTCTTGATTTATTTATTTTTCACAATCTGATAAATCGCCAAATGGTAGATAACTTTTCGATTATGCGTATCGCTCAGCTAACTGTAAAATTCATTTACATATTGTATGTAACTGTGAACTTCACGTTTTCTCATTCAGAGTGTTCTATGCTATTGCTCTTGCTAATCGACGCCTTTGTAGATCAGTAAATTATCTCCTCTCTCATGGCGCTTGCAAGTCTGTACTACCATATGTAGAAATTCCCTTACAGTTGTTTGTTACTGAGTCATCGTATGATTTCACCTAGATTTTCCGAGAGCAAAAAAAAAAGTAGGGAGTTTGAAAATGACATACAGCGAGAGACCGACGATGTGCCTTAAAAATATTCGCTTTCACAATACACACATGTAGTTCAGAGTTCCCCGGATTAAGCTCAAACAAACGAAATTTATTAGCAAAAGTGTCAAGGGTATGCTCACGTTACCTACTATCCATCAGTAACTAAAGGTAAATTGTTAAACCTATCTTGTACTACTTGTTAAACCTACCTTTTACAAACTAATTTGAACAACCAAACTTGTCGTCTACCTACGGGCTTTAAGGGAAGCAGAACTTGGAACTGACTAGTAAGAGATTATTTCTCGTGCTCTTAGCCTCGAAAAGTCCTTCAAATCCCAGAGTAACTCGGACCTTTCTGTCAAAAAGAGAAACTCAGACCTAAAAAATTAATATTTCTCGCGCTTACAGTGTACACGATCATTCGAACTCTGACAGAAATTAAGGCTATTTGTGAAAAAACGGAGACCTCTGATCCAGAGGACACTCATGCTCCTAGGCTTCAAGAGTGTTTCAAAGCGTGGAGAAGCTTGAAGTCCTCATTCAGAAATGGAGAGCTGTGAACAAGAAATGGTTCTCTGGTAATTCTATCCACCATGTGCCCTTAAAGGACGGTAGAAACTTTGCACTCGTCGGACACGAACGGAGAAGTTTGATACACACAGTTAAAGTATTCCGGTATACGTTTTCCTTCGAGGAGTGCAGTAATGATATAATAAATTTGACAATCTTCATGAACAGTCAAACAGAACTCACAAGCAGAGTGTAAATGGATGACACGTGTCCCTATGGCGTGGTAATGACGTAATTGGTCATGGAGAAAAACATTAATTTCAAAACTAGACCGAAGTCTCCTTGGGTGTCCCACATCTCAATGAAATTTTTGAGACCCATATCACGGGAACTCGGATCAGGCAGTACAAAATTCTCTTAGCCACGACTGCTCTGTCTGAGAAACTTGTAACTCTGTCAGGAAGAGAGAAGGTGGAATTGGGACGTCCCCTCGTGCTTATAGCCTCTTACAAGAGTTCCAAAGCTCTGGGAAATTCTGACTCCTCGGTCTGAACGAACGAGCACTCTGAATCTCATACAAAAATGTTTTCCGATATGTTGTGTAACATCAATTTAAGAAACGGCGGAGGACTTAGAAAATCTCAAAAAGAGATAGAGTAAATTTCTCTCGGACTTCTTTCGACCAAGTCCATTCTAAAGATACGAAAAAATCTTACCCTAAATACTCCAATTTAAACATAGTGGCACTTCAAGTTCACCAGGTGGGAGGACAGAGGGACACTGACATCCAGTCTGGAGCTTCATTACAAGTTAAATTTTTGTTATTGGAGTTCCCAATTGGATAACAACAATGCCCCCTCTCCTTCCAGGGTGAAGTGCCACTGTGTTTAAATCGGAATGAGAGAACTCGGAATCGAACATTTCCTTGTGCCTTTAGCCTCCATGAATGTTCCAGAGAACTGCGGACCCCGTTCATCCAGTAAGGAGAATTCGGAATCAGTCAGTACAGAATTCTCCAATGCTTCCAGCACCCATGAGCACTCCAAAAATGAGACACGGTGTATTTTTCAAAAACAAAGCACTCTAAACCCAAAGTTAAGGATTCTGACGTGCTATTAGTCATCACGAATACTTCAAAAATGTGAGAAGTTCCTAAGCTTGGTTTGGGAACAGAGTACTCGAATTGAACAGGTAAGAGCTGTCCAGTACGTCTAACTTCCATGAGTAAAGTTGGGAGAAACTATGAATCTTATATCTGAATCGGGGAAGTCCGAACTTAACAGTTAAGGATTTTTTTATGCCTCTTTTACTCATGAATATTTCAAAAATGGGAGAAATGTTGACCTTTGAGTCGGACAGAACTTTAAACTGAATAGTTAAGAGCTCCCTCGTGCGTTTATTTTTCTAGAGTATTCCAAAAGGATCCCGAACCTTGCGTTGGGAACAGAGTGCTCGGAACCGAACTGTTACGTGTTCTCGCATGCGTCTAGTATCCACGAGTACTCAAAACATAGGAGAAATTCTTATACTTGTGTCAGGAACAGAGCAGTGAAAACCAACAATTAAGAACTCTCTCGTGCGTCTTTCCTCCATGAGCACTCCAAAGGTGGAAGATACTCCGCACCTTGCATCGGAAACAGAGAACTCGACAGAGTAGAGTCAAGGGTTCTCTCGTGCGCCCGCCGTGCACGCGTGCTCCACAGTCCGAGGGCGGAGCGCAGCGTGTCAAGGGCGCGCGGTGGGCGTGGCGGGCGGCGAGGGCGGCGGGGGCGCCGCGACGCTGGCGCAGACGCAGCAGAGCCAGGCGCAGGCGCTGCGCGGGCGCCGTCACACGAGCGCGCAGGAGGCGCTGTGCAGGCGCGGCTGGCCGGCGCAGCACTGCTGCTGCTGCTGCGCGCGGTGGGCGTTGGAGGCCGCGGGCGCGGGGGTGGCGTCGGGGGCGCAGCCGCGGGCGCGGGGGTGGGCGTGGGCGTGGGTGTGTGCGCGGGAGCGGGAGGGCGCGGGCTGGGGCGACGGAGGGCGCGGGGGCGGCGGAGAGGACGGGGCGCGGCCTCCGCAGCACGAGGGCGCGCGGCTGACGGAGCGGCGGTGCAGGCGCAGCGAGGACGCGCGCTGGCGGCGCAGCGACGACGCCGCCGAGGAGGTGGGCGATGCGGGCGACGCGGGCGACGGCGGCGACGGCGGCGACGCGGGGCGAGGCGGCGACGACGCGCGCGGCAGCGGCAGAGGCAGCGCGCCCACCGAGTTGGAGCGGGTGCCTGCGCATGCGCAACACAACACAGCCAATAAATGCCCCCGTACAAATATTGGAATACAACTTGATACATTTCTAGCACTCTTAATAATTTTATGATCGGCTTAGCTATAATCAACAGATCTGCTGTTTGGAAGCATGAAATTTGAATTCTTTAAATTCTGGAACCCTAAAATAAAAACAACTTGGAAAAAATAGTCAAATCAAGGATAGTATGGCTGGAATTTTATAAATACGTACTAGAGATAAAGAAGAAAAAGAAAAATGAAAAGAAGAAACGAAATAAATAAAGAAAAGACAGAAGAGAAATGAGAAGAACAAGAAAAAAAGAAAGTGAATATATATATATATATATATATATATATATATATATATATATATATATATATATATATATATATATATATATATAAGGGACGAAAAGTGTCAATTCAATGAAGCATTAAAAATAGTGGGATAGATCAGTTTGATATTTGAGTTTTAATGTTTAAGGCTTATGGATTTTTCAAGTTCAATTTTGGCGATTAGAAATTGTACTAAATGAGGAATTTGAAATTTAATTGTTCGTCTTCATAGTTCGTACTTTTAGAAAAAAAAACTATTACAAAGAAAGAATTCATAACCAATTAACTTAGTGACAAATCGTTTAAAACAAATCTTATACTTAACAAAGGTTCAAATTACATAGTGCATGATTGTCAAGGTCGCGGGCAAGGTAACTGCGTGCATGGGCACTGCGTCTAGAGAAATTGGCGCGAGATTTAAAAGTAAGATTGTACAATTGCTACGGAATGGTGGTACCACACTGGATACCTGGCCTATAACAGTCTTTGGGAGAAATTTCTTGACAATTATTGTCACATATTTATTTATATTAATTCCCATTTTCTCTTTAATGCAAAGAAATGATCCATTAAAATGAAATAATACATCAGTCCCATTTCAACTACTCAGTTGAGAGTAAAAGTAAACAAATATTCTTGTCTGTTCAAAGCGCTGACCGTCCGTAAGTGAGAGTTGTTAACTAATAGAGTCTTCTTAATGCATTTCACACTATTTTTAGATACAATAAATAACTTAATGATTTAATAACACAATATAAAACGAAAACAAGGAAAGAATTCGCCATTCAAACATTTTCTTGTCACTTAGCAATGATGTTTATGTAAGAGAAAATGTAGTAATGAAATAAACTTATAATATTAATAAGTAGTGAAGACAATAAACCTAATACAAATCTCGGTTATTTGATATAAAAAATCTGACAAACATATTTTCGTGTGAAGGCACTCTTCACTGCCACGCGCCGCGGGAAATGAGTTCAGAAGTTGGTCAGGGGAATTTATCCGTGTCCGTACGACCGCCAGGCTCCCTAGTAGAGCAAGTATCTCGTGCTGGCGCTGTTGGACGTGCCATAATGCTTAAAATCTAAAACGGGTAGCTCTGCTGATGCACATCGGAGCGACCTTGAGAGGCGTGTGCGGCAACCCGCATGACCGCAATGCACTGCAGCGACAGGAGACCGTAACCCGAACATAGGGTAATTGCATGCCCTGCTTTCGATGCAAATACAGAGGTTGATAATAGGGGCAAGTGGGATAATTTTTACTTTGCAACAACTACACACTTTTATGTCATTGTGTGTTTTGTAAAGCTTCAAACCTTTGCCGAAAACAGTTTTTGTGATTCTTTAATTGTTTTATTAAAAATAAATACGAAAAGAAAAGCAACAAAGGAGAAATAAAAGATAAAAAGAAAATAGAAATTGACAGATTGGTGTTTTTAGGTATGCCATCGGCTAAAACATTAGTCCCGTAAGTGTAGTGCTTGTTTTATCGCGGGGTTTGCGAAGATCTTCGCCCGCTGGATGGCGAAATCCGGCGACGATCTACGAGTTGGCTTGCGGGATTTTCCTCAACCAGGAATCTCCCACCAGCAGGGCTTCGCTCCAACCGGAACAAACTCTAAGCTCTCGACTGGTCTCTCGCAAGTAAGGTAGTGTAGTGCATGTAAGGTAGTGTAGAACATGTAAGTGTATGTAGTAAAGGGTGAGGAAAGGACAAGGAAGAGCAAAGAAAGTTCGCGCGCGGTCCCAGGTCCGTATGTTAGGGTACAGCTCCGGCATTCGCCTGGCGTTGATTGGAGAAACCACGGAAAACTACCGATCAGAGCAGCTGGATGCTAGAATTCCCCTCCAGACAGCGGCTGAACTCGACCTAGCTATCTAACTAGTGATGAAAATCTTGGCACCGTCGGGACTGGAACCCCAGGAGATTCCAGACAGAGGTACAGCAGTATCATCAATTGATGCCCTGACCCATCTAACCCGGTCGAAGATTGTTAATTATTCCGGGCAGAACTACGAGAGTCATTAGTTCAGTAAGGGAAGTGTACGTTTTCTCTCGAGAGGCGGCGGTGGTCTCCCCCGTTGGATGGCGAGATCCGGCGCCGACCTACCTACGGCTAGCTGAGTTATCCCCATCTAGGTATCTCCCACCGGCGGGCACCTCCCCAGCCAGGACAAGCTCTAAGCTTCCGACCGGTCTCCAGGCATGTGCGGAAGTGTAATGCATGTTAGTGCAAGTGTGTGAAAGGGGAGAGGATAGGACAAGGAAGAGGTAGGAAAGATCGCGCGCGGTCCATGGTCCATTTGTTACAGTACTGCTCCGGCATTCACCTGGAGATAAACTGCGGAAGACTACCGATCAGAGCTAGAATTCTCCTTGAGACATCGACTGAATACTATCTAGTGACAAGTTAGTGTCTACAATCCTAACCGTCAAGACTCGAACCTAGTATCTCCCTGTCAGAGAGACTGTACTGACATCATTTGATGCCCTGAGCCATCTCTCCCGGTACCAGTCGAAGATATAAAGAAAAAACAAAATAAGACCTAAAGAAGAAAGAAAGAAAGGAAGAAGAAAAAGAAAGAAAGGCAAAAAATATATTTAAGGAAGAAAAAGAAAAGAAAATAAAGAAGAAGGTAGAGGCGGGGTGAGTGCTTACCTCTGGGGGTGATGAGCAGCGCGGCGCAGGAGACTGCGCCCAGGGCGATGGCGCCGGACTTGAGAGGCGAGCCGCCGATGCTCCTCCGCGCCACGTCCTGTCACACACACACACGCGCACTCAGGCTCTCTCTGTACTCCTACGAGGCCGGATCAACTCCCCAACGAATGCGTTCGCTTTACATATATGGACCGGCGTCTGGGAGAATAAGCAAAGGCTCAACTTGAAAGGTCATTTGAAACTCAATTGCTTCTTCTTCTTTGGTCCTGTTTTTCCATAGACGGAAAGTAGGTGGCCTTATTGGGTTTTCTTGGGAGGACTTAATCAGGATAGTTTCCTGTGCTTTCCCTAATGCTGCCATATTATTATTATTATTATTATTATTATTATTATTATTATTATTATTATTAACAAATTATTAGATGGTAGTATGATGATGGGAGGTGAGGGGAAGTGAGGTGAGATGATCGTGGCATTTTGAACCATCCCAGCATTCGCCTTATGACCGAGGGAAACCACGAAAAACTCCTGTCAGAATGGCCGGCCCGAGGAAGTCAGCGCGCTACGCCCTGAGTCACTTTCCTCGGAAACTCAATTGGTTAACGAAGTTTTATTCAATTGTCACCATTCTGTAACAAATATATTTTAATAAATAAATTTGTTCAAAGAATTAGTCATCTCGGTAGCTCAGTGGTTGAAGGGTGTAAACCACAGTCCCGGATTTTGTTCCCGTTCGCGGTGACATTTCATTGAACAAAATTAATTAACAAAGTTGGTTCCGCCGTTATAGACAATTCTACAAGTCGCCAATTTAATTAATCACCTTTTAACTGAACCATGAATTTGATTATGCTACTTTCGCGGTACCAGTGTCCATATAGCATGGCATGCCTGTGGCCATAAATGAATGTGGCAAGGAATAATAGGTCATTATTAGGGGGATCATTGTGTCCGGAATTTTAAAAAGATAGCAGGAGATTATAAAGTAATAACTGCGTCACGACTGCTGTTTTTTCGGACAAGATCATATCATACACAACACAGGCACAAAAAAATGTTTTCAGACACAAAGACTTGAACATATTCCTCTATGTCTGTCGACGTGCTGAATTCAAAAATGAAGCCATAATGGCGGGCCAACACCCTGCAGTTGTTGTTTTTTAAATCGCAGAAAACCACAGAGAAATTTACAATTTACGATTTCACAGTGTTTTTTCGCAATCAAAAAAAGTGGAGGATCGTGGCGCCATTGTGGCTTCAGATTCGGATTCAAGGCGTCGACGTACATAGAGAAACGTGTCAAATCTTTGAGTCTGGAAACATTGTTTTGTTTGCCTGCGTAATCATTCCAATATTTTTAGATACGAACTAATTTCTCAATACTTTGGAAATATTAAACATAGAAATAAAAATCATGAGAAAGTCATGGCATTATTTTCAAAAGGGTATAGGTACTCTGGGCGATCACAAACATTTTATAAGGTCAATATTCCCGGAGTTACGTCTATTGCAGAGTCATTTGTAGTAGTCGATAATTCTTATACGTGCGGTTGGCAACTGTGCTGAGTTTCAGCCACCTGCCACCTACAGGGCGTAGTTGTAGGTAAACACAAATGGCGACGCGTTTGGAAAATGGTCTTGCGAAGAAATCTGCGGAAGAGGAAGAGGAAGAGGAAGGAATGAACGCGCAAGATCCGTGACCTGTTAATTAGGGAACTACTTGCGCATTCGCCTGGCGTTGACCGGAGAAATCACGGAAAACTTCCGATCAGAGCAGTCGGCCACTAAAATTCTCCTCCAGGCAGCGACAGAACTAGACCCAGCTATCTAGCTAGAGTAAAAAATTCTGCCACCATCGGGACTCGAAAGTAGAGACCTCCCGTTGAGAAGCACTGCAGTGACATCAACCGATGCCCTGAACCCCCTCTCCCGGTGACACGATCGGAACTCAAATTATAGGAGCTGAGCGAGCGGCAGCTCTGAGATGTAGAAGGATTACTATAAGAAGGGACCGCTTTGACAGTTGTGCTTTGGCCACTCCTGGCAACAAAACTGCAAGCTATGTCCATGCACTCATTTCGTCAGTGCGTTCGTTTACAGTTAGCTCATTTGTAAATGGGTACGTCACTACCTCTTGCAATGTCATAGCCTTGCGTGACGTTCCGACCTGCCAAATCGGTCCCTTCTTAGAGTTTACTCCCCTATAAACTCATCCGGTGTGTGTACGCTGCGGCAGGAGCTACCTGGAAGGTGACTGGCGAGTAGACGCGCCTCTCCTCGCGGGGCGGCGCGGGCGCGGCGGCGGGCAGGTGCGGGAGCGCGAGGGCGGGCGCGGGGGCGGGGGCGGGGGCAGGCGCCGGGGTGGCGCACGGGGTGCCGCCGCCACCGCCGCCGCCGCCGGCCGCCGCGGCGGGCAGGGCGGCGCACAGGGCGGCAGGCAGCGACGTGGGCTGCAGGTGGGCGTGGGCGGGCGCCGGCGCGGGCGCGGGCGTGAGCGCGGGCGTGGGCGTGCGCGTGGGCGGCGGCGGCAGGTCGTGCGGCGTGGTGACGGCGTCGCGGTGCGCGCGCACGCCAGACGCCGAGCAGCCGCGCGCCAGGGGCACGCGGAAGTCGCGCCGCTCCAGCCAGTACGTCTTCATGGAGCCTGCACACGCGTGCGCACGCACGGCAGCGGGGTTAGCGGAATCCAGGGGGAAGAGGATTGACATTTTACTCTTACATTTCACCACCGGGTCTTAGTTGTAAGTTTTCACAATTAGTTAGCAATATGTTTTTAATTTTTTTCTTTCACAATTACCCACAACCGTTGCAACCCCATAGCTACCTAGTAAAAAAAATATTACAAATAATGATTCCTGCGTGATTACTAAAACATACAACTGTGACCTGATAGAGAAATGTAAAATATTATTAGTTTAATTTATTAATGTTATTGTTATTGTAAAGACAAATAGATTTCATACGCCACCAAAGCATATTTATCAATCGCCAACTTATTAGGCGTTGATAGCTCCTGTATCCCTGTATATTTTTGACTATTTTTTGTTGCAGTTACTACAGCCTTCTGCATAGTTTGTTAACATTCGTGCTTACGTACAAAACCTTCAAACTTTGAAGCAGTGTCTTGGGAATTAACGTGGTGATAGAGATGATAATGGGGAATTTCACATGGTCCAATATGCGACTGTGTTAATGTTATTATTGATCAGGAATCTTTGCGCTACTTTATTTTGTGATTAGGTTCAGATTTCAAATGTTAGATACGGTAAGGCACAAATGGATATATTTCAGTAATGTCTGTATTGTTGTTCAATACCCGGGCTGTGAAAACTCATTCATTAGCCGATCACCACCTCATCTATTCTCCATTGGTGAAAATTTCCGTTTTTGTCACCATATAGGCGCCAAATACAACCTACAATATTTTTACTCCTATAATGGCCACTAGAGAACGACACAGCAACAATCTCATTCATATTTGTCCGTTCCTTACGTCATTCCATGGCTGAGAGAATGTGGGATATGATTTATTTACTTTTTTAATTTTACTTAATATTTTTATTACTGTTTTATAGCCTTCAAAAGTTCCGTAAAGGAACTGATTAGGACGGGAATTGTTAGATAATTCACTCGTAATTTTGCGGATAATTTAGCCACGACACGCGTGCCTCAAGATTAATATAAACTGTTAAGGATTGTCCGTCCATCGAATATCATCACACACCATAATAGGAATTGATTTCACAAACCTTGGTTTTAAAAGATAGTGTGCTAATCCCCAAACCACTGGCTCTGACTATTACAATTTCAGTTGTGAGTAATGTTTAAAAGAGACTTCGATGAATATCATCCAACCACTTCCAAAAGTTCCGAAAGAGCTTGTGTAAATGACAGGTCTCAGTGGAGCGTTGACTACAAGCACTAGCCATAAAAGCCACACTAGCTGCAGTAAAGCACTAGCCATAAAAGCCACACTAGCTGCAGTAAATATCAGAGACAAAGTCTATATGTGTCCCTAAGAGTCACGGCAATGAGCGATCAAGTGCGACCGGATGCTACCACCACATCTGCACAGATTTTTATACATCCCTCCTAACTTGTCAAGGAACATACACATGGCATTTAGCACCAAATCTGGGACACTGATGACGGCCTACAAAAGAATAACATTTTAAAAAGCAAAATATTTTTGTCATTTCTTGTGACTATTTTTACATTCCTTACCGCAATAACATTTCCGCTGGCTCGATTCTGGCACGGCTTCAGCGGGGCTTGTAGGTTTGCACGTATAGCACGGATACCCGTAAAGTTCGTGTGTGACGTGATGTTTGTTAGGAAATCCGAGTAGTAATTACATGAACTGGGCCGCCAACATATCAGAAAGAATACACATAAAGCACGAAAAGAAGATAAGCATACACTTCTCAAGAAAAACGTTATCCGCGAGGAAGAATGAAGATAAGAAGAAGCCAAGAAACAAAATATTCGAGCAAAAATCATAACAATAAATATCGGCAACACAATAATTACGATAATGCAAAAATTACAACAATAATATAATTACGATAATAGAGTTAAGTCAAGGCATTACGTCAATAAATTACGACAGTAAAATATTACGCCAAGAAATTAGAGCACAAATAAAATAAAAAAATTATGAACAAAGATTTCAAGTATTATTAGTTGAAAAGTAAATAGAAGAAACTGGTGGTGTTACAACAGTACATATTCTCTGCCATTATAAATAACATTTGAAATTTTCGAAAATTCAGAGCTGGAAATTGGAGCTGTTTTTGAGAAATCTTATTTCCAAAATTGTTTTTATTGCCCCTAAATATTGCACGAGAACAACTCTTATATTTTTAATGTATAAGATTTCATTTGAAGATCTATTTTTGAAGAACAGGTTTTTATTAGGAATATTTTTTTTTCATATGGTAGGAATTTGGAAAAATCTCATGAATAATTGTCCTATACAATGTAAGTAGTACGAGAGAAAGTAAAAATTGAGAGGAGGAGGAAGGGGAGAAAGAGGAGGAGGATCAGGAGGAAGAAGAGGCGAAAGAAGAGGAGGAGGGGGAAAAGGAAGAAGAGGAAGAAAAGAAAGAAGATGAAGATGTGGAAGAAGAGGAAGAGGAGAAAGAGAAGGAAGAGGAGGAAGGGAAGGAAAAGGAGGAAGGGAAGGAAGAAGAAAAAGGGGAGAAGGAGGAGGAGAAAGAGAAGAGACCTTTTCCCTTGACGAAGATCTCCCCGCGGGGCGCCACGCGGTAGGCGGGGCCGAGGAGGTCGCGCGTGGACTGCGAGATGTGGATCTTCATGCCCTCCGACGTGGACTCCATGCGCGACGCCGTGTTCACCGAGTCCCCGAAGAGGCAGTAGCGCGGCATCTTCAGCCCCACGATGCCCGCCACCACGGCGCCGGAGTGCACGCCCACGCGGATCTGCAGGTGCGTCCCTGCCACACAGTTCCACAGGCTTTCAGCTGTTGGCACATCGCACTCGTGTTCAATTGTTGGAAACAGGATTTCCACGCAAAGGTATGTTTTTAGGTAAACTAGTTGCACATCTATACATTATTTCATATCATTGTTGCTTTCTATACATTGTTTCATATCATTTATTTAAAATATGCAGTTTTCTGTGCATGTTCGCCCGTTTCAGTGATTGTTTAAAAATAAATTAATGCATGTTTACACATTGTTCTACTTACATCGATATAATAAACGTTCATCTCGCATAGTAAGAGCTTTACGCATTTTACTGTAAATTATATTTTATTGAGCTTTTGAATAACATTATATATTGCATATTCATTTTCTTCACGACTAAATAACAAACTTCTAAAATACGACATTCGAAATGGGTTGTCACTTCTTTAACTTTGAAGCTGCTCATTTTAATGTTCTTGGAAGTTTAAAAAAAACTACGTAATTACGATTTTTCGTAAAATGAAATACACACTCAAAATATTTCCTGTGTGGGTAACTGCTGCTGGTAACTGAACAATATGGCGTTAATTTACTGTGAGAAATGAAAGATGCTTAGCGCGCGGCTGTCGAGAGGCCGGCCAACCGTAGGCAGGAGGCATGTGGATAGGCTGGGTCCAAGCGGCCACGAGTGCGTCTGCCAAGTGTTCAGACTCCTCTTCAACCGGGTTGCCTCATGTTCTTATGCGGCGCTCACTTCCACGATGGAAAATGACCTTCATGGGAATTACCTGTATGATAACCCGGGAAAATGACGGGAAATTCTAGTGACATCGTCAGATACGATTTTACGAAAATGAAATACACACTCAAAATATTTCCTCTGTGGGTAACTGCTGTTGGTAACTGAACAATATGGCGTCAATTTACAGTGAGAAATGAAAGATCCTTAGCGCGGGATCAACAAAGGACAGGCGTTTGCGGAGAAGAGATTCCACGCAAATAAGCAAATATATGTTTAAAACATTGATTTGTAATAACATAACTGAGAATGAAATAAAATGTTTATATTCACTTCTTTGTTTAAGTGTAGATGTAATAAGCGCTATGATTTTTTAGAAAATATCTTTCATGTGACAAACCTACTGAGAAAAACATTTGTTTTTTCAGTACATTTTCACTTACAGGCTTTTAACATACTGAATTCAAACGAATTAAATGTATGAAAAGTTGTTGCAGATCACGCATTTAATCTATTCTATAAAACACCACACACGCTGTTATTGATGATTATTTTAACGTTGGAGCTAAAACAAGTTGCGCGCAGTACGTTCAGAGAGAGTAGTTATGTGCAGAGTGACTCTGTAAATGAGTGAGTGAGTGAGTAAGGGAGTGAGTGAGTGAGTGAGTGAGTAAGAAAGTGAGTGAGTGAGTGTGTGTGTAAGGTAAGTGAGTGTGTGTGTAAGATGAGTGTGAGTGTGAGTAAGCGAGAACGTAAGTGAGTACATAAGTGAGTGAGTAAATGAGTAAGAGCCTGAATGACTGACTGAGTGACTAGATGAGTGTGAATGTGTGTATATGCGCGCGCGCCTATCTCACCCGTGGAAGGGTCCTTGAGGTCGGTGATGGCCTCCACCATGTCGAGGGCCATGTCGCACACCTTCTCGGCGTGGTTGGGCTCCTTCTCGGGCGCGCCGGACACCACCATGTAGGCGTCGCCGATGGTCTCCACCTGCGCGCACACCGGGCCCCCCGCGCCCGACGCCTGCTCGGGCCTGTTGCGCACCGACGCCTGCACCGTCGCAGCAGCGCGCGCGAGGGCGGAGGGCGGGGCTCGCGGCGCGGCGGCGGGCGCGGCGCGGCGCGGCGCGCGGCCAAGCGGCAAGCGGGCTCGGGGGCGCGCGGGCCTCGCGCACGGGACGGGAGGTTGCCCAGCGGAGTTCAATCAAGGAGCAGGAGTTGACTCAACGAATAGGTTCAGTTAAGTCACGCAACGGGTTGAGTTATGTCAAGCAGCGGGTTGAGTCGAGTCAATCAGCGGGTTGAGTCGAATCAAGCAACTGGGTTAGTTGAGTCAAGCGACGGGTTGAGCTGAGTCAAACAACGGGTTGAGCTGAGTCAAACAACGGTATGAGTTGAGTCAAACAACGGGATGGGTTGAGTCAAACAACGGGTGGGTTGAGTGAAGCAACGGGATGGTTGAGTCAAGCAGCGGGTTGAGTTGACTCAAGCAACGGTTTGAGTTGACTCAAGCAACGGGTTGAGTTGAGTCAGGCAACGTGATGGGTTGAGTCAAGCAATGGGATGGGTTGAATCAAGCAACTGGATGGGTTGAATAAAGCAAGGGGTTGAGATGAGTTAAGAAATCAATGCACAGAATGATGTAAGTGAACTTGCGGAGTTGATTCTGTAAATATCGTTGGCGAGGAGAATTGAGACTGATAATAAGATGGTTAGAAAACAAGGAAAATAGTGTAACGGACTGTTTGGAGTTCAGGATGGGTTGGTGAACGTGAACAGGTAATATATTTGGGTAATTTTAACATTGCTTTATTTCCCATGATAAATTAACGAATTATTACCCAAATGAACCTATTACAGGGAATGAATTGTAAGTTCTTGATTGGAATCAAGGCAAAGAGAATAGAAGCACAAAATGGGCAACCAAAGAGACAAGGAAAGAAGCGAAGAAAGTGAATTGTAAAAATACAGAGATAAAATGAAACGACAGCTAATTTTCTCACAACTGCTTACGAATAACTGTGTAAAATGGCGTTGACAACTAGTCTTGTTGGGTTGATAATGGAGAAAAAAATTTTGCTTAGTTAACAAAGTGCATATTCTACACTAGAAAAAAAATGTACAACCACACAGATTTTATTCTAGATACAAAAGGATTGAAGGCAAACGACATTCTACGTAATGTTATAACGGTTTTGTTAATCGATATACTCACTGAATAACAACAGAGGTCTTTCCCAAATTAATAGTTAGGTCAAAGATGCACTCAATATGCGAGCTTTTCATTCTTTGTATAATAATTACTTATTAGCAGTGTAGAACGTACTAAATCAATAATAGCAATTAGATTGCTTAAAATAAGCTGTTACTTGTAGAGACCCGTATTTTATAAGTGCGGAATGAGTATTTTTCTAAGGGATTGGCAACGTGCCCTGGGTACTACGTAGCTTAATAGAACCGACTGTGCACGTGGCTTCAAGTTGATACTCTCAATATGTTTCGTACAAAGAAAGTTCAATTTGACTAGTGCACATTCGAAATCGTTTGTTATTGTACACTTTCAATTAAGATTAATGCTCTTTCTGATTTGTCTTTTTGCTGCACATATGATGCTTTGCGTAAAAAAACTCAAAATATTCTGCGAATCGTCATTTTCCACAGTGGAAGTGAGAGTAAAGTACGTCAGGTTGATGAGAGAGAGGTACTTTAGGCCATGTTGCATGACCTAACCAGGTTAGGAGGAGGCTGAATGAATAACACTTTAAGGAAACAGGAGACTTCCTTGTAATAATGAGTTGTCTGTCATTTAACACCCACTTAAGAATAAGGTCCGTTTATAAATAAGAACGGATCACTTAAGCAACACTCATTTTCAGTGTCGTCTATGAATTCGCTCCTGAATATATTATTCTGAAAATTTTCATATAAACCACCGACGAGAGAATGCATCCAGAAATGATGGCGTGGATGAACCAATCATCTGGAGCAAGTTCCTTCCATTGACAAAAGGAGACCACACGCGCGCTTCCGGGTCTGAATCGATGGGAAGCGGCCGACAGGTGTTCCTCCGCCTAAGTGTCTTTCAGGGAAGTGGTCGAACGCCTCCGCACTCCGAAGCGAAGGAAACATCGCGGATCGCACGAAATTGCACACGCAGCTGCTTTACACTCCTAGTCATTTGCCTAAGGAATTGCTAACCTCTGAATTCAGAGCCTTTGTAAATTGAATAAATCAATTAAAGTGCTTGGAGTAGTAACAAGAGAAGCCACAACAGCCACATCAAGCCTCGTACTATTTGTAAATGTTATGTCTCGATTTGGTTAAAGTATGGTGCATCTTGATACTACATATGTCTTGTTCATATTTACGACGGACTTAAATCAATACAAAGTGAGGCACTCTTTGACCCAAATTCGAGATGTCATTTAAAAAATAAGGGCACGCTTGTTTTGACTGATGTGACGAATCTTGTTATTGCTCGAGGTACAATTGAAAGAAATTGAACTGATTTGAATGGAAATGACAATAAGATACTTTCAGGGGCGTAGGTAAAAGACGTACCGCGGTCAAAGAAAATCAAATGTCAGTGAACGCGTATTTCAAAGAAACGACTAGAGTATTTTGAAATAATTTTGCTTAAGAGGTTCCCGATCGCGTTGTAATGGTAATCGAAGAGGTATAAAAATAAAAGACCCCACAAGAAATGGAGAACAAAAATGTAATTTTATGTTGAGGCAAAGGAGTGATGAGATTTCTTCGGGGATGGAAGAGCGCAAATTGACAGCGAAACAATACAAGTCTGAAGAAAAAAACAAAAATGTCAACAAATAACGTGGAAACATAATCAGGAAAGTGAAGAAGAGATATAGAAAATAGTAAGACAGAAAGGGAATGACAAAAGAAGGACGAATTAAATACGAAAAGGGAAAAAGTTGTTTTGGGGGGAAGATTGAGGAGGAATGCAGAGTAAAGGTGTCCATAAAAAAACTTTCAATCAACGGAACAAATTGTGGGCCAGATAGCTTTGGGTGAAACGTGAATGAATGGAAATTAGAAGCGGAAAGTTGAGCACCAAAAAATACACTGATGACCCTATAAAACGAACGCGAAAAGGCGATTAGCAATTCCCAAGCTAAAAACGAGTGATAAAATGTAAGGAAATAAACCAAATTATAATCAAAGGAAATCGACGATAACCAGCTGGAGAGCGAAATAGGTTAGAAATATTCGAGAGAGAAAAAATAAAATTACATCAGTGAATCTAAGAAAAACTAGTGAAATGAGAAGTGATACCGAGGAACGAAGCAAGAGGGAAGGAGGAAGGAAAAAGAAGGAAGGAACAATGAAGGAGGAGCAAAAGGAGACGGGGACAGAAGGAGGAGTGGAGGAGGAGGGAGGAGGAGGGAGGAGGAGGGAGGGGCGGAGTAGCAGGAGGAGGCGGGAGAGGGCGGAGGAGGGAGAGGGGGAGGAGGGAGGAGGGAAGGGTGGGTAGCGGAGGGAAGATGAAGTGGGAGGGAGAAGGAGGAGGGAGGGGTGGGAGGGAGAAGGAGGAGGGAGGGTGGGAGGGAGAGGGAAAAGGAGAAGAGGAGGGTGAGCTGAGAGAAAGAGGGGTAGATGTGACGAGAGAGGTGAGACGAGGGAGGGAGTACAAGTGATAGGTGAGTGTCAAACAGGTGGGAAGTGGAGGTGTGAGGAAAGGGACGAGAATACGGAACGCGTGACAAGTGGGGCGAGATGGATTGCAGAAAGAGAAAAGTGAGAATGGGCAACTGGCCAACACAACAGGTAAACACTCTGGGGCCCTGACAGATTAGTAGCGAGGGTGGATCAACCAATGATGGTTACACAGCTGAAATGCACAACACATTTGGAGAAGGAAGGGAGGGCGCTAACACGGGGCGGCGAGCGGGGGCGGCGAGCGGGGGCGGCGAGCGGGGGCGGCGAGCGGGGGCGGCGAGCGGGGGCGGCGAGCGGGGGCGGCGAGCGGGGGCGGCGAACGGGGGCGGCGAGCGGGGGCGGCGAGCGGGGGCGGCGAGCGGGGGCGGCGAGCGGGGGCGGCGAGCGGGGGCGGCGAGCGGGGGCGGCGAGCGGGGGCGGCGAGCGGGGGCGGCGAGCGGGGGCGGCGAGCGGGGGCGGCGAGCGGGGGCGGCGAGCGGGGGCGGCGGGCGAACAGGAGCGGCGAGCAGGGCGGCGAGCGGGGGCGGCGAGCAGGGGCGGCGAGCGGGGGCGGCGAGCGGGGCGGCGAGCGGGGCGCGGCGGCAGCGGCGCGAGCAGCGAGCAGGGGCGGCGAGCGGGCAGCAGAGCAGAGGCGGCAGGGGCGGCGAGCAAGGGCGGCAAAGGGGCGGCGAACGGGGGCGGCGCTTGAACAGCAGGAAACGGGGGCGGCGAGCAGGGGGCGAGGGCGGTGGGGGCAGCAAGCAGGGCGGTGAGGGCGGCGAACGGGGGCGGCGAACAGGGGCGGCTTAGCGGCGAACGGCAGCGGCGAACAGGGGGCAGCGAGGGCGGCGAACAGGGGCAGCGAACAGGGCGGCGAACGGGGCAGCGGGCGGGGGCAGCAGTAAGGGGGCAGCGAGCAGGGGCAGCAGAGCGGTGGGCTGGGCAGCGAGCGGGGGCAGCGAAGCAGGGGGCAGCGAGCAGGGGCAGCGTGTGGGGGCAGCAGGAGCGAGCGGTGAGGGCTACCTTGTACACAGTTGCGTTCCGTGAGGGTGTCGAAGATGGAGTACATGGCGTTGAGCATCGACACCACCTCCATCGGAGTGATGCGGCTGCAGATCTCCGTGAATGTCACCACGTCGGAAAACAGGATCGTCACGCTGTCGAACATCTGAACAAGGGTCAGGAGCACTTCATATTTAATTTAGAACGATTAGGGATTATGGGTTAAATTCCGTAATTAATTTTGTGTAACTTGATTGTGAAACTGTTTCTTTTTTTTTTTTACATTCTGCTAAATTTCAATTTGCTAATAGAGTGCGAAATTGAACATTTTACGTAATTTACCCAAGTTAAACATTTTATGTTGATTCGTTAGAGGACATCCTTCATTCGTTCATAGGGAGAAAACGTTACGACAACGTACTCGTTACGCAGAACTAGATACTACTGGACAAAAGAAGATAAGCTATTAGAAACGTTTATGAAGATATCCGTGAATAAGAAGAATTAACAATAATTTATTATCATGAAAAGCAGCCCTTGACTGCAGGTTCGACAAAGTAAAGTGCTGTAAAATAGTAATTCTCAATCGAAGGATTTTAAATGTTTTATGACGATACTTTTCCTCTAACTTCTGAATTTTACTACATATTCAATTTTGTAACGTACAATTTTTAAAATTATTATGGGTATATAACCATGACTTCAATAACTTATCAAAGAATCATACTGGTGTGTAATACATAGTACAACGGGGTTTGCTTAGATAATTATTTTGGAAATCGTAGACATTGTATTATTTTGAATTAAATACAATTTTAATTGGATATTTGTTTCATTTGGCTTCATTCATTATTTCTTTAAATCAACTAACGAATACGTTCTTGAGAAGTAAGTAAAAGTTCATGTTTTTGTTCACAAATTAAAGCTGACAGGCGAAAGCAAAAAATTCCATTAAATGTAAAAGTATCTGCTTATGAATAAGATTTAATAAAACTATAATATTATTTAGGTCGGAGTAATTCTTTCATTAAACATTACGAAAAATTATCAAATAAATTGTACAACACAGTTACGAAATTTGTTCGTGCCAAGGATATTTCCGAATTGTAGAAGAAGAAGAAGAATGAAAATGCTGCGGAAGACGAGCAAGTGGTCAACGAATGGACACTTCCAGGCCGTGTGTGGGATGCCTTTGTGAGACACGAAAGCAGCGTACGCAAGCCTGAAATCGCAAGCGGAATTCGCCGTGGCCAGCCATAACGCGGCGCGTCGTCTCTGGAGAGTCCATCTCCTTTGGAGCGGGTGCCGCGGCCGCGCACGTGGCCTTCCTGCCCGCCTCATTGCGCCTCCGCTGTTTCCTGCCCCGCCCCGCCTCCCCCCTGCTCCGCCTCCCGGCCTCCCCACGCCTCCCCGCCACGCCTCCCCGCCACGCCGCCACGCCACGCCACGCCTCCCCGCCACGCCGCCCGCCGCCTCCGCCATAAGCCCACGCCTCCCGCCACGCCTCCCCGCCACGCCTCCCGCCACGCCTCCCGCCACGCCTCCCGCCACCGCATCCCGCCACGCCTCCCCGCCACGCCTCCCGCCACGCTTCCCTCCACGCCTCCCCTCCGCGCCTCCCACCCCGCCCCACCTCACCGCCCGCCCTGCCTCCCGCCACGCCTCCCCGCCTCACCATCGCCTCCCCGCCCCCGCCTCTGCTCCCCGCCTCTGCTTCCACGCGCCGCATCCGCCTTCGCGCCCACTCTCTCCACCATCCGTCCCTGCCCCGCGAGCGCCCTATCGAGCCGACCGAGTAGTACTTTCCGGAGCATCGCCCCGGACCCGAAACGACCACGGGTGAGGGCGGGCGGCGAGATTGACGGCAGAGGCGCGGGACACTGCGCCAAGGGCTTAAAGCAGGAGGCGCCGCGATCGAAGGGGGGTAGGCGGCGCGAGGACGTGCGTGAGGGGAGGCGGAGGCGAATCAAGGAGGCAGCGATGACGGCGGGGCCGCGAAGGAGGTGGTTTCAAAGGCGGCAGGGCTTTTCTTTTAGCGCAGCGGCAGGAGGGAGGCGCAGTAAACGGCGAGGCCGCGTGTGGAGAAGGGCAGGGAAGAAGTCCCTGGATCGGGCGAGACGTGCGAGGTGGCGACAAATGAGGCGGAGAGATCGGGAAGGGTGACGCGGAGGCGTCCGGGCGTACACGGAGGTGATAGGGATGGAAGTGGAGGTGACATTGGGCTGTGAGACAGTGGAGCAAGACGAACAGAACTTTTGAAAGGGGAGCGTCGGTGTTGGTGACAACAGGCTACAGGAGAGGCGGAGGTGGTGGTAACGAAATGGAAGATACGGTGAAGGTGGGGAAGAAGAGGGTGAGGAAAGGAAGTCAACGGAAGAAGAAGAAGAAGGAGTTTTGAAAAATAAGGGATAGGGAAAGTGGAGAAAAGTGGGAAGAGGTGGTGGAGGAGAAGAGGAAAGCAAGAGGCACACGGAAAAAGGGTTGGTTGCAGGGAAGGGGTCAGAGGAGGGAAAAAAAGGGTCAGCAAGGGAGAGGAAGGGGAGAAATAAGGGAAAGGGAAGTTGCGGGAGGGTGAGGACTGGGAAGAAACAGGGAAGAAAGGACGAGGGGAGGGAGTAGGGAGTAAGATGGGGTTGGGCGAAGGGATAGGAGCTCAAGCAGCCGGAAGTGAGATAAGAGGCCGAGGGCAACGACGCAGCGAGGCTGTGCTGCCGGAGGCAGAAATCGCTCCACGCAGCATCCACGGCGCTGCAGAATCTATCTTCTACCGCGCCCGCCTGCTGCGCGAGCGAGATTCATTGGCCGCTTTCTAAGCTGCCTTCAGCGCTTCCGCCCTTGCGCGCGAGGCAAATTGCGCCATCAGAGAAATGGAGACTTACCGCCTTCCTTAATAAAACATTGTACATCGCTATAATGAAGCTCATGGGAAAATAAACATTTCGAAAACTACGCACAATTACTTCACGCTCAATGTCCAGTCATTTGCTTCTTTTTCAGCATGGTGCTTATAATGAATTTTTACTGAAATTTTACTTGATTTTGAACATTTTTAAATGATTTTGTAAATACCCAAATGCGCGTTGCTTATTCATTTGTAAATTCTAGAAAAATGTACTTACTCTTTCATTGATAAGCGCAACTTATCAGTTTCACAAACAAATAACCAGTGCTGTATATTAACAAAGCTTAAATGTGGGCGATTGTTAGGACTAATGTTTGAATCAAACAGGTTCTAGAAACCTCGCAAATAGTGGGTACAATCACTTCTTATACATCGCTTCCCTGAATTAGAACCAAGAATTCAGATTTGTAGCAGATAAACGAGGGCATCAGACATATTTCACTGCTACTATTCAATATTCTTCCTACATCTCATTTTCCCTTCATGTTCTCGAAATTATATGCAATCACCCCTATACGTTCATTCAGGATGCTAAGTTGCCAATTCTCACCTATTGAGGTGTAAGCGAAAAGATCGAATGAATTAAGACAGCATAAGGTTTAAGTGAAAGATGGAAATCAATAAATCAGATCAGTAGGTATGAGTGAAAAAGTGCGACTAAGGAGACCGAACAAGTGTGAATGTAGGTGCAAATGAATAAGTGAGTGGTATAAATGAGAAAATAAAGTGCAAATAAGTATATAAGACAGAAGCTGCGAATGAATAAAAAATGCCGAATAAGTGTGGATAAATAAGTGTTGTAAGACGTGTGTGTGAGTGCGCTTGAGTGAAAGAGAGAGAGAGAAATAAAGAGAAGAGAGAAGAAAGAAGAAAGAGAGAGAACGTATGAAAGAGAGTATGAGAACGTATGAAAGAGAGAGAGAAAGTATGAAAGAGAGAGAACGTATGAAAGAGAGAGAGAGAACAGAACGTATGAAGGGAGAGAAAGAGAGAGAACGGAAGAGAGAGAACGAATGAAAGAGAGAGAACGAATGTAAAGAGAGAAGAACGAATGAAAGAGAGAGAGAGAATGAAGAGAGAGAAAGAATAGAGAAAATAACGAGAGATAGAAGAGAGATAGATAAATAAAGAGAGATAGAGAAATAACGAGAGATAAAAAAGAGGGAAGAGAAATAAGAGAGATAAGAAATAAAGAAGAGAAAGAAAGAAAGAGAGAAGAGAAAAGAAAGAGAGAGAGAATGAAGAGAGAGAGAACGAATGAAGAGAGAGAGAAAGAGAGAGAGAGAACGAATGAAAGAGAGAGAGAGAAAGAGAGAGAGAAACGAATGAAAGAGAGAGAACGAGAACGAATGAAAGAGAGAGAGAACGTATGAGAGACAGAACGTATGAAAGAGAGGGAACGAATGAAAGAGAGAGAACGAATGTAAAAGAGAGAGAGAACGAATGAAAGAGAGAGAGAAAGAATGAAAGAGAGATTGATAAATAAAGATAGAGAAATAAAGAGAGATAGAGAAATAACGAGAGATAGAGAAATAACGAGAGATAGAGAAATAAAGATGGATAGAGAAATAAAGAGAGATAGAGAAATAAAGAGAGATAGAGAAATAAAGAGAGAGAAAGAAAGAAAGAGAAAGAAAGTAAGAGAGAACGAATGAAAGAGAGAGAGAGAACGAATGAAAGAGAGAGAGAGAGAACGAATGAAAGAAAGAGAGACAGAACGAATGAAAGAAAGAGAGACAGAACGAATGAAAGAGGGAGAGAACGAATGAAAGAGAGAGAGAGAGCGCCATACCTCGCAGGTGTCAATGGGGTTCTCGCCGCGGCGCAGGCGGTCGGCCACCTGGCGCGGGATCATCTGGTAGAGCAGCTCGTCGGTGCGCCGCATCTCCTCGTCCAGCTTGCGCATGCTCTCCTCCAGCTTCTTGCTCTTCTGCTGCTCCTGATCCAGCGCCAGCCGCAGCTCCACCGACTGCTGCGTGCCGGCCAGCATGAGGTCGCGGCTGAAGTCGTGCATGCTCAGGTCGTTGATGTACAGCCCCGTGGCGATCAGCGAGTTGAGGTCGGGCATCACGGGCGTGCCCAGATACATCATCATCATCCAGTTGTCCATGTAGATCATCTGCCCTGCGCAGACACGGCGCGTAACGCAAATGCTGGCGAGGCGCTACAGAGCTGTTGCCGAACAAATCACCTCTCGAAATTGGTCACTATATCGTCTCTTCTCTTAACAACCATTTTACGTTTTTAAGGCATATAAAAAATAAGTGAATTGTAAGGTGTGAGGAAATTCTGATAATGCATTCCGCAAACACTTATGGTAGTATCAGTTGCTTTCATTTCAGATCTTTCTTTCAAAAACTTTATGTTCGTTTATTAACACTTTTATTGGTCTACCTGCAGTATTACAATTAGCAACATCATACTATTACCAATTCTGTTATTACTGATAATGTCATTCACGTGGTTTTCATTGAATACATCTGTCGAATGTGAAATGTTCAACCCATTTCAGCTAAGGCTGGGGAAGTGGTGAGAGGGATGAGGTTGATATTTAATGGCTCTTTGTAAACGAGTAATATCGAATAAATAAAGCAACAGTGAAGAGAGCTCCATTCCCGTTTAACCACAAATCATTATCATACGGTTTATTGGAACATATGAAGTGTAAATATTTCAGTCAAATGCCATTCAGTCGATCCCCTAACAAAATCACTTACGAAACGTTATTTCTTAACTTTTAGTTCTTGTGTAAATGATTTTTCATTTTTTGACAAAAATAATATTGATTTTTATGACAGAAGAGTCTAGGTCAACATGGACATTGACTTCATCAACTCTATTATTACTTTATTCTGTAAACTGGGATCAATAGTTATTTATGAAACAAGAAGGTAATGTGAGTAATTTTTCAGAACTAAAACCCTTATTTCCCGACCACGAAATGCCAGATTTTAGGAATAAAAAACAACTGTTTATCGCGTCTGCATTTACTCGTATTTTACCCAAATATTTCTACCATAGAGATTAAATTGAAAATGTAATAGTTTTCTATTTTACTTATCTTACGTACGGGAAATTTAATATTTTCTATTTCGCTCCTCACTTCACTTCTATTCAGTGTTGCCTCAACATCGCGAGAGAAATCTAGTTTCCTCACGAAGAGGATATGGATTTGTTACTATACCTAAAAACACTAAAATACTCCCTTTCAAATATGCTGAAAATTATGTTTTAATTACTAATTACCATTTGATCATTTTAAAGTAATAATTGTTTTATAAAATGAATTATAATAATAATACAACTACAAAAACTACATTAAAACAAAACGTAGGTTTCCTTTTCAAATTAATTTTAAAATGCCCTTAAGACATCCCAGACTTCTGCACACTTCCTCGCAGCAGAGTTAAAGCAAGAGCCGACCCAGTAGCGGACCGGGCGGCCTCTTTAAAGGGAAGACGTGACGAGGGCGCGTTCTATGCTCCGCGTAAAATCGCAAAGGTGATTAAAATTTCCGCACCGCGCGTAAGAAAATTGAGCTGCTACATAATACGTGTTATATGAGAAGGCAGGCGTTACCTGGGGCTGTACGTTACCGTGAAACTGCAAATGGTGCTGAGAAAAGCAGAGTGTAAATTCTGCTGCACAAGGAAGGAATTTTCATTTTACATTGTAAGCGAAAAGGTTAAGAGCTTCTCCCCCATCTACTTTCCTACGGCGTTGTATTTGCTCCGTCGACTCTCAAAGCTACTCTCGAATCTTCACTGGTTAATTGAGGGGCTGAATTTTCGCCTCCTGCCTTTGTCACTAGTTACCCTTGTGTTTTGAAGCTTCGTTTACATCACACTTTTTGTTGTAATTATATTCACGCACAATAAATGACAAATTTCTAGCTTATTTTAACAAGTGAATGAAAATAAGTTAAGAAATGAAACAGTACTTTTGGAAGAGATGTCGATAGAAGCTCTCAGAATTGAACGTACACCTTTACAGTACACCTTTAATGACACAATGAATTCTTCTCATATGAATATTTACAGGGAGGAAATATGTAATTTTGATATTTGAGGTTTTCTGGAAGAACTAGAGCAATTTCAAAGCAGAAAAATGCTTAATTAGATATAAAATAAAATATTTTTTGTGTTACGTACAAATAAGCGTTGCACAGAAATTAAAGTACATCATCAGAAGCCGCTTTGAAACGTACCCGTTGAAATGTTTTCCTGGGCACAAAGTAGTGACAAACAAATTATTCGATTGTCAAATTTGCAGAGAGCAACATCGAACTGAAAATGATCCCGAGAAGGAAACGCTGGTGAAAGAACGAAGACGTATTGTGAGTTTTGCCATGAGTGGAAGACCACTACGAAATATTGCGAAGATAGTGTCAAAACGCTCATTCAACTATTCAATATTTTGTAAACAAATTCAAGTACGATTGCAGAATAATTAATAAGTGCGGTAAAGGCGGAAAGCCGAAACTCAACGAACGTGATAAAAGAAATGTTGTCAACCATAGCAGCAGGAATCGTCGCCGAAGTGTTGTTACGACTCCGTGGGTGGTTTCAACAACAGGGAGAACTGCATTCACAGAAATCGTTCGAAGAGTACTACGAGACAAAGGTTACAACAGGAGAATAGCCAAGAAGAAACCTTGGATTAGTCAAGTCAATCGGCGCACCAGACTGCTCTTCGCGAAATATTACAGAAACCAACATTAGGAGTTCTGGGAAATTGATTTTCAGTGATGAAAGTAAATTTAAGATATCTGGAGACGGGCACCAGTACGTGTGGAGGAAGGTTAACGCATCTTTAGAAGATAAAAATGTGCGTGCAACTGTAAAGCACGGTAGGGGCTTCGTAATGGTTTGGAGCTCTATGTCTACGTCAGGTGTCGGGAACCTGCATTTATTGATTCCACAGTTGACAAAGTTGGAAATTTATCAATTTTAAAAAGTAATCAAATGTCAAATAAGCTGTGCGCTCATCTATACACCCCTTACTGTGAAGTTGTGATTGCTATATAATGTGCCAAAGCGCATTGCAACGCCGGCACAATCACTTGATCTCAATCTATTGAGAACTTGTGGTGGGAATTGGAGAAACGTGTGTGGAAGCGTAAAGTTTCAACTAAAAAAGAGTTGAAGAGGATCCCCGCTGAAGAATGAAAAAAATTGTGACTGAATTTACAAGGATGCTAGTAAGATCAATGGGGCAACATTGGGGGATGTTATTCGTGCTAAATGCCATTCCACAAAATATTGTCTTATTTTTCGCTTTTCTTGAAGATAAATTTCCAGTGTACATTCATTTTTGTGGTGAATACGTATGCATTAGGAGAAGTTTTATTTATTACTTATTATCTGTTCACTTATTTCACGATATTTTGTAATGTTTGAGTGACTAACGTTTGCATTAATACCTACATTTGTTTTGTGCCTCACAATTCTGCAATAAATGTTTTTTTCATGCCAGTTTGTGTTTTCTTACATAGTATATGGTCAATTTTGAGTGCCACTTTATTTGTATCAGTATAATGGCACGCAGAATTAAACTCGCATTGGTCGCTTTACGTTGCACTTTGTGAAATTCGTTTACATTAAAAGAATTGGATCCCTCAGATCCGTACCAAATGATTACAACGTTGGGGAATCCACTCAAAAGCACCGAAGAGCAAACACTCCTCGTGGAGAGAAAGTGTTATACTTTCATCGTGAACACTATGGAATTCTGCTTATGTACACAATTACCGAATGGGTTAATGCATTTTTATAATTTAGAAGGCAATCCGCTTGAATTGATTGTTTGAGTGCTACTGAATAATTACCGTCATAAAATACGATAGCTCTTCGTGATTTGTGAAAAATTACATTTTTTAAATACAGCTGTTCCATTGTCTCTGAAACTACTCTATTGATATAATTTTCATTTTTTATAGGAAGGTCAATTAAGTAATATTAAATATAGTGAAGCAAAATTATTACAGTAACTTTCATTCCTCAGGATTTCTGCATAAAAGTGCAGATAAAATGTAAAAATTTTGAATTTCACTTGAAATATGCTGCAAATTACAAAAACTATTCAAACTATGTAAATCATCTTGTATTTACTTAAAATATTGTAATATAATAATAATACTATCTATAATAATTAAATTAAATTAGAGCTTTATGTCTCTCCCTAGGGTAGTACGTTCGTTCAAACGACCACAGTGAAGTACCCCAAAAAAGATTTTGAAGGAAAGTAAAATTTTGGTTATTTAAGATAGTAAAAAATTGAACCTTGCCGGCTGAAATTTTGAATAAAATTCAATGTTTCAATTAGTACAGGCTATTAGTACAGGCATTAGTTTCAATTAGTACAGGCTCATACGGAAAATTTTCATGGGCACAGTTTTTTAATTTATTGATGAACTTATACGGTGAAAGTGCCGTTTACGTTTATTCATTACGTAGTAAATTTGTTGAGGAATCACATCATATTAAACGTAACATCTCACCGTGCATTCTGACGAATAATTGTTAAAAACACTAGTGCGAAATTCATCGCCCCCAGAGGTAATGACTCTCGACCTATGAAGGAGTTATTCTGCACGAATCATGCTGTCATCAGTACTGATTTGTTTGGGGTAGGAGTGGAAAGAGTACTAAGTAAATATTTTGTACCTCATACAACCTCAAACTGTTCGACGAAAATCCACTTTCGATGTGAACTATGTGGTCTAATATTCAACGCAGAAATAAAGAAAAGTATGGAAACCGAAGTGAATCTAATCTATATTATGAATTGTCAACTTACGAAAATGAAACCTCATGCGAGAGACTAAATTTAATACTGAACATTGTTTTCCTAGAACAACTATTCAATACTTCGCTTTTAACTACTTACAAATAATTATTTAAAAGCTCCGTTTAAGTCTAGAAGAGGCTATTGTTAATCTGTAGGTAGATGTGATAAATGGTTGAATATTTGTCTAGTGACTGGCACGAGCATACTATTTAATTTGGGCGCACGTTTGCTTGAGCCCCGGAGATCTGCCCTATTTCTTTACTAACATTAGTTGATGGTAACGAATGGCGATTAAATAATTACGAGTGGCAATGCAATACGTAATAAACGAGAGCAACGAATAGAAATGAAGGGAAAATCTGATAACCAGATATGTTCGCTCAGCGTAATAAAAACTATTTTTCATCGAAAAACAAGCTACAGATTTGATAAAATACTGTCACTCGGGATGACTTTAAATCGTGGAGGGTGGCTTTGCACGTACTTCTTCTGTCGATTAGTCATAATCGACTAATGGTTAAAGCAGCTGAAAATGCTAACGCCAATATTTAATTTAACAAACATTAATTAAAGAGGTGCTTGGTGCAAAGTCACCCTCCATGGTCTAAAATCACCCCAAGTGACTGTAGTCTTGTCGTCAAAACAAACATCGTTCCCACACCTCTCGCGTTTAGCGAAACGCGGGCTCTCAAAAACGTGCGCAGAAAATATCTTAAACCGCAGGTGAAAAAACTACGCAACTGCATTTGGTGGTCGTCGATGGTGTGTAATGGTTAGCTTATCAGACTGTTATACCTAAGTTCTCGGGTTCAAACCCGATCGATGCCGTATTTTAAGGGCTAAAAAAATATTCGTACGCCTTTCTTCCGAGAAGAAGTAAAGCTGCCTGTCCCATGTTAGTGGATTTACTGCATGTAAAAGATCCTGAAACCTAAATTGAGCCTCTGATCTAAATTCAAATAGCCTGTTTCGTCGCCCGAGTAATACCTTCTTTCTCCCCTAGTTGGTGAAAGAAGCGTAGTGGTCCGACGGAAGAGCAGGCCTGATGGCGTGCTGCTCGCCTGAGTCTCACCCCGTCGAATCACTTCGCTTCGTGTGTGCCCCTGGGCGAGGGGGCGCGCGCAGCCGCTCACCCTTGAGGCGCAGGTTGCGCTCGTCGCCCGGCGCGTCGGCCTCGTCGGACAGCGGCACCTCCCCGCGCGCGCGCTCCCGCTCGCGCTCGCCGCGCTCCGGCAGCACCGGCTCCACCGTCACCAGCTCGAAGATGTTGTTGGTGCGGTTCAGGATCTGCGCCAGCACCGCACACAATTGCTTTCCACAAAATAGCACAAACACTGCTCACGAACCACAAATAAAATACTCTGTAAAATACAAAAAAAATTCAATAACGAAAACCCTATACACAATATACACACAGTACAATATGTCGTAGAAACTAAGAATTTAAAAAAAATTGTTGCAGTTCTATACAAGCAACACGTGAATAGCCAATATTTAATGGTATGCAGCCTTTCTTGGAACCTTGCTGTCGCATGACGTCAGCTATGTCCCAAGAAGTGGCCTACACAGTACGATAATTCAGGCGATATAGCATATGAGATATGGTATAATATTCTGGGTAAACTCATCCTTTAGTACCCAGACCTTTAGGTAACAAAAGAAAATTATTCGAATAATGAAAAAATGCCATCTACGTGATCCCTGCAAGACTTTTTGCATTGAGCATGGAATCTTACCATTGCCTTGCCTATTTATCTACGAATATCTAATATTTGTCAAAACTGACTAACTTAACGGTGGGAACATATTTTCATGCAATACTGGTATTTATAATTAGAATACACGTTGTAGAAATCACGTTCATCAAGTGTCAGTATCAACCACTCACTACAAGAAATTCACATACGTTACTTTACATTCCATGTACGTTACTTTTGAACGCATTGCCAGATGACATCAAATAATTAAAGTCGGTACACAAATTAAAGTTAAAATTAAAATATTTTCTACTGCATAACTGTTTCTATACAATTACACACTACTGATCATCAAAACAAAATGTTTATTTTAACAAAACAATGATATATAATGGATTAGTTTACATTTGTATTGTATAATTTCTATAAAAAAAGACTTAATATGCCTGTAATAAGTTATGTACTTCAGCTTCCGGGTCAGTGACTTCCATCTCGATCAGGTTTTTGTCCAGTTTCCCTGATCCATTGAGCAAATGCTGAGATGGTCCCTTGTTTTGCTTCTAGACATAAATGTAGCTTCACAATGCGCACGTTTTCTTGAGGTCTCCTTTTGCTTGTAGTGGTAGCAGTAGAGCGGACGGTGAGTTACTATATTATTAACAATTCAGAAAAATCAAATCTGCAATTCGTCTTTCTATTACTCAGGAACGAAAATGTTTAGTAATTCAAATGTTGATCATCTCCTGCCTTTCTAATTTATTATTATTAATAATAATAATAATAATAATAATAATAATAATATTGTTGTTGTTGCTTTAACTTTCAACTATTTATCGTTACAAATATTCTTCTCCCCCACACGCGATATACAGGTTTTACAGTTTTTTAACCAATCACGCGTAGCACGAGAATAGGCAGAATAATCAAATATTTGAACTTTTCAGTCAAAATCGAAACTGTTCACCGGGAGCGGTAGCTCAGTGCATCAACTGATATCACTGCAGCGCCTCTGACCGGGAGGTCCTAGGCTCGGATTCTGGCGGCGGCAGGAATTCTGACGGAGGCACTAGCTTGTCAGCTAGGTCGAATTCAGTCGCTGTCTGGAGGAGAATTCTAGCGGCCGGCTGGTCTGATCGGTAGTTTTCCGTGGTTTCTCCGATCAACACCAGGCGAATGCCGGAGCAGTACCCTTCCAAACGGGCCAAATCTGTCCTTCCTCTTCCTTGTCCTTTCCTCTCCCCTTACACACACACTTATTCTAACATGCACTACACTTCCACATATTCCGGGAAACCGGTCGAGAGCAAAGAGCTTGACCCAGCTCGGGCGGTGCCCCGCTGGTGGGAGAGTCCTGGTTAGGGGGAAACCCCACTAGCCGACGGTAGGTCGGCGCCGGATCTCGCCATCCAGCGGGGGAAGATCACTGACATCTCCCGAGAAAAAATGCACTACACTAACGGGACTAATGACCGAAGCAGTTGACGCGCCCGGAAACACGAAAAATCAATCGAAACTGTTCCATTGTTTTTGGATTTTTCCTGGGAAACGAAACTAGATACCTCTCACGTTGCCGGAGGCGCCATAGCTTTTTCAACTTCTGCGCATATTGGAGATTACTAATGTAAGTGCTTCGTAGTCTGATGCGAATGGCGCGGTATCAACGGGCGATTGTTGTCTGAAGTAGGTTACGCGGACCAAAGGAAGGGGCCCAGTGCGTAGCGCGCTGAATTCGTATTTGGTAGGTCCGGGTTCGATACCCGGGTCTGCCATCCTGACCGTGTGGGTTTGCCTCGGTCATAAGGTGAATGCTGGAATGGTTTCAAAAGGCCACGTTCACGTCCCTCCCACCTCGCCCCGCCCCAGCTCTCATCCTATCATCTCATAATAATAATAATAATAATAATAATAATAATAATAATAATAATAATAATAATAATAATAATAATAATAACCCGGGTCTGCCATCCTGACCGTGTGGGTTTGCCTCGGTCATAAGGTGAATGCTGGAATGGTTTCAAAAGGCCACGTTCACGTCCCTCCCACCTCGCCCCGCCCCAGCTCTCATCCTATCATCTCATAATAATAATAATAATAATAATAATAATAATAATAATAATAATAATAATAATAATAATAATAATAATAATGCACCACCATCAGGGAAATCAACGATAAACTCCTCTAAGTGAAACTCTTCCCAAGAAAACCCAATTGGGTCACCTAACTTCCGAGTTTGAAAGAATAGGGCCAAAGAAGAGAAGAGGTTAAGCGGGAAAGTTTTAAAAACGCGGAACCTATTGGATGCGGCAGCAATGCAATGTAGGTTAAGGGAACGGAACTTTGTGCCTCACTGCGTTACGAGGTGTACCATGTCCGTGCATCGCCACAATATTCCGTCTCCATGCGGCTTCCCAGCGCACAAAGGAAGATCCCTTCAATTCTAGGAGCGGCGAGTGTAAGTGAAAGGTACGTGTCGTCTCAAAGCGTCTATTTTCATTCATTCATTACTTCGCTTACCTCACTATGACTAGTTTGAAGCAAAAGTGTCATATCTCAAAAGTCTATCAATATTGACTGAAGTGAAATAACGTGTTTAAAAATTGTATATTTGTGTGAAATGAAGTAAAATGTTTAAAAATGGCATATTTTTACGAGTAAAAATTGCATTAAGATGATTCAGGATAGAATAAAACAAGTAAGAAGAAAAAGTATTTATACACACTTGATAAAACATGCTCCTGATAAATTATACATTTGAAATGTGTAATCTACCGTTGCAATTGAGTGAGAGGGGTAACTCGCAGCTGGTCATTAAAGATCCTCATCGTTTGTCGCAGATGTTTTTCGAATATATGGGAGATAAAAGACCAAGCTCATCGCTTCACTCTCTGGATAGGAATGAATCTGAATGAGAAAGGTAGGAGCATGCTTGCTCCGTTTGTTCTCTGTTGCGAAAGGTACATCGCCGGAATCCACTTCAAGTTGATCGGAGGTCCTTTTACTTTCCTATGTTTTAAACTAGTTAATATTTCAGATATATTTTCTTAAAATTAGAATTGTAAATTCTTGAATTATTTTATTATTACAATTACTCAAACCCTATTTATTCATTCAACTTGACATACGATGTTCGGAAACTAAAACCTTAATTTTTATAACTATTTATTTTCCTTTTCCCTTCACATTCCAGTTATCGAGATTTACACTAAAAATAATTATAACTCAAATTTGGATTAATTTAATTTTTTGGTATATGGAATTTTCTTCACTAGAATTCTGCACTTCGAACCTCAATTACCCACTGTTCCAGTTGTTTGGCTCGACAGCCCGCTGCCGGCCTTGGCCGACGAGCGGTGACCCAGCCTCTCGGTCATGGGATAAAGGATTCGTGTGGTTAGCAGAAAGACATCCTTTCGCCGTATATACTAGTCTTCATAACCTATAGACGGGCTTTCTCATCGTCACACATCAGTAGATATTGGGACATTTGTAAGGAAAGCGCACAAGCATAATTTGTATTGGCCGGTAAACAAACCCGGCCGATACAATTTGCCGTTGCATTGCCGATACATTGCGCCGTGGAAAGCGACGCTAACCAACGAGCTACTGAGGGAGACCGAAAACCCACCACATTCCATATTTCAATTTTGACTTTTCCTCCTCATATCCGAGGAAAATAATTTTTATTGTATTCGTGTATGTGCACATTTGACGCGATAATCACAGGGACCTCCCCATCCTCCAGCAGCAAAGCGTGTGGAATCCATTTCGACTGGCCCGAAATAAAATGAGCGAGGAGGAATTCCCTTTGGATGGAGGAGGCCCGAAATACGCGCGGCCGAGCGACTCTGCGGGGGCAGCGACGACCGCGGCGGCGGTGGTGGACTGAAGTGCGTATGCAAAGGCCGCAGCCACCTCCCCCCCCCACAGCCGCTGCTGCCGGCTCCAACGCAAACACCGGCGGCGCGGCGCACTGAGGCTCCTACGCCCACGCGCGGACTTCACACACTCACAAGGTGAATGCTGGGATGGTTTCAAAAGGCCACGATCACCTCCCTCCTCCCCCCACCTTTCATCCTATCATCTCATTTATTATTATTATTATTATTATTATTATTATTATTATTATTATTATTATTATTATTATTATTATCATTGTTATTATTTTAATCATCATTGTCAAGGTACTCAGCTCCAGTTGCTACTTCTCTGGAGTTAGCTCCTACCTAAGAACCTGAGAATCACCCAGGTATATATCCAACATGTGAGTTGTTCCATGAGCACAGTCGTTTGCAGCTGGTTTGCTACACTTTCTCACTCATTCATATTAATATTTAGGGCGTACAGATTGTTAGTCAGGACTCTGATAACAGTCCATTGAGATCCAATTACTACTAGAACAGTTGTCCTCCTTCTCCACAGTATGTGTTCGATTCTCTTCTGATCTACTCAGGAATCTGCTAAGACGTCTGCGTCTATACCTACTTCTCTTCAACAACGGTACGGTCCGGCATGTTACGATATTAAACCGATAGTCTACCTGAATCTTGAAATCCCAGAAAGTTTTCCTATTGTTATTTTCAACCACCTTGTGCGACTTGGACTTCTAAAATAGATGAGTTGCCTGCAAGCTATCTGCTCAGATTCCAGTATATCACGATAGCCACCCTTCATTAATTCAGGTCAACCGAATTAATTTACTAGTATTATTACTATTATTAATATTATTACTACTTATTAAGCTTCCTAAGAAGAAAAACTTGTCTTTGATCTTTTCCATAGGTTTCGCAGAATAGAAGCTATCTACTCGCAACCCTGCCTTATATTTTTGAAATTCTTTATGGTATCCTCTAATTTTCCCTTCCGCCAGAAGAGCAACAAAATTATCTAAATTTTATGGATTTAATCTTGCTTTCCTTCAATATTGTGGGAATTTGTGAACATTTCGTACTGATTCATTTAAGTTTTTATTTATCTTACTCTTTTCTCTATCCTGTTAAAATAGAATTGCGGCGTACATCTCCCGCCTCTATATTCAAGCAGTAAAATTAGTAAAAGAAAATGAACATGGATTCGCTGTAAAGCGAAGACCCGTTCCGCAAGCTTCGATAAATTCCTGAAAGAAGTCAGTCAACAAACGAATATCAATTACATTCCACGTGCGACAGATCTCAGTACACACGTTCGTGTATGTTTTCACATGTCTTTTACACTGCTCGCGTACTGTCTCAGCGTCAAAGGAAACTTCTGTGATGTCGGGAATGGCAGATCTCACAAAGGCTCGAGCGATTAAATGGTAACCTGACTCGAAGACGTACACACATACGCACACTGATCTCGTGCTGGCAACTCCTTGTGTCATGCAGATTTTACGGCAGGAAGCAGAAACCCTGACAGTGCGCCCGTAATTAGTATATTAGAACTCATACGCGGTCGGGTTCTAATTTAAAGGCCCCCATTCCGGGAATATTCTCATATATCCTTTTCTTAGGTATATTTGTCAAGAGAGATATAGATATTTAATGATGAACAATACGCAAATAATTGATGCAAATAATATCAATAAAATCTTTAAGTTTCACAGATTATATTCTTACTATCAGCCCTTGTCCTTTCCGATTATGCTTTTTCTTTAAATTTTTGCTTGACAATCCAAAGTAAACTAGAGGTGCTATATAACACTGTATAATTTCTCCTAATAGTGATAACACTTGTGTAATATTATCATGCGACAGTTGATATGATGTGACAATAACTATGTTCGATGCATATTTTAGCCTAAGATAAAATTAGCAGTTTGTAGTAGTGTGAACCAGAGCGGTGGCAGTGGTGGCGGCCGCTACTGCCTCTTGTTGCCAGAGCGGCTTTGACAAAGCAATGGCCGCAGGATACGTTTGGTATATACATTTCGCAACACAACAATCCTGATAATAATAATAAATAATAATAATAATAATAATCATTAAATATAATATTGCAATATTCTTGAACACTACTAAATGTTTTGACATGAATTACACTCTCATCTCCAAGTCTTAGCATGCAATAGCTGAATGCTCCATCCGATTTCACACTCAAGAAAATTCTCTCAAAAACGTGATAACTCATATTTGGAAATTAATTGCGCTCTCGCAGCACATGTTTTCTCGCATTATTTGTAACTTTTGCAATTTTCGAAAATTTAGACAGTTCAACAAACTTGAGACTGGTGCCATGTTTAAGCTTCGGAGCAAAACAAAATTAAAAATTAAATTTTTGAGAAAATCTTGGTTTTTTAAATTATCTTCTTTCGCAAAATTACGCAAAAATTACTCATATTTTCAAAAAATTGTACATGATCTCATTATGAAAAACAGATAGATTAAGATTAAGAGAACATATATTTCTTCAATATTGTAAAAAGTAAGAAAAAAACTGGCGGAAAAAAATATTGCAACACCGGGAAGGGCACGAGCAATCGGGCAGGAGCAAATAGGCGATAAGGGACGTTAGGGATGAGGCGTCGTAGAAGCCGTGATTAACATTTCACGGATGAGTGACGTAATGGCAGCGTGGCCCGGATGCGCCCGGACGCGCCATCTACTGCGCGGCTTTAAAAGGCGCTGTCCACTGCGGTAAAGTCTAGTCGGGACTTAGGTATGCCATGGCGTCGCACGCGTTCGTCCTTCAAGCAATTGGACCAGTTTGAGCGGGGTCGGATTGTCGGTCTGCGCGAAGCCCAATAGTCCAATGGCCCAATGGTCCCAATGCGAAGCCCAACGGTGCATTGTTGACCACGTGGGCCGTGATGCGACGTCGGTGCTACGGTGCTGACGACGTTGGGTAGACGAGCATTCCCATAGCCGTACGCCCACTTCGGGGCGACCGCGAAGCACCGACGAACGTCATGATCGACGCATCGTGAGGGCGGCGTTGGAAGACCGTACGGCCACGCGCGCCGAGATACAGGCACATGTGGCTCCCAACGTGTCTCCGCGCACCGCTGGGAACCGGTTAATTGGTACAGGTTTACAATACAAGCATACCGCTAGCCCGACTGCCACTCACGCAGAACTATCGTCGAACACGTCGTGCGTGGGGCAATGTGCGGATCAGACGTGAGACGGAATGGCGTTCAGTGGTGTTCAATGATGAGAGCCGCTTCCCAGTGATGGTCGTGTGCAGCGTCTCACTGGCGATCGCGTGCGTTCGGAGTGTGTTCGTCCGTAGGGCCCACCCCGCGAGGGATGGTGTGGGGTGCCATCAGCTAGAACGCGCGTTCATCTTTGGTGTTCATGGAGAGAGCGCTGCATTCATCCAGGACGTTGTGCGGCCTGTGCTGATACTTTTCTTGCAACTGGAGGGTGGTGCGCTGTTCCAGTAGGACAATGTCCGCCCTCACACTGCTCGCGCTACGCAACACGCTCTCCGCGTTCTTCGTCAACTGCCCTGCTCGCTGGATTTGTCCCCGATGGAGTATGTGTGGGACATGATGGGAAAACGCCTGACCCGTGCTGAGACTCCCCCAACAACTCTGCTTGCTCTGCGTGGCGGTGCAGGAGGCGTGGAACAGTGTACCGCAGGGCACCATTCGCCACCCATACGACGGGATGCCGGCCAGCATCGGGGCTTGTACTGCCCGCCGCGGGTACACACAGAATTTATATGGCATTTCTGGTCCACCGTTCTCTCTGTTGCTGGACGTGCGCGTCTCACATGGCTCTGCCCATGTAATTATGTGTAATATTCTGTCTTTATATGCTGTATCTGTACGGAGGAATAAATTGTACAATGCAATCGGTATGTTGCAATACTCTTTTCTGTCAGTGTATGATGAAGTATTGCATACTTCGAAAATTCAGCGAATTCAACAAAAATTGGACCTGTGCCATTTTTATGGGCGGATTTTTCTCTACCCGATAAAAAAAATAGGAGCGATTTTTGATAAAAAAAACAAATGGTTAAGGTTTCATATAAAGTACCCCAGTCATAAAAATATACGTTTTAAATTCAAGGATACGCGTCATCAGCCAGATCGATTGCAGAATATCGATTTTGACGAAAATCCTCCCAACGGTTAAGATGCTAGTGTTGTTCACAGTTGGACAGATGGACTACCGTTTTACCGAATGTGAATTTTGACTAAAAGATAGAGGAAGTCATTTACTACAAATAGGAACAAGACTTATTTTAAAGATCCAATTTTGAAGAACATAATATTTTATTAAGAAAAATCATCAATATTTAGTTGAAGGAAGAAGAAAAGATTTTGAAATTTTCGAAAATTGTGGGATTTCGACGAAAATGAAACCTGCACTATTTTTAAGCATACTTATACTATTCGAGAAAACAATTATCAAATAATTTGGATCCCCTTTGGGGAAAATTTTTAAAATAGTGCTGGGGCTTCATGTAAAGTACTCTTTAAAATCAAATTGTCAGTTTAAAATTAAAGAGACTGATACAACATCCAGACTGAGTAGAAAATATCCATTTTTGTAAAAATCCTGCCTACGGTTGTTTGCCTAGCGTTCTTCTTAGAGAAACGTACTGGCATTTTGCCGTAAACAAATATCTCGGAATTAAGGTCTCACAAAACGTGGATTACAGCTACACTTTAGAGGGAGTAATTTTCTACATATAAGTGCGAGAATTATCCAATTTTGTTGTCAGATACCCACAATAAGAGTTTGCTCTGGCGAAAATCGGCGTTTTTTCCCTGTAGCATTACAATTCTTTCTCTACACTAGGTAATAAGCATGCTAGAAAGTAACAGAATCAGTTACCATCTTAAAGGTATAGAAACCAAGCAGGCAGATAGAAATACTTCTGTATCTTGTAAACGGGATTTTTAAAATTATGATTCAAGCAAAAATGAGTAAAAGAGACGTGTGATATTGCGTGTTAATTCAAATATGTAGCTTGATTATGTGTTTGTGTGTGTATTTGTATGTGTGTGTACAGAAACAATTAATAAATCTTAATTAAAAGGATTAAGTCGCTTGGAGAATTCCAAGGCAGCTCCTAACTAGTTGTTAATGGTTCCTAGGAGATTAAACTCACACTACAGATCCCCAAGGATTCGCAGACACAAATCTTTGCAACTTAGTGGCTGAATGAAGAAGCTGGTGTGCGAAACACTACGTTCGCTCTTTTCGCCTAAATCTCAGAATGTTCAGAAACACTTATTAGCCGGCTTGGAGGCACAATGGGGTGTTTAACAGTTTGGAGTTGTTCAGGTAGAATTAAAAAACCAACTCATTTTTGTAGTACGCAAATATTTGTGTCACACTGGATTTTGTTCTTAATTATCAACAATAATAAATTGAAAATTTATCGCTATTAGCTGTATTCGTTATGAACAAAATATTGTATTTCTGCATAAAATTATTAGTAAAATACAAAAATATTATCTTCCTAACTGAAATTCACTTTCATCAGCAGAAAACAAAGGTAATCAGTATAAAAATCGTAGTAAAAAGACATGTCCACAAGAGGTGGTTTTGACGAATTGTTTTTCATTTGCAACAACAATGTCCTAAGAAGTCATTGTTGTACATCATCCATCAATATATTCGATAACTTTTTTTTCTGAGGTGTGGCAAATTCACGTTCTAATGGTATATGACATTATATGCGATGTCGTTGCACTAATAATACACACTCAATAAAATATACGTAATTTGAACTAAGAAATTTTATCGCAATTGGCGGAAGGTCGATTTAGCTCACAAGTCGCTATCAGCTAAATCAAACTAATTGTGCTACATTCCAGTGGAATCTTAATAAGTCTTACTTCAATGACTCTAATTCCTCAAATGTTTTCGTCTCTTATCTTTCTTATCAACATTTAATTTACTCAAATTTGTCGAAATTTATTTTATTTACTGAGAGAATTTTTTCTTCGCAATTTTAATATCAAAATATCAAGAATTTACTTTAATAATGTTTCCAATTAAAATTCACTTCGGACTGGATATCCTTTCCAAAATATAGTTTCTATCGAGAAGAGTCGATGGCTCGGGTTTGTTCTGTCACTCACCGTCTCGAACTTGAAGGCAATGAGGGGCCGCACCAAGTCGAACCAGTTGGTGATCCGCTTGCCCACGAGGTCGGGCAGGATCACCATCAGCGAGTTGCCCATGCTGCGCACCAGCATGTCCGACCTAACAACAAGAAGCAGAAGCGCTGCAGCTTCGCAACCCGCTGGGACCTTTCCTACTGTAGCTGCTGCGCACGTAAGCAGGGTGTCATTTGAGTTTGGTTGGTTTCTCGTTGATTTGTCCTTCACGTAGGTGTTTGGCATTCCAACTTTTTAAATTAAATTAAATTAATTCTTTTATTCGTACTTTTATTTATTACATTAGCTTTAGATAGTCAAGCCTCCCTTTTCACAGCTGATACAAAAATTATTTAAAAATACAATTACAAGAGTTTAGAATAAACTTGCACAAAATTATAATTAAAAATCGATATACCGATTGTTATTTGTAAAATTAATTTTGAAAAATGACAGAAGTGACAAATAATTAAGAATTAAAATAACATGATAGGTAATGAACATAATAAAATAAAGGAAATGGGTTGATAAATTTCTAAGTGTCTTCCAGCAAATATATTCGAAACAGTTTGCTTCAAATTGTTGCTGAGAATTTGGAAAAATGAAATATCTCATTTTCTTGTTTGTAACATTTTTAATTTTGTAGATAATGATAAAACTTTAATTTTCTCATGAAAGTATATATTTTTCAGCAGCACTCTTAAGTTCTGGAAGAGTGTAATCCAAGTATTGTTAATATCTGGATATAAACTTCAGATAAAAATGCGTTTTGGATTTTCTTAGAAACAGCTCGTTCGCCTTTTCAGATCGATTTTCCAATAGGAACAGTGTGTTTCATTCGCTACCGTCACAGGACTCCGTCCTCTTAAAGACATTGACACCAACTTCATTCTTCAATATAACTATAGTAATTTGAATTTATTGGTTAATAGAGTAAGGAAAAAACAAAGCGATCGTTTTCTAACTTCTCTCGTACATCTTAGTATATAATTTTGACCTTTGATTCATTACATTATAACATTGTAGAATTAAGTATCGTAAGTCACTTTGTGGGAGAACACTATGGTTTCTGAGACCCGAATGTAATTTTGTTCTGTGGCCAAAATGTAAATTTTTAGTTTTCATAGATTAACTCTCTGTGCCCTATAATGCAAAGTAAACCCTTCGAAGTTAACTGTCGTGAACCCATTTCGGTGATTGTTGCGCGCGGGTGAAGGCGGGACCTGCCCGTTCGCTCTCCGCGCCGAAGAGCGCGCCGGCAGCCAAAGTGAAGATTTAGTGTGCTGTCTTTGCATGTTCATCCTGTTTTCTTTGAAATTTGTAATTTTGTTATCCTCCATGAATGTATTTTTTCATAGAAATTAGTTTGAATTAACAATTCAATTCATAGTTCTTATAAATTGACACTTGATCCATTGCTGTGAATTTTAGTTTTATTGATAACTTCAAAATTTGATTGACTTTTAGAAAATTGACGGGTTTTGACGAGCTTGGGGCACGGCTTATTCTGTTAGTAGGTTATTATTAATCATGTTCCAACAAGTGCAATAAAGTACAACTCAGCTGCAATAAAGTAAAACTCTCGTCAAATTATTGTTTTTCTTTGTACATGCTTCGTTTCAGAAATGAAGCCTTATTCTATTTGTGACGTACAGTTTGTGATAAGATGAACATATTATGCTAAGTAGCGACTATGTAATTGACAATATTAAAAATAAATCAAATTCATTGTATGAGTAGAAAATTTGGTACAAAATTTGTCGTTTGTATCAAGATTTTGAGAAAAGGTTGTATAAAAATAAACTCGAATATTTTTTTAGAAAAATTGTATATTTATCAAGTCTATCTTAATCATCAAGATAAAACCAATGTCAACATTTTCATCATCAGGCCAATATCGTCTTCTGTTTTGCAAAAAATCAATTAGGACAAAATGCGGGAATCTTTCCTATGGTCACACGAAAGGAGATTGCTTTAATTGTGCAAGCGGCCAGTAATGCAGAACATTATTAATAGAATATAGACTTGTTAGAAGTATATAGACTATGAACAGACCTCAAAAGTGAGGAGCCTGTGTGTTTTAAGAGAAAAAAAATGTACGCAATTGGAAAAGCACTGGAGCTTATTTTGGAAACCACTGTAAGTAATCATCAATATTTGAGTATAAGAAGTAATTTACTTTAGACAATAACTCAACAAAACAACAATATTTGAAACACAAACACAGTGTAATATCTATCTCGACTACAAGAAGATATGAAATTGTAAATAGTTACATGTAGATAATCCACATAAAGACCGTTACTACAAACAACATAATTGCGGATCTTCCTTTAGAAAATATTTTGGAACACACATCGAAACAAATAGGGTTTTTACAACACGTAATTCAGCATGTAGACTGTATGCTAAATGTTAGCTATGTTAATGCGGAAATTACTTGTAGTTATAGTTTTGAAGGCATTTTGGTTCATTGTAAACACAAAAAGTCGATATTCCTGGCAATCATTCTAATACTTCGTTTGCAGCCACTTTGATTCCACTCCGTTTGCAGACAAAAGATGACGTCATTTGAAAATACAGGATTACAATTAGGTTATTTTGGAGAAGAGAGGTCAAAGTAAGAAATAAAATATAAAATATGATCGACAGCGTCAATCAAGAAAAAGAGAAGGGCAGAATAATTTAAAACACAGTTTTAATAAAGCAATCGACGTTTCAGTTACCGCTATTTCTATCATTAAAGCCAAAACAAATAGAAGAAGAAGAAGAAAATTGCAAAGATGGAAATGATCAGAAGAATGATACGTAAAGTATTTTGAAAGATAGTTTAATTCCAATATATTATAGTATGGATATAGTATCCAGTATATGCAGTATAATTAGATAGTAAATAGTGGGAGTTAATCTGCCATGTATTAATTGAACGTTTTAGTTAAATAATATAAATAGTTGTAAAGGTTGAACTTCTTTCTGCAGAATTAAGTGTGGTTTTGGTCTTAATACGTGAGAAGCATTAACACTTAATGCATTCTTCACAATTTACAGGTAATAATCTTCGCGACAAAAATAAGTCTCGGAAACAATAGTGAAGGAGGAAGAAAAGTGGATTATTGGCGATTTGAATTTTTGCTAGTACATATTTTGATATTAAATGCTGCATATGAAAATGTCATTTCATACCTCTTTTCCTTTTTTCGCTTATTTCCACAAAATTGAATAAAACTAATTTTTATTTCCTAGTGAAATTTTCATATCAAGAAATATTTACATTTATTTTGAGAAAATAATAGTTATTTATGAACCAAGGGCGTTAACAGGGTTCTAATAATCTAGTGGCGACAAAAAGCTCAAGGACTCTTGGCCCGTGGGCTTTATGTCGCCTGAGATCATAGAATTAGTTAACGCTCATGGTACATACAAGATTTTTTTCCCTAAATTTAGCCCTTCGCATTTCCTTATCTACCAATTAACTAGATGATAACTTGACTTAGTTTGTCTTTTCTTAATTCCCTCCACAAGAGAAAATGTAGCCTCATTCAATTGTTTTCATATTTCCCTCATAACCACGATCCTCTTGATCCAGGTATGTGTTGTAGTGTACACCAAGCTCCTTATCGAGGGCAATCACAAGCATTAACGTATCCCTAAAAAGTAAAGTTAGGTGCCAACAATTTTAATAATTTTATCACAATGTAAATGTTTGTGAAAGCCTCCTGCAAAGAAACACGTTGCTCACCGGCGGCGCCAAGGAGCGGCCAGTGCAGCGGCGCCAAGCAGAGCTGGTGGAGGGGGAGGTGGAGGGGGGGAGAGTGAGCGAGCCGCGGAGGGAGGGGGCTGCCACGAGGCGTGTGGGCGGTGAAGGAGGAGCGGCAGGAGGAGATGATGCGCGCATTACGTGTAATGAATGAGCGTCGACTGACGCAACCTGCGCGTGCGCGCACGCGGCGGCAGCGGTGGCGGTGGCGGCGAGAAAGCTTTGTACTCCCCTCTCCCCCTCCACTCTTCACACATCCTCCCTGCCACTATCGCAAATGAATCGCTGGAGCGCAGAATGCCTGCAAGTGCCCTGCGGATATCATGACTAGAAATGGGATATTTAGGCAAATGCCTACTTTTACTGTTTTCGCGTAGACACGCGAAATTAATTATAAACACATTCCATCCCACACTAAAATGTTACTTCAGGAACTACATTTATAATGTTTATAAAGTCTATTTCAGCACTAGCGCCAAGAATACCTATTTATATAATAATAATAATAATAATAATAATAATAATAATAATAATTCAATCTTCGATTATTTAAAACTATTTTATGCACGCTCGTTTCATCGCTTGTTGTAGTCGAAGAATCTCAAGGAGAAACAATTCAGCTTTTTACGTCATCGGAAGATCATTGCAAGCGTATTCAGCGCTTCATATCTCTAACCATTCTCTGAAATTACAATCCTTCTTACTCGCTCAAGTGTACTTCGTAGAAACAGTCTCGAGTTGGAGATTTACGCTAACCTCGGTCTGAGGCGTGACAAAATTCGATCCATCATCCTAATAATTTTTCCTTTCCTCGGTGTTTGCGAGTGAGTTTTTATTGTGAGTGACTCAATTAAGTTCTAAGCTGTCGAAAATCAAAGACAATGAAAATTCTTTTATTCGATATTAAACAAGTTTTCTCAACGCACAGGCAAGTCACTTTTTGACAAACATACTCCAAAAGTAAGCTAGCATTAATTTCACTAAATTTCAGCACGATGTAGCAACTATCAGAATACTGCATTTTACAAATCTCTAGAATGAGAGACGATAGTACGGACATTCCACCTCTCATTGCTTCCCGGTTTTGTCTGACGAAAAGTGCCATTTAAACAATAGGGCTAAGGAAATAGCAAAAGTATTTTTTTTCTGAAAAGTTCTTTTTATCTCAATTTTTACTACCTATTTAAGTAATTATAACGCCATTTTCGCTTTTTAGTCCTCACAAATTATAGGTTTGAGGATCTAAAATCTTAAAGTTTAGTCAAGAGAAACGCAAATGTGTGCGTTCCACGTATGGATTAAGGTTAATGTAAGTATGAACTGGATTTTGTATGTGTTAGTTTGTTCGTATCAGCAGGTCCATGTTTCCAATATACTAGTGGTGTAACGTAACTGAAGATCTGCTAGCTGAAAGGTTCAACTCCTTCCGAAAGTGTATTTTTTAATCAAGACTTACAAAATAGAACTCATAAATGAGGCATCTGGTAGTAAACACACCGCTCACGTATCACTACATGGTACATTTGTGAAGGACAATGTGGGTTCAAGGTAGGTTTCCTCGGGAATTTTCCCTTTCCTCAGTCTTTCAATTGCTGCATTTCTTTAATTATCATTTCATTGTGGTAGCTCAGGTTGGGCACCAATAAATATTTAGAATTAAAAGATAATACAAATGTACGACCTTTAGCCAGGCGACGCCAATTGTTCATTATAAACTAATCTTAAAATATTATACATTATATATTTAAAAAAGAGTAATAATAAATTCTACATTAATATTAAGTTAATTCAAATAAATAATACTACAAACACATGTTAGCGTAGTATAGTCCAAGCACATTGTTTTAATTAGTGGAAATCTGTCCCCTTCAAATGAGGCATATAACTACATCCTGATCTACATGTGCGTTAGCCTATTAAAGAGGGAACGCAAGGTATTTATTTGAGAAAGTGACAAGAATTTTCAAGCTTGGTAAGTCTGCACCCATGGAGTGCACTGCCATTGGCATTCCCATGCGATGCTCGTGGGTGAGAATGGGGAAGCGGAGGGGATGCAGAAGAGTAAAAGAGATGGTCGCGAATGCGTAAGCAAAATTACATTGCCAGCGGTCAAATATACACGTAGCGCATTAGTTCAATCGAAATGAAGTGGTCGATGAAATGTGTCTCGGCCCATTACGTCCAGAAAAGGCCTAGTCGAAAGCCCACGCAAATAACTAGAGGTACTAACGAAACTAGCGATGCTAAAGGAACTTCAACAAAAGGCACATAAGAAAAAGGAAACTACAGTTGACCAAAATGTTTTAAAAGAGCTAAAAACCTAGGGAATCCAAACAAAATTCATATCTACTGGTTGTACGCCACTGCCACTGTGATTGTTTTCTGAGTATATTTGAAAGATAATCTCTCACAAATATGAGAACATTCGTTAAAAGATTCAAAATAGCATTGCTCGCAAAATAGCATTTCGCGAGAAGAGCAGCACTTTCTGAAGAGTACGTGCGAAAAGCTTTGTGCTTAGCACGGAATCTACGAAACGGCTTTCCAGGCAACGAAGGCTCGTCGGTCGGGAGATTTTTCCGCCGCCCCCTTTTAAAATGTCTACACCAGGCTTGTCAAGGTAGCGAGCGAGGTAACTAGCTCGCCAGAGTTCATGGACACTGCGTCCAGAGTAAGTAAATCGAAATTTAAAAGTAAGGCCCTAATTGCTCCGGAGTTGCGATACTTCGCCGGATCCCTGGTCCATGATCCCTGGTCTTTTCCAGAAGTCAGTTCTCAGTTATTGTCACAGTTCTATTAATTCTCATTTCCTCAACTAAAACAAATAAATAATTTATTATAATAAAATAATACATCAGTCAGTTATCAAATTGTCGATTAAGAGTAAAATTAAACATTTTGAATCGAAAGTATCTTGATTTCGTAATATGTTTTTTTTAAGAGTGCATTAACTTCCTACGTTCAGATTAGGAGGTATAACGTAGGTTCTTGTCGAAAGGAGCTGTCAGTTCGAAAGCGAAAATTGTTAATTTATTGAAATTCGTTAATTTATTTCACAATATTGCTACACATAACAAAGAACTGAATGATTTAATAAATCACAACAAAAATAAAAACAAGGAAAGAACTTGTCATTAAACATATTTTTTCACTTGGCAAAAATGTTTGTACAAGATAAAATTTAAAAAGAAATAAAAATGTAGTAGTAATAAGTAGTAAAGCATTTAAATAAAAATAACAATGTAGGTTGTTGTAGCAGATCCGGAAAAAGTTTTCATATGAACCACATACCGCACGCCGCTTCAGCTTCCACCTGTACACTCCCTTTATGGATTTGGAGGAGAAATCAGCGGAGTCAGGGGAATTTGTGCGTTTTCGTAGGAGCATCGGGCTTCCCAGGCGCGCAGTTAGCTCGTATAGGCGCGGCTTAACATCCCTAGTCCACTTTGTATGTTTCCACAACCTTATGACGAAATTCACGTTATCATTTTTTATTGATTGATTTTTTCGTGTTTCCGGGCGCGTCAACTGCTTTGGTCATTAGTCTCGTAAGTGTAGTGCATGTTTTTTTCTCGGGAGATGGCGGTGAACTTTCTCCGCTGGATGGCGAAATCCGGCGCCGACCTACCGTCGGCTAGTGGGGTTTTCCCTAACCAGAACTCTTCCACTAGCGGGGCATCGCCCCAGCCGGGACAAACTCTAAGCTCTCGACCGGTCTCCCGGAATATGTGGTACGTAGTGAATGTTGGTGTAAGTGTATGTGTATAAGGGGATAGGATAGGACAAGGAAGAGGATGGATAGATCGCGCGCGCTCCGTGGCCCGTTTGTTAGGGTACTGCTCCGGCATTCGCCTGGTGTTGATCAAAGAAACCACGGAAAACTTCCGATCAGAGCAGCCGGCCGCAAGAATTGTCCTCCAGCCAGCGACTTAATTCGACCTAGCTGAAAAGCTAGCGACGAAAATCCTGCCGCCGTCAGGACTCGAACCTAGGACCTCCCGGTCAGAGGCGCTGCAGTGACATCAGTTGATGTACTGAGCTATCGCTCCCGGTTTATCATTTTTTACTGACCACTGTTAATAAGGTGATAAAAATCTACATCAGCACTGTACAGCACGTGATGTGACGAGCACGAGCGCCTGCCAGTGCTGGCGAGCGCGGAACCGAGCGATGGCATTGTGACCCCGGTGGCAAGCTGCAGGTGGCGCTTGCGAAAGCAATGCAAGTGCGGGGTCCCGAACATCATTGTAGTAAACAGTACGTTGCATTGCGTCTAACGCTGCGTTCTATTATTTTCCCCGCTAATTTTTGTCAATTTAATGAAACAGCAAATGTTATTCACGTTTGTTTGCAAAATACGATTGGTTTAGCGCTAGAGTTTCTGAATTTTTCAGAATAGCTTTGATAAGGAACAAAGTACTTTTAATTATTATGTAGTTGCACTTTTTAATATTTAAAATAAAATGATTGAAAGCATATTAAACATAAATGACGGATAATGAGCTAACTTACCTATTTGAATGGATTATGCGATAATTTCGCCCTTATTGGGAAATTTAGTCAATTCAAGGTCACTTTTTGAAAATAATTTAATTATATTCTTAGTTTCTCGCGTACAATTCGTTTAGATCCTGTGAAATCGCTTTAATTTATTTGTAGCGCTTTTAACGTTAATGCGAAAAGCCCTCGCTTCTACGCATTCTCTATATTGGCACTACCCCCTACCCCAGCCCGGTTTTGCCAATCCATCCCTTGCCTTCACCCCCACCTTTCCTCATCATGAGCAGCCAGTCGTCCGATCTGCGGCTCGTGAGTGGGAGGCAACTTGCACGAGCTGTTTCGTGAATAGACTTTTCCACATCCACTGCTACGCATTACATGTGACGTCAAAACACATTAGCACTCGGAGAGGTGCAACACAATTTGTCGAAGGAATTGTCCCAATTGTCTCCTCCTTTTCCTCTTCTTCTCCTCCTTCTCTTCTTCTCCTCGTCTCCTCTCCTCTTCTCCTCTCCTCTTCCCCTCCTTCTCCTCTCCTCTTCGTCCTCCTCTCCTCGTCCTTTCCTCTTCTCCTCCTGTGCCTCCTGCTCACCTCTTCTCCTCCCATCCTCCTCTTCTCCTCCTCCTCTCCTCCTCCTCTCCTCCTCCTCCTCTCCTCCTCCTCTCCTCCTCCTCTCCTCCTCTTCCTCTCCTCCTCTTCTCCTCCTTCTCCTCCTCCTTTTTCTTCTTTCAGTACCCGGTTCAGCGAGCACGTACCGAAGATCGGGTCTTTGGTCGCCCTAGATCAGATTCTTCTCTTTAATATAAATCTGCTGCGAGTTAGAAGTTGCAGAAAAGCCTAAAAATGGGGGTCGACGCGATTCGAATCTTCCCCGTAGATTTTTCATGAAATTTGTAATTAACTTTACTAAAAAGATTCACTTTAATACAATGGTTACCCAGACGAACTCAACCTTTCCATCAGCATCCGATCTTCCTCTTTTCTCCACGTGCCGTCAGCAGTTAACACATTTGGTGGTTTCACTTCTTTCTATCAATGCTGCCACGCTATCGGCTTTCTTCATAGTATAGAGTTTGTGCACACCATAACGTGCAGCGCCATCGATCTTCTGTGCATGCACAGATGCACTAAAGTGATTCAAATCTTGAACTGTGCATGCACAGAAGATCGGTAGTGCTTCAACGTTCGAGGGTCCACAAACTCCTTGTAATCTCTGCCTCCGTCGGTTTTTCTTCTATCGTCGACTGTACTTGATCTGTAGACGATCAGGAGGTGTCCGGTCGCCGCACACCCGGTTGACCAGCTGAGCTTTTCACCCGATTGCCTCAGCACTCGCTTTCGCTCGGCACCAGGCCCTTGAGACTTATTGCATTCCATTCAATTCAAACCGGCCAATTTTGTACAGCCAACATTACCGTTGTCATGCAGAGAATGACCTGGAACTTCTAGGCTTCGAGTCCCGGCAGTGGCCAGATTTCGATCCTAGCTGGTTAGGCTAGGACGAATTCAGCCGGTGTCTGGAGGAGAATTCTGTGGTAGGCTGTTTTGATCGGTAGTTTCTCGTGGTTTCTCAGATAAATACCAGGGGAAGGCCTAAGCAGTACCCTCACAAAACGATCACAAATCGTGCGCAATCTTTCCATCCTCTTCCTTGTCTTACCCTCTCCCATTACTAATGGACACTTACACTTGCATGCAAGACACTGCTACACATGACGGGATACCAATTGGAAGCTTAGGGCTTAGCCCGGCTGGGGCGGTTCTTCACTGCCGGTTATTCCCGCGGGGACCCCCCCGCCCGCAAGCCGACGTGTATGTCGGCGCCGTATCACGCCATCCACCTGTGAAGGCGCCTCCGCCAGGCACAAAACATTCACTACACTAACGGGACTAATTACTAATGCAATTGATGTGCCCGGAAACATCAATCAATCTTTCAATGCGATTTTTACTCTGACTGGCGTGTTATAAATTTCGGAAGATTTTTCTATTGTTATGAATCGTTTTACGATTTTCGTCTGAACATAAATCTTCTATTTCATTCACGGATTTACTTTTATTTCTGGTGGCGCTCCTCAAGACTACATCAGAATGAACGTTCAACGCTTTTCCCGTTCCCCGTTTCACTGATGTTAATTTATGAAACGAAGCAACTTCTTGACTATGCGTATGCCCCTACACGCGGGCCCTGGCGTCAAAACGAATAATACTAGACGCGACAGACCCATGCACACATTATCTATCCGCTAACGGTTACTCCCAAATTATGAGTCTCACAGATATAAACGATTCAAATCTAACGGTAATATTTTCACAGAAAGTTCGACCGGCGTCCATTTAACGAGCAAAAAGACGATTTCGCATGGAAATATTATTATTATTATTATTATTATTATTATTATTATTATTATTATTATTATTATTATTATTAATACAACCACTTCAGAGTTGACTCAAAACTTTCTAGAAAAATTGCTGAAAGAAATGTTTAGATGGTTTTCATATTAATTCTGATTTGCTTTCCGTAAAATTATTTCACTGCAGTTTTGGTGAAGAATCTACTCCTACTTATAACTCTCGATTGCACTTCAAAAGGAAGATTGCTGGAATGCGTCTGCTCAGGGCAAGAATTCCTTTGGAATGAAAATCAAAGGCATCTCGGAGAGTAGGAAAAAAGTAGTAGTAGTAGTAGAAGAAGATAAAGAAGAAAGGCGTAAAGAAATCGCAATGCCTGAAGAAAAGTTGGATTCTGCTGAAGAATGGAGCTATAGTCTATGGCAAGGATCTTATAAATGTTCGCATAACGGGATGGCAATGATCTCAATTATACGAAAATATGGCATTAACACTCATTTACCTTTAGAACAATTAAACCAGGACACATAGGGCGTTCAAGATTTGTAAATGTGAAGTTAAATGAAAACGCATCTCGGAGAGGAGGAGGAAAGAAAAGTAGAAGAAGAAGCAGAAGAAGAAAAGCTATAAAAGAAATCGAAATGTCTGAAAAAAGTTGAATAGTGCAGCAGAATGGTGCTACACACTACGTTAAGGATCTCACATATGTTCACAGAACAGGATGGTAATGATCTTAATTATACGAAAAATATGGCATTATCATTCATTTGCCTTTCGGGCAATTAAACCAGGGCATGTAGGACATTCAAGATTGGGAAATTAAATGAAACCGGTGCGACGGTAGACCGAGGAATCGATTCCAACATCCTCTCGACTGCCGAGGAATCGACTCCAGCGTCTTCTCGATTGCAATTCAAACGAGGGGTTGCGCGAGTGCACCTGTCCAGGGCAAGCGTTCCATTGTTCCGCGCGCCAAGGGCGTCGCATCTCGCGCCTTCTAAGCGGCTTCGCAGCTGGCGAGGCAAGGCGGGGCGCCGGCGAAGGCTCTTTACGGTTGCATTAAGGAGCGACGCCGCTAATTCGGGTGGGCAACGTACCTCGTCGCGCCTTGCGCCCGCCCGCCCGCTGCCAAGCGCAAACGCCAGCCAGCCATCCAGCCAGCCAGGTGCGAATTGTATTTCTGTAACCAGCGCGTGCCGCGCATATGAACCGCGGCGAAAGTTTCTAATTTGGTTACTCGCGTTGCGTTTAGAGGTGCCGTCATGGCCTTTTATTCGACGCAAATGTCGCAATCGAGCCGACCCCATTCGACCACACACGGAGATTGACATTCAATCCCCATTCTTCTTCTTCGTCGTCGTCGTCTTATTCTTCTTGGATCTTTTCCCTAACCGAAATCACTCATAGTTTTTATTCTAAAGTGATATACATTGAAGAAGTCACTGTACCTTCTAACCACGACACAGCTCGTGAAAGGTAAGATCCAGGCTCAGGGTAAGCGAATCACATTCTTCAAATCGAGGATATCAGTGGGAAGACAATCAACTCGTGCTTTAAAGCGGTTTACTCTTATTTTTTGACAAAACGTGACAGAAAATTGCATACATTCACTAAAGCCCTGCATACACGGTACAGTTTTCAATCAGATTTTCATACAGTTTCTGTACAGAAACTTCAACATCCCAAACTAGAAGTATAAAAGCCGAAAGACGCGCATACACGGTCTGTACGTTTTCTGCACGAATCGCCGCAAGTCGCCGGTAGGAAGTCTAACGAAAAACAACTGAATTGCGTCGTCCGAATAATTTCAGTGGTGGTATTTCTGTGCGTACGTTCTGTGATCTAAAGATTAGTATTAATTAACCATGAGGAGCATAGAGAATCACTTCATATATCACTTTCGTACAATCGGATCTTGACATACCTAACCACAAATCGAAATGGCTGATTACCGTTAGTGAACGATTCTGCCACTAGAGGCGTGTGAGTCAAAGGCTTTCCACATGAAAAATTATGAACATGCAGAAAACGTGCAGTCTAGACTATACGTTTTCTGTAGGTCCAATCCACACGAAAACTGTATCGTGTGCACGAGGTTTAAAAAATGACAAGATTCAATCAACAATGCAAAGCAACTCATTCCAAATAATTTATTTTCATTTAGATTTGGAGAGATAAAAATGTTGATACAATATTATTTTCATTTTAAGTGCATTATCTCAAATACTTCATATCCAGTGGCACACCCGGGGGGAAGGCTGAAGTGCAAAGTCCCCCCCTCCAAGACCAATGACAGATAATATAAAATATAGCTTTTACTAATTCCCTGTAGCAAGGGAAGTAATTCAATATATCAATAGTTATGTTATAAATAATAACTATAAGTTAATAAATATTTTATATTGAGTGAAAAGGGAAAATTCTATAAAAAAACATCAAGTCGGTTTGACCCTACAGCTCCCCCCCCCCCACCTCCTCCAAAAATCGTGGATGCGCCTGTATTCTTATCCATTTTTGCCCTTTTTCCAATGCAAAATATTATTTCAGTTTAAATACAACTAATAAACCTTAGGAAGAATTCATTTAATTTCTTATGAATAACAAATTTCAACAACAACAACAACATCAACAACAAAACAACTTATATTATTTCGAAGTGACAAAACTGTCGACTTCGACATTACAAGAGAGAAAACTTTCCGAAAAAACTTTCATATTGTTGCATTAAAAAACTGATATTCCTGAACATTCCACATTGGGTCGTGTAGAGCTACAGAATGAATCTGATTGGGAACTGCCATGGCATCGAGAACGTGCTCGTTCACGGTTGGTAGTAGAGAAGCCCCGCCAATTTTACTAAGAAAGTATGCTTTTAATCTGTTAATGTAGATTCACAGGTCCGAAATTGCAGATCAGGAAAGAAATTCCTACGTTTTATTTGAAGAACTACTACAGTTCTAGGTCACACAATTCGCCTCATAGCTTTAAAAAATGTAATCAAACTATTGAAGAGAAATTTCTTTCCTATTCTTTCTCCAAAAGAAAGTCGATACTTTTGAAGGCCGAAGGTTGGGATGGCGAGATTGTTCTGCACTGAACGTAAAGTTTTCATTGTTTTCGTTTCTTATTTTCTTCGTAACACAGTACTTCTACAGCAAGTTGATCGAAGAGATAAAATATTTCCTTAAAAAGTTCGCTTTCAAAACTTTGCGAAGACAGGCTTTCAAACATGAATTTACGCCGCTTCTGCTTGCGATGAATGGTATAAAAATATTGATATTTTATATTATAATACTTTGGAATAATCCATGTAGAACATTAACTAAGGTCACACACAGTAGCAAGTGCCAATAGTTTTTGTTTGCATCAAGTCGATTAATTGCAAAAGGAATTCATGTTTTAAACTATCAGGTTTTTACAAACGTAACAGGCGCTCCTAAACAAGAAAACAGATTGTTGGCCCACAAGAAAAGTAATACCATAAGATTTTTCCTCTCTTGCCTACCTCCTGATTGCTAGTAAAGAGAAATTATTGTAATGTAGCAGAAAGTTGCGATTTTTCGTCGTAAAATAGTACATTATGAAACGATAATGTCATTATGGTTATTAATTGTGTGATATTACGATACGAGCGAGTATCGTAAACCTCACTCGAGCGAATTACTAACCATTACATCGAGTTTCATGCGCTACTTTTTCTACGACTTACGGTAACTTTGAAAAGTTAAACTTTTACATTAAATCGTTTCGTTAAAAGTTAAACTTTTACATTGAATCGTTTCGTGGCAGTTGACATGTAGTATTTACCCAACGTCACCTAGCGGACCTACCCTGCTACAGGTGGCTTTGGTTTACCAGTCCGCCTGCGACAGAGTACAAAAGTTGCGGCAATAATTCCGGAGTCAGCATCCCCTTTTATCTTATTTCTGGAGATGCCAACTCAACCTCTGATTCACTAAACATTTTAAGCTAAAGAATTGGCCGGTTTCTAAGTGCAACCACATGACATCAACACAACACAAAATGATTTGCTTTCTTATCGTAACGTCAGTCAAATGTTCCCTCTACCACTACCTCTGTGCTAGTCGCATAGGATCAAAGTGAAATTACGATTTATTTTAAATAACATCCGAGGTAAAAATTACTAATAATAGAAGAAATTGAAACTGACAAACATAATATAATATTAAATGCCATTTTAATGTACGCAATCGAACGAAACATTTAACAGAACGATTCTCAATGACTAATTAAGTGTCAGTACTTGGTTTGTATACTTCTCTGTGATTGGTCGAGTACCTGATTCATAATGAAATCTGCATCATAATGAGTATCATTATGCAACGGGTTTCAGACATCAAATGACAGAATACAATGGGAGAAGAAAAACGCGTATTGTGGGGCCCCGATAGCGAAAAGTGAATAATCATGTTCTTTGATGTAGTATACGTTCTCTTAACTTTCTCCAGCACGGCGTGGAATCAGAATCTCCATTTTATGGGTTCTTGATATCGAGATGTTGGTTTATGGAAAAATGTCCGTCCGTCAAGAATAGCGCCTAAACCGTTCAAACGATTTTCCCCGAAATTGATATTCTTCGATTAATCTGGTCGAACTCAAGATCCTGCGAAATTGAAATGGGTATTTTTATTTTCAGGGATACAAGTACAATCAAAATGGGTATTTTTATATTGAAAGATAAACGGAGTTTCTGACCTCCATCTTCGGATCTCCATTTCTACTTTGACAGCAAGAGACTACTCTGTCTCTATGCCCTCTTCAAGTATTTTATAACACTAAAAGGATGCCTGGTTAATAAAATCCCCTTTTTTATGTGTCAGTTATGTCAATAACAGAACAATAAAACAGTAAACTTTCCAATGAAATTTCGCAAACAAACATATGAGCGCTTTGGGGTTCGCTGTAATATGACCACTCTGTGTGTTGCGCAATTAATGATGCTCACATTATATGGTATCCAATATACATAGTACAGTGCAAATAATTAGTACGTAAAGGTGATATGAAGATCATATCAGTGACAAAACTTAAATGAATGCTTCATACGAATGTAAATTTTTTTCAGTAACAGTTCGCGAGTGAAACAGATTAAATATAATGTTTTGCATTATAGTTCATACTGGAATCAACGAATACCTATCGTAACCCATTTTGAAATAAAAGCATAATTAATGGTGACTTTCATAATTTTCTCTCATACATAACCCATGACATATCATGAGACCTTTAAGAGCTTATTGGCTGCATTGTTCAGAGACGTGCAATGCTGTACCGTTATCCTCAGTTCTTAAAGAAAACGACCCTTCATTTACCTTCGAAAGCCATAAAACTACCAGAAAAGATAGAGGACTTGATGCATTGATGGCATCCCAGAGAGACCTAGTTCACGCGGTGACGATAAGTCGAACTCTACTGAACAACCAAACTAACATCTTTCTCCTTGCAACATGTTACAATGGACGATGAGAAGGTAATAAACAATACGACTCGTCAGGAAACCCACAAGCGTAGGTCGTTCCAAATGTATAAATTTCCGCAGTAAAAGACATAACAAAACAATATTTGAGCGTCTCTGTCCATTTTATTCATAATCATTAAAATTATTTTTTTCCCAGGAATGCGATTCAACGCCTAACGTCATTATAGGAAATCAAGGACAAGTCAATTGGTCGTAAAAATACTAAGTCTATCGTCTATATCAGGAATTCCCCTTCGCAATTTTGTACTTCTAAGAAGTGCGGCTTATATAGCTCTCTTCAAGCCATGAATATAGTATGTCTTCTCGCTAACAAGCTTTTTCACATGACGCATGATTTGTGAGAAGTGTCATAAGTATATTTCGCTTACTGAAGAAAGTGAAAGTACCAAGGAAATAACTAGAGGGTAATGCGTCATCGTACGATGAAAACTGCTTTATCGCTCATATCCACAAACATTTCATTCTAAAAGCTTAATTATTTATTTTTATTGAAAGTGGCACTCATTGGAATGTGTAATGTTATGACAAACGTTTGGTCGTTCTGATAAGCACGAGAGATTCTCACTAAGAAAGAATTTTTTTCCCGCCAATTGGCATATCAGAAATAGCAGAAATTATCTTCATCAATATTTTTAGCAAATAATTCAACATTCTGAGGAATTACCGCACAATTAAATATTTAAGTCCGCCCTTCTTCGAAAAAGCCAATAACTTTACAAGAACTGTTCGAAGAAAAACATGATCAAATGTGAATACACGAATGCCAATATTGGTAGTATCTTCTCCGTTAAATAGCCAAATATTTTAATAATATATTAAAATAATACATAATAATAATAATAATTTAACAATAAATAATATAAATAAAACTTAAGTATTAAAACCATTAATTATTTTATTTAGTAATATAGCATAACGTGGGACAAGTAATAGCATAACAAACTGTCAAGTAGCGGAACTATTTTTCCTGGGACCCTGGTTACAAGAACTACAGAGGGCCCCCCATACTCCAAAAAGATTCATATTTGAAGAAAGTTTTATTATAAAAGATGCAAAAGTATCTCATATGAAAATGTTTTCCATAAAAAAGACACTAAAATTTGTCTAAACGTCTTTAACTAACACATACATATATACAAAGATTTTGATTTGATTCTTTAAATATCACACATATATACAATGATTTTGATTTAAATTTTGTTAATTTAAATTTTGACACGACGAGCTTTACTTTAGGTAAACGTTTTAACAATTTCTTCCAAATTATTTATCAAATTATGGGTCATGTTGTGTTCAATTGACAGAATACTTAAATCACTTAATCGTTCTTGGCCCATGGAATTCCTTAAATAATTTTTTATGATTTTCAATTTAGGAAAAGATCTTTCGGTAGTAGAAACTGTTACTGGGATAGTAAAAAATAAGATTATGACTGTACCGTCGATGGCGCAAAAAATGCGCGATGTCCTGAGCCGACCTTCATTACAGATTGGTGATCCCTGCCCCGCCCTGCGGGATCGAGCTGACCAATCCGCTTTAACATTATTTCATAGAGGCGGGACTGTTCAACGTGAACATTACAAAATGGCGGCGATCGCGAGTTATATTATGGTAAATATTTGAAAATAAATATTAAAGCAACCAAGAGTTTTACATAAATTGTAGTATACACATTTAATTAAATAAATAAAGGCATGCAATTTTCTAGTAAAAACCCATTTTAAAACAAATAGAATACTTTTTTTGCAAAAATAACACTCGACAACGAGTAATAAGCTCCTCATTTACATTTCATCGTTTATTATAGTAATATTTAACATACAATACAAATAATTTGCCACAGTAACCTGCCTAATCTAGTTATTTAATTAGAAAATACAAATAACTTGAAAAAATACGTTTTCAAGTCAGTTGCACAAACACCTCTCGAAGATAGCAGCTTTTAGTTGTGAAATAGTTCTTCATTCGTTTCTCAGGGCGGTGGGCAGGACAGGGCAGGGATCGAACGTTTCTCAGGGCCCTGCGGGACGGAGCAGGGATTGCCAGTCTGAGGTAATGTTCGGCACAGGACATCGCCCATTTTTTGTGCCATCGACGGTACATACATCGGAGAGATACGTCATTAATCTAAAATGCGATATTTAAAATTAAATTCCCTGTCTTGTACCAGATTTAGTTTAACAATTTTATTGCCCAAACAACTTCGTAAAGATAATCATTGCGCTGATAAGTGATTTGAAATATCTTTAGGATATTTTCCAACGAACTTATTTGCCTCAATTATTGCTTCGTCATCTGATAATTTCATCAATTTTTATGGTTGAATTACTTTGAACGTACATGCTGAACGTTTAAACTAACGAATCGGTTCTGAAATTGATTCAATATTACGTTTAAACTATGCTCTAAACAAACACGATCGGTTCTGAAATTGATTCAATATTATGTATAAACCGTGGCTTTTGGTTTTCTTTACTCTTTTGTTTGAAAATTGAGGTTTTACATTCCGTGTAGCAAGAACTCAACTGAGCTCCTTTTCTCTGATCGTGCACGCAGACGTCGCAGATATGTCACCGTTAATTAAACCGAAAACCCGCTGAGGACCAGGTCAGTGGTCCACATTCATGTTGGGCAATCATTTATTTCACTGCCTCCCAAAACCAATTTAAAAATGATAGAACCAAATGGGTGGGCAACAGGTTATTTTATTTATTGATATTTCACTCTCTTATGTTCCTGTTACTTACAGGAATAAAGACATTTTGATTTTTTTATTAATAATATTGTATTTATTTTGGTCTTTAAACTAACTACTAAGAATCAATTTTTTACACCATCTACAATACATTTCTCTCCAAATGTGTGAATTAAACGAACTGCCTGTGAACAGCTCCGATTGTCATAAATCGTTCCGCAAGCAGCCCATTGTTTCCTATCATCTCTTTCAGAGCCTGTGAGGTTGATCATTCCGATAAGCTAGGTTTATTTGTGTGTGTGTGTGTGTGTCTTGACGAGAGAGAGCCCGCCAAAGGTCCCGACTGATATCGAGGATTGCCAAAAGGCCCCCTTCGGCGAGCCTGTGAGGTATCAAGCTGCCCGTTTTAACAGAATGTCTGCGTCTCGCGAGCACACACGTACGTTGCACAAGGGGCTGCAACGTACGTGCAATCAGACGGGAGCATGCGTTGAAGACTCCGAAAGACCATAGCCTTCGTTCTCTCTCGCGCGTAAGTTCGCACTTGAGCCCGAAGTACAAGACAAAATCTGCGAAGCCAGACGAATCATGTGATTGTTCATTCGGAAATTATCAATAAATACATTAAAAAACTATGTAATTTTTTATATGAAAAGCAGTTTTTGCTTTTTATAAAATGTTTTTGCACGCTCCGCCTTGCAGCTTAATAGGAAGCTGCACCACTGACCCTTGCCCTCGGCAATTATGTACTATTCTTTTACATGTTCTTTTCTGATTTTTTTAATGTAAATGACGGACGAAGCAAATAATTACGAAAAAAATAAAAGTGATACAACACTTTTTCTCAATTTTGTTATTTTTTCATTTCAATCAAACTATAAGTTGAAATCTATTAAATAAAAAAAATAGAACCAAGAACATTTTCAGTTTGTGTGCGGGGCCTTTTTTTCTAAGGTCTCGTTTTAACTACTAGGTCATGTAGCGACCATTGTGATAGTTTACTTTGGAGTACCTGTATGGGGAACACGACACGTAAAGACAACAGGAGCACACACAAACATCCACGTTTGAAGCGGGATGCGACCCTTCCAGCGGAGGCAGCTATAGCCTACAGCCTTAAGGCTATATGTACCGACAATTGTTCAATTTGTCGCCACCACATAGCAGCACCAGAATTAGCCAAAATTCCTATACGAATACCGTCTGAACAAATGGTCCGACTTTCATTTAGTAAACGGCTTTTGATTTGTATTTAATATAGAATTTACGCTGCAAAGTCCTTTTCCAAACTATATTTTTCCTCTCATAATTCCGGGATGAAATTCAAAATTATGGGCTTATTAGCGTAATGACAACGTGTTCCCTTAATCCAACGCCGTATCAATCATCCAAATCGGATGAATAGGTGCGTCCTAAAATGAAATTTGGCAAAATATGTCCTCCCTCCCCCAAGCCGCGCCGCCACGAGCGGGTGGGTGGGCCTGCCGCCTGGTCTGGGGACGACTGAAGAGGGCCTGTAAGCGGAAAGATGCCAAAAAAAGTTCAAACTTTTGTAACTTTCAAACATGAAAAGTCCAACATGGAAACATTTCAACATGGAAAGCATTTTTCAATCTATTCTTGCAACAAATTTGAAGAAAAAATTAGAGCTATTCTTGAGAAAATTAAAAAAATGTCCTAGGGGCATCATCTAAAGTACACCCAAAATTTAAAGAATCTTTTTTTAACTCGCAAAGCTTTGACAAACGTCAGTATATTTATTATTAAATATTCACTTTCGATGAAATTCTAGGAATAGTTAGGCACTAATGTTTACAGACGGACAGGCAGTTGGACGGACGTTTTGAAAAGAAAGATAAAAACAACACCTTTTCGGAATCAGAGGATCCCAAAAAATGCATTTCCGTTGAAATCTCGAAATCGATTTCCCACAGCATTACATAACTTTCTCCAGACTACGTACTTTATTACTGAGTATATTCATATGTATACGAGAATGTAAAACTAATGCCCACTCACCCGCTTACGGCGGCGGGGGCAGTGGTGGTGGCGCGACATGGGGGAGGGGAAACATATTTTGCCAAAATTCACTTTACGACGCACCTATTCAACCGATTTGAACGATTGATACGGCGTTGGATTCGGAGAGCACGTCGTTATCGCGCTGAACGCCCACACATTTTGAAATTCATCCCGGAACTATGAGAGAAATTTGAAAAATCGTTTTTCGGAAAAGGGTTTCGTAGCGTATATTTTATATTAATTACCAGTCAAACACCGTTTACTGATCGAAAATCGGACCATTTGTTTAGAAGTTATAGGTAAAGTAAAATCCTCTATGATAGTGCTGCGATCTATTGAATTTTCCTGCAAGGATGTTTCGGTACATTTTCCCGTAACGACGTCAGCTATCCAGGCCAGCGCGGGGCCATTAAGATCGGGGCCCCTGCGCATTGCACCGGCTGCACCCCTGGTAGTTCCGCCACTGGAACTGGCATTTTTACGGGCAGTTTATTGGCTGTTTAACAGTCATTCTCTTAGAAAATAGTATTTTTTAACCCAAAGAATATCCGGCGAAGGCAGCTTAAGGCAACAATTGTTGCCATTACGGCGTCTCTGACCTGGAGGATCTAGGGTTCGAGTCCAGACGGTAGCGAATTTTCAACTCTAGCTACGTAGCTAAGTCGAAACCAACCGCTATCTGGAGAAGAATTCTAGCGGTAGGCTGCTCTGATCGGTATATTTCCGTGACTTTTTCAAATATCAGACGAATGCCGGATTAGTATCTTTAGAAATGTATGTCTTGCGTTCTACCCTTCCTAATCCTTGACATCTCCTCTCCCTTTGCACACGCACGCACGCGCGCGCTTACACACTTATAAGCATTACACTATCACTATTCCAAGACCAGTTGGGAGCTTAGATCATGCCCCAGTTAGGGTGATGCGCCGCTAGCAGCGATACCTGGAGGGGGATACCGTGCAAGCAGCCGTGTAGGCCGACGCCGGATCTCACGTTACAGCGGGGAGGGAGAAACTCTACATCTCCTGAGATATAATAGGCAATACACTTACTGGAGTAATGACCGTAGCAAATGACGGTCCCAGAAACAAAACAATCAATCGATGAAAACATCACTACATTACGGGCTATCTACACTATACTACAGTGCGGGTCGCCCCACGAGCAGGTCGTGGCGGCCGGAGACTCACCCGAAGACGATGCAGAAGGGGAAGATCTCGAAGAGCATGGAGGCGGAGATGGGCAGGTGGCGCTCCTCGCGCGTCATGGTGAGCGAGGAGAGCGTGAAGGCGCGGTTGTCGAAGGTGAGCTGGAAGGTGACGTGCACCGTGTCGAACAGCAGCTCCTCGCGCACCAGCTCGATGCGCATCTCCTTGTGGTAGAAGTGGCGCGCCACCTGCGCACACAGCGCCCTTCACAGTGAGACGGGCTGAAACACATTCTTAGAAAACAAAACAGCTCAAGCCTATCAACAGGTTGACCGCACATTTCCTCAAACAAATTTCCCTGACATTGCCCGTTTTTCCTGGGATTGTTTTCACTGGTAAGATTTGTAGAGTATTTCACACTATTGTAAAATATATTAAATCAAAACAATTTGTCAGCTCTCACATCCCTTCTGAAAAGGATTTTTTTAATCTTAACAAATAAAAATTGTGTCACAATTTTTCCCAAAATCAAAATTTTCCGTTTTCTAACGATTCTTTTACAAATTCCCTGATTTCTCCGGAGCAATGAAATTCACTGATTTTTTCATGTTATCCAGAAAGTGGCCACTTTGAAATAGTTCAAAAGAACATGTCAATGTTCATCATCCTGAAATAACTAAACTGAAAATGCATTATCACGAAGTATAATTATTTGTAATGATTGAGGATTACAAATACCAGCTATTCAGAAATGTTAATATCTCAATTTTGATCGAAGTGTGTCTCATCTTGCTACTGAAACAAGCTGTTCATAATCATGCCATATATTTAGTAAAAATATAAGCCAACCTGTTATCAAAATCGAAAAATTAACATTTACGAACAGCTCTTCATTTGATTCCACTGTGTTCTGATCCCGGAACCTTCTAAAAACCAGCAGTATCGACTGAACCATGGAATGATACATTGCATCGTGACAATTTAACGATCTTATAGCGACCAGAAATCTTATACACGATACAATTTCCATGAAGGATGAAGATATTATGAAATGGAATGACTCGCTTTGTAAGCTAACAATACGATCAAGCGACCTCATATTCTCTTTACTTCTGATAATACATATGAATGATGCATTTTGTGCATTACGTCTTGAATTTTTGAATAATATGAGTTAATAGAATTATTTGTTTTTAAAATACAGGTTTAGAATATAAGCATTTCAGAGAGTAGACCGAGTACAAAATTCATTACTTAAAGAATCAAAACAAAAAAAACTACGCTGGAGTGCGTCGCTGACCACCCTCAATTGTTACGCGACTGTTAAACCTCAACGAGTGGGTCTTCAACTCCGGTATCCTATCGGTGGAATGCAAGTGGACTGATCGCTACACCAGCGCTGTTCGAAAGCTGTAATTCGAACCAGAGTGCCCTGGGGTACCGCTAGAGTTACTGTACTCGCACTCTTCGCGACTGGCTGACTGGCAGTGTTGTCAAGGGGAGGGCCGCACCGGTTGGCCACAGATAAGCGCTGAGTTGGCGCACGCCTAATGGGCCAGTATTGCCACACATATCAGGATCCTGGTATTTTTTACCATAATTTTATTAAAGATACGACGCAACAGTATGAAGATATCCTGGTATGTTTCTGGTATATACCAGAATTTTAAATTTACGGTAATGAATTATGTAGAATTTAAGATTCGTATAATATCGTTTTAATTCAATTATTTAAAATTAACACCAATATTACAAATTATGATATTGGTGACAACACTTCCGTAAAACTATTAAGGGTGACCAGGATAGTCTTTTTCTAGCACATTCTATAGTAGAAAGAAAAAGAACATCTTAGTCTTCCATTTAGTTTAGGAATATAAAATGTATCAATCTCGAGTTAAGTTTAACGAACTTCCTGTGCCCCTTAAAACAATAGTTATAATATGAACAATTCCATAATTTAAATAAATTGTCATTGGTACCGGAGATTTCAGTGAAAGTTCCAGGATTTTTGAAGATTGGGACTGAGATATTCATTTAATCATCTGTCAACGCTGCCGCCCACTTGAGCAGTGCTGCGCTACAAATACGGGTCGCCCCGTAAAGCTGCCTCACAAGATGCATCTTTTCGTTCCATTTTTCGCAAGCATCTAACCCATGCAATAGAGCCCACAGCGCATGCGTTTTGGCCATGAGTCTCTTCTCGGAACGAATGGGAGCACGAAATAGCGCACGGCTTCCCGCAGGAGACGGGAATTTCATGCGCCTTGCCCGTGCGTTTGCTCAAAAGAGCAAACTGTGCGCACCCTTCAAAACAATAAACGTGAATTTCTAACGGTTGTAAAGCATTATTTATTATTTTTGCAGCGCATCTGAGTTGGAGAGTCTTTTGTAAACAAGAATACTTTAGTCTTTACTATAATACCCTTTCCAGAATTGAGAATAATTTTTACTTTATTGAGGACTGCTAGAGGCAGGTTTTGTACGAGTAATTGGATGAGAATCATACTGAATTATGTTGCTACTTTAGCAAGAAATAAAATGTAGGTATTACAATTGAAAGTAAAATATTCTTCTCTCATCCCGATTCTTTAAATGTTTCATTTTTAGAAGTACCTTTCTACAATTTTTATTCGTCTGATTGTGAGTGCAGACAGAACGAATGCTAAGCATGTTGGTATCCATTGAACGTCAACGAGGAACGGTGTGGGCAGTATAGCGCATACACGTCAAATTTCACGCATGCTATTGGATGCCGAAAAGACGCATCGTGAGACCGCAGCTTGAGCAAGCAATGCAGCCGGAAGGGCGTTCCGGCTCAGCGCACCTCCGCTCACCTCGCGGATCTGGCCCATGGTGTAGTAGACGAAGCCGCGGCGGCGGCTGCGGTAGTGCAGCGTGAGGCCCTCGCGCGTCTCGTTCTCGCAGATGAAGGACGGCGCGCGCATGCGCGGGTACGAGAACTTGAGGTACTCGTGCAGGTTGTCCAGCCCTGCGCACCCACACGACAAGGCTCTTCTTTGAAAGAATCTCTCGACTCCTTCAACTCGATTCTTCCCCTTCCCCTTCCTTCTTTTATTTTCATAGACAGTTATTAAAATTACGAATTAGGTTAACGTTTCAAAGTCATTATGCTTGCGTTTCTAAGTTATGTAAAAGTTCTAAAGAAGATTGGTGTTCTGCTTTAAATCTCTGTGAAAACGATAGATTAAAATTGGGAAGGTCGATACATAAAATTATGTTATGGCAAGTACCAATTCAACCAACAAACGGTTTCTTAAATTTTACATGGATTATGATATTAAAACTTATTAAATTAAAAAATCATTGTTTTACAAAATCTTTGCTTAAACAGGACGCATTTCAAGGTGACAGAGTGAATAAATGCTTCGAATTAAATCAGATATAATATGTAAATTTACTCATAAGGAAAGAATGAAAGGGAAAAATATTCAGTATCTGTCCAAAGTTAGAGATTGTCCTCAATAAAAAAAGGAAGAACAAGGAACTTCATTATTAACATCAGCTTTGGAGCGATTCAAGAAATACGTACACGTTCATTGGGAGGAACAAGTTGGCTACTATTTGGAAACTGAGGGAGAGGAGTCACTGAACAGAGTGCGTAAAATACCAAAATATAAGTGACCCATTTCAAGACTGTTTAATAGAATTGACAAAAAACATATCAAAAAACACGTTTTATCGAAAAAAATTGTATATTAACTATTGTTTTGCATTATGAACCGTTTAATTATTTATTATACTTCGCATAAAGCATTTTTTTAATTTGGGGGAGTGATTCTTGTTGTGTTCATACGTGAGGAGAAGATATTTGATACGAAATTACCTGACTGTAGGGGATCAAATAACGATATTTTTGTACTTATTTTTTGTACGACGCATTAACTCGTATTAAATTTAAATTATTTTCTTCTCTTGCTTTTCGGAAGCAATACTGTCTGTACGCTTCTAACATTAACAGACGCTTTTCGCAAAATTCTTAAATTCTCCTAAGACTTATTCATCTTATCCCTGTTTATTTCAAAACGTGTCTCAAATCGACTTAATGCATAAGAGAAGTAAAGATGGTACCAGTAAAAAATGAATGTTATAGGCTTCTGATATTTATAATAAACTGTTACCAGATAAGAAATTTTATTATAATTTTATTATTGTATCACATTCCGTGTTACATATACTAGAATTGTAATCTAATATTTCCCGAAGAATCTAGAACAAAAATGAATATCAAGTCGATTCCAACACTAGTATACCTTTATTTGAGATTATAATTGACTTGAATAAAATCTCTTTTTTCAATAACGCAAACTTTTCGTAAGTCGTATTTATTTCATATCGTGTTTTGGGTTAAAAGTGATTGACATGACTGTCTTTAAATCCACTCAAACAAATGTAAGAAAGAAGATCGTAAAACCAATCGGGTGATGATATATTATTAAAAGATGACAATACACAATAGAGAGAACATTTTTTTCTCGTGATTCATCATATGAAACTTTCATTCACGAGAATTTGCTTTGTGCAGACGAAGAAATAAATGACTAAATTCTCTCCTAATAAACGTGCTTTGAATAAACCTTCTATCTACACCACAACTAGACGGATTTATCATCACTCAAGGATACTCTTTTGACTTGCCGTAAATGGAGAAGGATAAAAAGAACCGCAACTGGTCATGTCCTGTTTGTGCAAGTTCTTAGAATGCAGAGCAATGCGAAGCAAAAGCACGTAAGGTTGCGGAGATGTGTGGGATGCGGAGGAGGAAAGAGCGAAGGTAAGGCCACCGCATGACAGCGAAGAGCGAGGGCCGTGTGTGCTTCTCCACGGAGAAGCCAACGCGCAACGAGGGGAGTGTATTTTCCAACGTTATACTTACAACACCCGATTACTCGGACGGCCATTTATCCCGCCCAATTCTCCTGTGGCGCCCGCTTCAACTGTTCCGCCCGCTCAGCCCCATTCCTTTGCCCTGCCCAACTCGGCCAAACCTTTCACCCCGCACGTCCCCCTGCGTGAGATACATAACGAGTAGCAAACTCATTTCTATTTTAAAAAACGCCCATCCCGACTCCCATCCTTAGAAATTCTAGGGGTATCTTACTCCCCATGTATTTTTTCCAGATTGTAATTTTTGGGTGAACTGGTTTTGGTGAAAATTGGTCCAGGCGTTACAGGATTAAACAGAAACACATACAGATCCCTTTGTGTTTATTATGTTGCCATTTCTAGTGACTATCGGCTGCGTTAGCGTATATAGTTGCGAGTCCGCTAATGAAGATTCGTTCTTCAGGGATGCTAGGTTCAAGTCCCAACGTTGGTTGATTGGTTGGTTGGTTGGTTGGTTGTTAGTGATTCCGGGCGCATCAACTACTATGGTAATTAGTCTCCTAAGTGTAGTGCATGTTTTTTTCATCGGGAGGTGTCGGTGATCTTCTCCCGCTGGGTGGCGAGATCCGGCTCCGACCTACCGTGGGTAACGAGGTTTCCCTCAACCAGGTATCTCCCACTAGCGGGGCATCGCCCCAGCCTGGACAAATTCTAAGATCGCGACCGGTCTCCCGGCATGAGTGGTAAGTGTGAGTAAGGGTTGAGTATAGGACAAGGAAGAGGAAGGAAATATCGCGCGCGGTCCGTGGCCCATTTGTTATGGTACTGCTCCGACATTCGCCTGGTGTTGATCGGATAAACCAAGGAAAATACCCGATTAGAGCTGCCGACCTCTAGAATTCTCCTCCAGACAGCGTCTGAATTCGAGTCTGATCAATAGTGGATCTGCGACATAGCTGAATGGCTGAGCGAAAGACGACCACTACCCGGATGAGACGCCTACAGGACTTCCTGCTCGTTTCCTAGGTTTCCTCCGATCAGGTTTGCTGGATATTATTGCAGTAGCGCAACAAACGGATCGTGCGCGATTCTTTTTCCTTTCAGCCCTTATACCTATCCCTAGGAGCGGACGATGAACTGAATGTTTATCCTCAAATGGTAAAGTTCCATTGATCGAGAAAGTCTCATGCATACAGTGATCATCTGCAAGGCCTTTGGGACAATTTATGTGACTCTTGGAGGGATATTAGGAATAATGAAGAAATAATTAGGGTTAACAACCTTATTGTGAAAAGGATGATGACACAATACTCCCCTATCTGAATTACTCTTTTTAGAGCAGAAAAGTTTAGTATTTTTTTAAATTATAGAAAATAAAATAATGGTTCAAAAGTGTTCCCATTAGACTCACAATTTGGAAACCATGTTATTGACGGAATTAGAATTATAACGTAAAGCAATAAGGCAAAACTGGCACGCTTTCCTAACACGACGAAAGAGTACACCTCGCGGTATGGCTTATTCTCATTCTTTAAAAAGTGTTGTCAAGTTGAAATTTTCACTTTTCTCGAAAAATTATAAATAACTTTCTACATGTATCGTACCTCTCTACGTCTGCATCATAGGATTTCAATACCAGAAGGTTATAAGCGACGTTGCCTTTTTATTTGCCGTAAAAACGAAATCGGAGGCTGAAAATCGATCTCCTTATTAGAAAATGTCTGTAAATTGTTAAATAAATAATTGGAAATTATTATGCAATTTATTGATTTATTAATGATAGGTGTGAGCTAAGATATTTTTAGATATGCATTCTCAGGTTGAAATAATTCTCCTAAAGTTGACATACACGAAACGTTATTAAGTATTTGAATGAGAAATTTACAACGATTAATATTTTATTTCTGAGTTTTGGTAACACGTAACAATCAGTATCACGTGCACAACAGTATCCTTTCATGTTCTGTGTATTACGTTACAGGATTTCTTAATCAAACTCCCACACGAATTACAGGATTCATTCGCCCTCAGGACATCAGACACAAGGCGAGCCTGATGCGAAGCGATATGAACAGGAACATTAAAGGTGTTTCTACTTCTTAGCACCTCCCAGTTTGTTAAATGGAAGATTTTTCAAGTTTGAAGATCTTGTGTACTGTAGAAACTGTAGGTACCAGCGAGTGCGTGTTGAGCCATGTCTTTCATCACGATTCGTGTCCCTCAGCGGTCAGCAAATGCAAAGGAAACCAGTTACATGCATTGGCTGGGCCGTCGCACGCGGCTCATCGTAAATAGAAATAAAGATGTTTTCTTTATTCTTCTAGGCGTATTCAAATATCAACAATACCTATTCTCTAGATCAGAGGTCTCCAAACCACGGCCCGCGGGCAACATCCAGCCCTCGAAAGTATTATGTGTGGCCCACCAATCCAATGTATATTCTAATTCACGTTCATCGCGATACTGCCTGTAATATTTTATTGAAAGATATAAAACCTGGTTTCCTATTGTTGCACACTCTTTGGTTCACATACCACTCATTTTGTTTGGAAATCTTTTCATAACTGAAAATGCAGTTCAAAAATAGATTCACTGACTTAACTCCAGAGACACAAGAGTTAACTCATAAGACATAAAGAGTTTTTCAGAGCCCATTTTTATGTGATATAGAGAGAGTCCCAGTAGCTACTGTAAACAAAAGGAAATAATTGACCTGAAAGCTGATACAATGTAATTTTATGGAATTACACAAACAATTCCCAGTGAAAATTTATCCAAAAATTAAAAACTTTTCCCGAAGTTTCTTGTCAGTTTTTGGTACAAGTTGTTGATATCAACAGATTTTCTCGAAAATGAAGTGTGTGAAGTCTAAGTACAGATGTAACTTTAATGACGAACACTTTAGAGTCATTATAATGACAGGAGATACAAAAATTGAGCCACAAATTAACTTATTGTTAGATTGTTTATGAAAATTAATTTCATTTCTCTCATTGAGGAACGTTTTAATATGATTTATCAGTTCTGTGTTTTAGAAAAGAAGTGTCTGTAATTAAATTTTGAAATTTTAATATTGTAATCCTCAGTGTGTAATAATTATTACAAATATTAGAATTGTCGAGAATTGTGTGCTCATATACCCATATGTGTTTTAAGAATTAATTTGTTAATTCTTAACTCTTTGTCACTCTTAAACCAAAATTTTATTTAACAAATAGACGATAAATTCTATCCTATCATGAAATTTAAATTTTTGACCATCTAGGTTCTTAAAAACGTCCTACCCGTTCCCCAGTAGAAGAAAGTTTGGAGACCCCTGCTCTAGATTATGGGTATTATATATACATCGTTGGTGAATATATTGCCTTTATTGTCCGTTAATACAGCTAAGTAAATACTAATCAGTACTTCAAATTGTTTAAAGTATTAGTAAAACCGATGCGGAATCGAGCCCGGTTACTCTAATTTACGCCCAGTTTCTTTTTATATTTTTACAGGGTGACTCAGCTCCCGTAGCTAATACACCGGGACCTTATCTCATATATAATGTACGAACTAAATTCGCCAAAATTGCAAACTCTTCGTCGTTTAGTTTTGTAAATAATTAACATTAAACTTTGGACTATGCACTTGCGCTCGTGTAACATAGGCTACAGCAAGTGAGCGAGCGCCTTCACCTCGCGCTAGGTCTCGCCACTTCTCTGGAAAACTCAGCTATGAATACTATCCGCTAAGCCCCGGAAGCGAGCGCAAGGCAAACAGCGCGCGAGATCTAGGCATCACAGCCCTTTACCTGGCGAGCAATTCATGCGGAGAGATTACCTTTCCATTTCCGTCGGGTGCGGCATTTGCACAGTAGTCCTATAACGTCGTTTTCAATTCTCTAGACATTTCCTGCGCGGATGCAAAGAAAACCAGGAATTTCGTTCTTTGGTCAGGGGAAGCTTGTTTTATAAGAAATGGTGTAATTAATGTGCACAATTTCCATGTGAGGACCTAGGAAAATACGCATGATCCACGAAGTGTAGCTTATCAACAGCGATTCTCTGTAAATGTGTCGGTAGGTATTGTGAATGAATTTATCATCGGTCCTCACTTCTCACCCGAGCGTTTAAGAGGTGATCAGTATCTGAATTTTATAACTCCGGTACTCCCAAGGCTTTCGGAGCTCGGATTAATGAAAGACCGCTTTTATGCCACCGAAGTCAAGAATGGTAATCACCTTTTTCTGCGCACTAAAAGCGTGGTGGCAGAAATAAAGGTGTAACTCGGCAAAGTTGTGCGCGTCACGAAGGCCGTGCGTCACAGATACCTACCTTGCGTTCACGCAGGACGGTTTTTAAAAGGCCATTTCGAACACTTGTAGAGCTCCTGTTACACGAAGTGAAAAAGCAAACTTTTGGCTGCATATGCAAATATGATAAATAATCGTCGTAAATAACACTTAAATATATTTTTTTCTCTCTCCTTTCACATTTGTTCGATCTGAAGACAATTATAGCTACAGGGAATAATAATGTAATATTTGAGCTACCTTTTTTGCAAATAATGACCAATGACAAAAACCTTTTTTTTCAAAATTTTGAATAGGGTTTACGCTATTTCCTTTTGCATTCATGAATAATTTAGTGTACTCTGTCATCGGGTCCGGTATGAGCAACGAAAACTGAATCGTCCTGTATACAAAGCTGCCACGACAACTTGCTTCCCTAGGCACCATGTATTTTGGAACATCCAATCCTATTCTATTCTTAATTCCTTCCCCATCTGCAGTAAGTTGTGGGATCAGACCTGGTGCACCAAAGAACAGCTTACGGGACAGCATCAGCGCCATCTACCCTGGCTCGCTTTAAAGTATAACCAAAGGGGAAGGGCATGCGAGGTACACTGGGGTATGTACTAAAAACATGATTGATTATTTCGTTAGCTGCTGTGGTCATTATCCCTTACGTGTAGTGCATGTTATCACAAACGACCTACACGACTTGTGAGTTTTTTCACCCTCCAAATACCCCCCTTTAGTGAGGCATAGGTCCAACAGGGATAAACTGTAAGCTCTCGATTGGTTTCTCAACATGTGTAGCAGAGATGTGTATGTATGTGTAAGTGTGAGTAAGGAGTGAGAATAGGATAAAGAAGAGGAAGGAAAGATCGCGCGCGGCCCGTTTGGTAGGGTACTGCTCCGGCATTAGCCTGGTATTGATGGGATAAATCACGGAAAACTACAACGATCAGAGCAGCCGGCCGCTAAATTGTCAATCAGACAGCGGATGAATTCGACCTAGCCATCTAGCTAGTGTCGAAAATCCTGCCATCGCCGGGTCTAGAACCCTAGAACCTCCCGGTCAGAGGCAGGGCAGTGACATAGCTTGCGCCCGAGCCACCTAAGCCCATTACGGTGACCAAACTGGTCAATGTAATGTCAGCTCTTGAACCACATCGGTACGACGGAAAGGGCAGGCTGGTATAACGGTAGCTGCACCGAGAGAGGGGACGACAGCAGGCACCAAATGGTGCACAAAAGTCGTAAGCCAGGGGAAGTCCAGAGCCTCTGGAACTTATCGTCTAGAGCAGTATCAAAATCAGCGAAATTCTGTTGCTTCCGCAGTGCTACTGTGAGTAATATACACCTACCTTGTGCGTGGGGTGCGGGACGTAAGCCCGAGGCGGGCACTCACCGTTGAGGAAGTCGCGCATGTGCCGGCCCAGCACGGAGAGCACCCGGTCGTAGCCGTACTGGGACACGAAGCCCACGAAGTGGACGCCCATCTGGTCGAAGAACTCGCGCTCCGACACGCCCAGCACCTGCGCACGCACACACGCACGCGTCACGACGGGAGGTCGTCACCCCGCCCCCAAAACACCTTGCTTAATTTTAAATGAGATTAAATAAACACGAGGTGCCACGCCAACTGTAGGCAGCCCTTCTAAATAGTACACAATACGGGATTGTAGTTTTGGCCCAACAATGTTATTATTAATTATTATTTATTAATTGAAGCATTTAGAATCACAAGGATCGAATTGCCAAGAACTGTTTCTAGCAAACGGGGTAAAAAGAGTAGAGAACCAGTGTTGGAGGTACACCCAGCGCTATATCTTGGAATGTTTTGCAACTAATACGGCTTCCGGTGGCCCATAGACCCTTCGGCAAATCATTTCCTTGGCCACATCCATTTAAAATTATCAACTCAAAAATCTTGGTTTTGGCACTTAGACATAATTAACCTAAATGTTTCAATTATTATTCATTAATTATGGAGAAGGAATATGTCGTAACACTATTGTTCCAAACATTGTTATTGTTGCAAAAATTTATTCATTTTTATTTTTAAACTAAACTATAGAGAAGAATTTATTAAAAAATTAACCTTTATCATATGTTTTTTAAATTGACATTAATAACTAAAAACATTTACTTGCTGGAAATTTAATGAAAACATAAGTCTCAAGGTCTCTTTTTGCTAATGTAATTTTCGTGTCATGAAATGCAAGTATTCCATTACTTCAGAGGCGCGAATGTACCTGATAAAATGAAGTTCGTGGACTTCGACTATAGACCCTCGCACGACATGTTTCAACTCGTAATCGGAACAGAAATGTTTGCCTACTATTACCCGTATGAGTGGTTTGGAGACGTGAAAATCACGGTGAGTAAGTCTTATAATAAGAATGAATATGTACACAATCAAATTTCCAGTCCAGCATTGTGGTAACAGTTCAATGGGATATGAAAGTAGGAGGTGACAATTGTTTACGTGTGCGTACAAACAAGTGGCGTGTTATTGCAAGAATAGGCACACCTCTAAAATCTCATTTAGTTTATAAGTAACACGAGCCTAGCTCAAAAGCTGTCAGATACACAAAGAAGATAAAATGTATTTTATGTTCAAGGTCATTTCATGTTTCTATTATAGGTTTATTTTCAATGTTAGTAAAGTGTTACCTAGACTAAATGTTATAGTCGGTAGGTATTAACTTAAAGTGAAATTTATCACAGCACCCCCCAAAAGCCAGACTGTAAACAATGATAAAGTAAAAAATTGAAATAAAAATCAAGCAACAAAACTCTGAAGTCAAAATTTATTGTCATTTATTCCTGATTGCAGAGTGAAGGTGATTCATGATAAATACTCTTCACTTACACCTGACAACTCTTCTTTACATAGTGCTTTGAAATCTACAGACTTTTTTCATCTCAAATGAGATTGTGTGACATATTTTGCTTATGAATTGGTCCCTGCATAGTCTTGGGGCGTCCAAAAGAGAAGTTCACGGGGTTTCGTCGGGGTCCTTCGTCACTTCTTGAAGGTCAGCCGAGAACCGTCAAAGCTCATTGGCATTCTGGCATAGATTTAAAAGGGTTCTTGCTCACTTCTCAAACACCTACACATTTCACATCTAATACAGTACATGTCGCTGATGTCCCGGCTAGACTGCAATAACTCTGGTCCTTAGTGCCGAGCTGAAGAATGATTATCATGTCGATCTTTTATTGAACTGCAAGTATCAACCCTCTCAATCATCTTCAGCTAGACCACGGGCTTGCCTCCTCTGAAATAATAAATGTCTAGATCTTCCCCTGTCAGGCAGGGAGGGTGAGCAGTTAAGCGGGAGGATTTCAGCTCAGGCTAATATATGCATGCGACAGACGCTTGTGGTTATTACCCAGTAACCAGTGGCTTTCAAACCTTTTTGTCTTGCGGCACTCTCTTCCGTCGTAGAGAATACTGTGGCACATCCGAAGAGGAGAAGTAAACCTGTGTTAAATAGGACTTCAAGTGCTTAGAAGATACTATCTATACTACAACAGTTTACAACAATATGCCCATGCGAACAAGAATTTTTAGCAACGAGTCACATCAAAAATAAATTATTGGTGCTACAAAATGGAACAGATTTTCTCGTAATGTTCTAATCTAGTCTAGGCTAGCTTTTGGTATTGTCCCTTCTCCTCAGCATGCTATCTACCGGGACTTTGGCGTCTAAAAGACAATTTTTCACTTTTTCTCAATTTTTCAATCCCCTAATAGACTGTGTCCCCTAACTGACTTCAAGAATACTGTAGAAGATTAGTACAATATGGACGTATTTGCAAATTTTAATTGATAAAATTGAACCCGTTATTGCGAAAAAGTCAGCATCTGAAAATGCGAAACACTGAAATCATTTTCACACCAAAATTTCGAGTTTTCTGGAAAACTGTTGAAAATTTTGAAAATTCAGGGAATTTAACAAAAGTTGGATGCACCATTCTTATCAGCTTACTTTGCTCTATCCGATAAAAAATTCTTTTGTTCTATCCGATAAAAAAAGTTCTTTAAAGACTGAACTTGAAATATGGTCATGTACAATTTTTCGAAAGTATGAGTAATTTTCGCGTAATTTTACATGAAAAATAAGCTTTTTTAAAGCATTTTTCTCAAAAACAGTTTTAATTTTTTCATTTAAATTTTCTCCTCGTACTCTCTAAATATGAATCAGTGAAATTGTCGCTGATTCAATCAGTGAGAGCAAAGTCACTGATATCTTCAGTCGAAATATGTAGTTTTGCTGACAATCAGTGAATACGTGAACCTTTTCAAAATGACCGCCAGCATTTCATTGGTTGTCAGTTGGCCGCGCCACTATACCCAGAGAGTATACTAATGACTATGCCGACTGATCCAGTCATTCACGTGCTGTGTTGTGAATGTATGCAAAATCGCACGGCGGAGCCAGTGGAATAGAGGTTTCCTGCGAGGAAACTGACCTGTGTCTGAAGATTGTTTTAATTGCATTAGGTAAGTAGTTTTCGCTTTTCTGTGACTCGTCTTGTTGATAACTGTGAGACGTTTTATTTTATGAGCATTTGTCCATACTAAGAAATAGGTTATGAACACGTTGTTAATATCACGTATTTGTTTTTGTTATAAAATTGGAAACTTCTTATGTAACTTAAGAGTTTTAATGTAACTGTTTGGTGATACAGTGTGAAATATCTGACGTGCAATGGATAATTTCGTTTATGAAATTTGTAAAAAGTCCAAAATGCTCTCGATTACACCACAGCAGAGCCGGGCATGCCAGCAAACTAATAACTCATTCTTTGGTTTTTCCAATTTAGTTTGACACCAGTCCAGGAGTGGAGTTTTGAAGAAGTGTAAGAGAAAGTGCTGGAGCTAACTGGGGACTCTAACAATGTGAATATTTTGAAAGGTATTTTAATTTGCCAAAGACGGCTGTAATACTGATTTATTTTGATCAGTGTTCCTTGCTTTCCTTAGTCACTAAACACATTATATTTTACTCATTTACATGGCAAGGCTAGTTTGGCAGAGGAGTGGGAGTGCAGAAGGTACATCAAAGCCATTCCTGAGGTTCCCAATCCAGACCTCATAATAATTCTGCCAGTTAGTATGATCTTGTATGTAATCTGAAAATAAAGTAACCATTTTTTCCTCGCATAACTTCTTGACCTATCTTTTTTTCTGTTTTAGGAGGGCTCTAATTTGCATCTGGAGGAATTGGAAAGGAGAAAAACCTTCAAGAAAAATGTCCAGCAATATTTGATATGGGTGAAAGGATAGAAAAACTATTCGTGTTTTGTTCAGGGTGATGGTTGGTTTTAACATCTGCCCTTTTTAATAATAATAATAATAATAATAATAATAATAATAATAATAATAAAATATTCCTTCACCCATTGCAGCATTTGACTTACTGTTTAAATTAATATTTACAACAAATTTGGCATACTCAACATCATTAGCAATTTTTTTCATTTTTAGCAGTATATAATGATTATATCCTTCAAATATTTAATTTGAAATAAAAACTCATTTGGGTTTCTGTAATAACCCCCCCCCCTTTCTGGGAAATGAACAATGCTTTTGCAATTGTTCAATTATCATAACCTTCTACCATTGGAGTTAGTTTTGTTATATCATAGAAATTTGATTCTTTGGTTCTGTGTCCGGTATTGACTTCATAGATTGACTTTAAGATTTTCCCAATATCGAGGATGGCCCAATTCTCAATTCATCTAATTTCTTCCTATTCAGGTGATTTTCATGTTCTATGTACACAAGATCTCCCTTTTTAATTCAATTTGTCTCCTGTGTAGGTTGAATATTTTTTTGTTGTCATTATGAAGTTTTATTGTATTCTTGAGTGCTATTTTCCTCTCTCTTTCTAAATCTTCGGTTGTGCATTTTATTTTTAATTCATGCGGTAGGATATTTATGGTTTTACCCTCTAGCAAGTATTTTGTTGAGAATTTTGTCACTGTGTGCTCTGTCTCGTATTTCTCCACAGCTTTTTTCACAATAGTTGTCCATAGCAATAGCAGCCTCTTTGTTAGTTTCATTCATAATACATCTTATTTTATTCACTAAAGTCTGGTTTAATCTTTCATTGAGACCATTGGAGAAAGGCGCATCTATGGCAGTAAAAATCAATTTTATTTTTTTCTTTACTTTGAATTGTTTTAATTCTTTTGAATTTATTCCTGGATATTGATCCATTAGTACCATCTGGACATAATGGTATTTTGTTACTTCCTCAGTTAGTTTTATGAAGTCATCAGCGTTTTGATTTTTTGATGTTAAAATATAAGCATATCTTGTGAAATGGTCGACCAGTAGGTGTAGGTATTTTTTTGTTGACCGGGATCCTCCATAACCTCCGATGGTATCTATAGAAACTATCTTGAATGGGTACATTGCTCAACCTAGGTGTGACATTAATCCATGTTATGATTTTCTTCATGATTTATTCTTTAAGTAGATGTCACAAGTTTCACAAATCTTCTCTATGTTTATGTTTATATTTTTCGCTGTAAAGAATGGTGTTACTTTATTTATCATCTGCGCTCTTCCCAGGTGACAATAAGTATTGTGTACATATTTTAGTAATATTTTACTAAATTCTTCTGATAATGAGAGTTTTTCTCTTCTTTGAAATTTTTATAATAAATTTAATTTTAGAATATTAGTTTTTTCTTATTGTTTTGTAGTTTTGTGCATCTTCTTTGATCCTTTTTTATGTCTTCTAATTTCACTAGGTCTACTATTTTTAATATGTCATCTGAATTTTCATCAGGCTCTAGAACTGGATGCCTGTTTAAACAGTCTGCCTCTTGGTTTAATTTTCTAGGATTATATTTAACTTTAAAATTGTATTGGGACAGATAGTATGTCAAATCACCCAGTTCTTAATCTGTTATTGCTTTTATATTTAAATTTTTTAAAGGTTTATGATTGGAGTGTACCAAAAATTCTCTTCCAAGTAACCAATGTTGCCAATATAACACCTTTTTTATTGCCAAGCACTCAAGGTAAATTGCTTTTTTTCCTTTTGAGCTTCACTCAAGTTTTTCGAAAAATATGCCACTGGCTTATTATCCCCATTTTTGTCCTTGGTTTAGTACAGCTCCGATTTCTTTTATGCGTGCGTTCTTTTTCCAATTGTTCCATTCTGATTCTACTGTATTTTTCAAAATCATACTTCAGTACCAATCTGCGCTTGCATTGTCAAGGGAAAATTTTAGAATTTCTCTTCCACAAAACAGCGTTCACACTCTTTTTCAAACTCGTTTATCCATTGGCATGCGTTTGAGTTTCTTCCATTAAATATCTATCTATATATTTAAAAAAATAAAGCATTCTGCCATGGCTTTGTTTGGAGCTTCTACTGAATTGATTGTAATATTTTTTCCTTTAAATGAAAGAATGTGATCCCTAGATGTGTTATCAGGGATTGTGTTGATTCACCAACATTTACGGTGTAAATTAATTAATTAATTAAATCATTCTTTAATACTACGCTTATCAGTAGTCAATTGTTTTCTTCCAAAATGCTGTTTCAAAATCGATTATATGAAACGCTAGATGTGAGTCCAAGTTGCTTGATGTTTTGTTTTGATTGTTGAGATTTGTTTACAATTCGTCACGGTTTTGTTTCAGTGTAATAATTGCATTGTGGCTTTGACAGTTTGCATGTATTTGCTTTTGTGATGTATTTTTTAGAGAACATTTGGACAGTGGGTTTTGCTCAGTTGTACTGAAGTAGTGAAGTTGTTCACAGGTTATGTCGAATTCCGAATAGTTGTCCACGCGCCCCCAAAGAAGCAAACGTACACTGGACGCAGAGAATGAGAAAGTCAGCGCAGAAAATGTCAGTTTTGTTCTGCTTTGTACTTCCCATGCGAGAGAAATTCTGCAAACGTGTTTACTCTGTGTTGCTTAAATTGGAAAGTAAGTTTACCTTCAAGCAATATGCCAGAAGTAATCAAATGACACATCAAAAAACTTTAGAAATAATATTGATGGACAACATAACCTCCAAATCAACATTGTAAATAAATAAACATTTTTATGTAAAATCTATTGATAATAATTAATTTAATTACAGCAATTCAATATCCGTCAGTATAATAGTGCTCTTTCTTTTGTGTCATATCGTGTATTATTGGAATATGTGGGCCATTTTGCATTGCCACCTGGTCATGGACCATACGTGTTCAAAATTTTGGGAACTACACATCACAGAATTTCTTCGTTATAACCCGAAGATCCAAACAATGCAACATATTGTGAACATTAGTCTGGGCACAGTATTTTACATTTATCTAAGATCTCACCGTCAAATTTTGACAGGTTCTCACTAGTATTAATAAAATCATTGACAATTTTTCTCAAATTTTTTACTTCAGATATTTGTTGCTTATCTTCTAAAACTTTCTTTAAAAGTTTCTCAATTGTTTCATCTGAGGTACTCGGGTAGATTTTTCAACTTTTTCCTCTGTAATCTCTTCTATGTAGTAGTTGTAAAATTGCAAATTTTCCTCTTCATCCAAATATACTTTTGATAGATTTTCTGATAAAGAAATCCAGACTTTGATGTCTCTTTTTTAAAGTATTTCTTACCTTACCAAATATTTGTGTTGTAATTAGCTCCTTGTGAAGATTTGTGTTTTGGAGTTCATCTGGTAAGCCATTTAAAGTTTTTACCTCAAGTGAATTAATAGCTTAGAACTTGCTCTTCTTGACACATGCCATCATTCATCAATTGTATTCCTGTCTTAGAAATCAGTGGCCAGGTGCCTCCATTGCGGTGTCAGGTATCAGTCATTTGTTCGGTAGCATGGCAGATTCAAATTTTTAGGAAACGACACACAATAGTCTTTGTTTTCTTTATACACATATATATGTGTATATATACATGTGTATACATATATATGTACATAGAAACAAAGGCATGCAGTGCTGTTAACATTTCCAATTTTAAGCTTGGCAATGCTGCCGATTTTAATTATGAAAATTATAATTAGCAGAGGAAGCTGATTAAGTTGCCCTAAAACTTGCCAAATACTTGTAATAATATCAAATGTTTATTTGTATTTTTACTTTAAAAATTTTGACATTTAATGTTCTCTATTTATTTTTATTGTAAAATTCACATAAAAATCCATTGAAATGTATTTATACACATTTAAATTATAAGAGGATTATAATTCTTTCACTACTTTCTTCCCAACTTTCTTTTCATAATTTGTTGTATTGTCACCAAAATGTCAATAATATGTACATAAAATAAAGAGTGTTAACTGCAGGCCAATTTTTCTCCGTAGTGAGTTTTGAAAAGTTCCTGAACATGGTTTTCTTCTGTTGTATGTTTTTCATTGGTTTAAATAAAGACTGTATTCACCTATCTCACTTAAAAAGGCAGTATCTACGCAACGCGCCAGCTGTGTGGTTGCCCAACCAAAAAGCTCTATCTTCCCCGTGTTAAATCGAAGGACTAAGGAGTAAAAACAATAACTTCATTAATAGAACCAAGAGCGTGGTGCAATTCCTGACAAGGCACCAGACACCGGAGAGAGCGCCATTTGGACGCCCTTTCGTTTCAAAATGATTTCATATACATCGCTATTGCTGCAATATCTTCAATAATGAATGTTTTAAAAGGAAAATGTATATTCCTAAGATACGAGATCTTTTTCATTTTCTGGGGGTTGTGCAACCTAAGCGCGAGCCGCCACTGCTGGGATAGCAATGCAATATTTCACTGATTCAAGCAGTGTAGTTTCACTGATTCAAGCAGTGAAGTTTCACTGATTCAAAAAGTGGTCCCGATTTTCACTGATTCATTCAGTTCAGTTCACTGATTGTCGGTGGTCGGATTTTAACTACCACAATCAGTGCATAGTCACCGTCAATCAGTGGCTTTTCACTGATTCAAATTGAGAGAGTGGGAAGTAAACAAGACCCTAGGACGTAATAAGTCAACAAGGATGCCGCCTCATATTAAGAATGATTCCAAGACCTGATACTTGTAAATCTGCGTTCATTAGTACTAAAGTAATGCTCGCAACTGTTACGAAAGAGTCTTCAGCATACACGGCTCTTATCGTCGCCTCGTCCGTCAACATTTCATTCGTACGCCAAACACTCACTTTCCATACTAGTGAAGTAATTAACTAGGGGCGGATTTTAATAGAATATCATTTCTTTTTCTCTTCACTTCAGAATAATGTCTTTTAGTATAGATATTAATTTTATGACATGAAAAAAGGAAATGAACCATTTTTATATGACTTTTTTAAGCATTTTTCGTCGATTTCGACTAGTAAGTCATTTTTTACCCTTTTCCGTCGGTTTTAAAGCATTTTCGCTGATTTAATGGATTAAATATCATTTTAATAGTACTTGCTTCAAATTGCCTAATATTTACGAGATGTAACAAATATTTTCCACAAAATTTCTGAGGAGCCTTTTCGATTTCTTCGCTTAGAAATTGCGATGTCAGCCATCGTGAGTATGTAATCTCAGTTTCCTTTGGCACCTATTAGCGCCGTTGTCGGTTCGGTCGATTTCGCGATAACTAAAGACGGAGATTTCCTGGTAAAGAGCTGCCCAAACCCAAAGTTTGCAAGCTGAGTTGACTTGAATGAAAGGAAAAAGCCTCAATTACTTATCCAACAGCTTGAGTTGTTTGTCTGATCAGGTTTTGTCCTTTTTCTTCGCTTTTAGGACATTTAATAAATATTTTAAGAACATTTTATTGATAACTGTTGGCGATGTTTTAGATCGTCAAAATCCGTCCCCTGTAGATAACTATTCCCGGGAGTGGCTGTGTGGAGCGTGTTCTGAAGCAGCGCGTTGTGTTGCGCGGCGCGCGTCGGCGCGAACGCGAGGCCGCGTGAGGCAGCACGGGAGGGCGCCGATGGCGAGCGCTGGGCGCGGGCGCGGGCGAGCCGTCGGACGCGGATAATTAGGCTCGGTAAGGGCGCGGCGCGCATAAAAAGCCAGCGGCGGCAGCCATATGGCGACGCCTGCGGCCTCTGCCCGCCCCCGCCGCCCCCGCCGCCCCCGCCGCCCCCGCCGCCCCCGCCGCCCCCGCCGCCCCCGCCGCCCCCGCCGCCCCCGCCGCCCCCGCCGCCCCCGCCGCTCCCGCCGCCCCCGCCGCCCCCGCCGCCCCCGCCGCCCCCGCCGCCCCCGCCGCCCCCGCCGCCCCCGCCGCCCCCGCCGCCCCCGCCGCCGCCCCGCCGCCGCCGCCCCCGCCGCCCCCGCCGCCCCCGCCGCCCCCGCCGCCCCCGCCGCCCCCGCCGCCCCCGCCGCCCCCGCCGCCCCCGCCGCCCCCGCCGCCCCCGCCGCCCCCGCAGCCGCCCCCGCCGCCCCCGCCGCCCCCGCCGCCCCCGCCGCCCCCGCCGCCCCCGCCGCCCCCGCCGCCCCCGCCGCCGCTTGGACGCGCCTCGTCCGACGCCTCGGGTTACGCGATCGGGCGATAGCTGCTGCACTGTCGCCGCGCGGCGCGCCACGAGAGCAAGATGGCGGATGGCGAAATTATAGACGGCTGTCCATACATTGGCTTGCGCGCGAAGGACGGGGTGTACTGATGTTCCATTACAATGGAGCCAGACGTCCTAATATTTACTTTGCCTCATTACAATGGAGCATTACATCCAAATACTTATGTTAGTGCAATGGTTTATATTTATTGCCACGTGAACTAATATAATGTTTATTAGTTTCAAATTAGGAGATAGTGTGACGGACGTGTTCTTCAAAAGACAAAAGCACTTGAGGGGGTATAGGGAGCCGTGATTCAACAGAAAAATTTGAAATGCGGCTCCGAATTATTACATATTTAAACATTGTAACAACCAGAAGTATTTTTAATTCCTGATTTCCACTCTTTTAGACCTGAAATTTTGGAAAATAGCTTTACAACATTTGGAGAAGAGACTTCCCACGCCTACTGGCCACCCTCTAATCGGTTCAATATAAAATCAATTGTATTTAATAATTATACGCATTATATGTTCCTGGGTTCGATTCCCGGTCGAAGCAAGCAAAAGCAGAGTCGTAACTTTCCTTTAAAATCGTCTCAGTTTATGTAGCTGTGAGACTAAGAAAGCTCAGGGAGGTGGAGTTTGCGAGTTACGTGAAGGGAGTACGTCATGTTCGCCATGTCACTCTTACTTCCCAAGCAGGGGAAATAAACTAGGTCCAGACTTGGGGACACCGTTAGCTAGCCGACACTCGACCCACAATTCTAAATCCGTACATGCATTAAAGATATAATTTCGATGATCCTGTAGTAAGTTTTGGGTTCACTAATATAATATGCCGTATGTAAATGCAAGGATTAATGACATAGGGAGCCCAGAAATGTACCTGCTCCCCTCCCCTTGTTCCAGGCTGCACACGGATAGACGTTCCAGCGTTCATCAGTTGGGAAAAAGGTTACGCAGGAACACAAAACGGTAGTCTGTTTAGGAAGCATACAAAACGAAACATCGTTTTTGAAAGGGGGATTTGAAGAGAGTGAATTAGGAATACATTCAACACAAAGAACTTGAGGGACCTCGAAGAATTTGCAAACTTTACAATATAAGGTGGGAATGTTTACAATACTAATAACTACAATAAAGCGACAATCCATTTTATGTCGCATAGAATAATTGAAATACAACAATCCTGGATTTAAAATGTAATATTAAATAATTGAAATAATGTTATCTTTAAAATAACTCGACCTTTAAAGAATAATAATACTGCTCCGTTATTCGCCTGGTATTGATAAAAAAAGGAAAACTACCGAACTGAACTTCCGGCCACTGGAACTCCCCTCCAGTCAGCAGCTGCTAATGATTTTCAGTAAACGACATATGAAATAATTCTCCACAAACTTTAATGATTAAATGCAAACATTTTTGTCCCTTATTTACAAAAAGTGTGAGAAAATTTATGAAAAATTTTATTTTGTATTTTTTTAATGTTTCAAGCGATGTATACTGAAGAATTGAGTAATATAGAACGGAATTCTGATGTACCATGTACATCGCTTACTTGTACTTCAATACACCTGGATTATCCGTATTTTAAAAAGCTCCTTTAGGATTGCATGACAAAAATATTTTGGAGGTGAGTGAAACTTTAATTCAGAGAGTTCATATTAGAAGTTCATTAACACGAGAAAATGCGTTCGTTAATGCCTGCAATATGTGACGTGCGGTGACGTTTTATCTGTCCCATTAGCAGGCGATGTCGGTTTAAACAGTGCCACGCGCAACCGACTGATAGGAAACGAAATAGGCGTACGGGCAGTTTGGGCTGCTGTCATCGATTGATTTTGTCGAGCATGCACATTTTGTCGAATACATCCGAGCACACGCTGGTTTAACTCTATAATTGTCATGTCGATGTCTTCTGGACCAAGTAAGCATCAATTTACTGACCCTCAACTGCTGTTTTTCTCATAGGAATGCAAATGACATGATTACATGAATATAGTGATTTGCTTATTCGTATTTACATTTTGAAAACAATATTTTTTAATTTTTTTTATTTATTAATTTTTTGTTGACGACTCATTTAAATAAATCTTCTGCAGCAAGTCCGTTAAAGTACATACTTTACATCAAATTAAGAAAGCATCAGTAAAATCATGCTGTGCATCGTGTTTGCCTTTTATTTTTCGATGTATTCCAGAAGTGTAGGTTCAAATACAATGTTCGTTTTGCTCATACACATGAATCATCAAAGTTTATCTTATTACAGTTCTGATGAAGATCGGCAATATGAAGAAAAGGAATTCAATGAATAATAAAATCATACAATCTTACGCGACCCAGGACATGAGTGCAATGAGAACGGATTCTTCACTCTAATGCCACGAACAAATTTGAGCCTCCGAAAGGGTCCTTATGGATGGCTAAATTTTTACTACACTTATCTCAAAAAGCAACTTCTTAGGAAAAAAAACTTTCCAAATTGTCCAATTTCAGTCAATAAAAATGACACAAAAATCCAATTAATTTCTGTGTTATGTGTCGTTAGAAGTCGGTAGACGATATTGTCATTAGTTCGCCCGACGCCCGCCCGACGCCCGCCCGACGCCCGCCCGACGCCCGCCCGACGCCCGCCCGACGCCCGCCCGACGCCCGCCCGACGCCCGCCCGACGCCCGCCCGACGCCCGCCCGACGCCCGCCCGACGCCCGCCCGACGCCCGCCCGACGCCCGCCCTGTCTGGTCTGGTCTGGTCAAGAGGCTGCGGCCGGGCGTCGGCGTCGGCAATGGCCAAGCGAGCGTGACCAGAGCCGAGCGGTGCGGCGCGGCGCGCGTGTCTGGAGCCAGCCAGCCTCCTCACCCGAGGCGCTTGTGGCCGGCTCGCAGCCGTCATGGCGGCGAATTTTAACTTACGGCCGCAGAGACCGCCTTTGTGCTCTGGAGCCAACGCCTGCCGGGCGGCGGGCGAGCACAGCGCTCTTCAGGCCGAAGCGCGCAACGGGCAGGACACTGACGCTCCGTAATCAACCGAATATGAAGGCAAAGACAATACTGTCGTGTGAGGCGGATGGAATGAATGGAGCAAAATGAGATGAAGTAAATATAATACGAAAAGTGGAAGGCTGTTCAACCAATTTAATAGAATACAAAACAATGAGGTGTCACTGAAAAACCGTTTACTATTTCCTGGCAAATATTATCGCCAAATTATTTTGGAATTTGAGTTTGAAACGAATAAAAATGCCAGTGAAAAAAATGGTTACTCCACCTCTGTGGCGGCTGGTGCCTTCCCCACCCTCTCTCCCAAATGGAGGTTGCAGCCTCGTCGAATGAACAGAATTTCATTCCCACAATTCAGGACACTAAAATATAGTAAAACGTAAGGAACTCATGCAAATTGGTTAAAACGAAGTGCAATAAAATAATAATATTTTAACTTACTTATTTTTATGCGAAGAGTGTATGTCAGGTATAGTCACCTCCAGTGCTCATAGTTCTGGCATCACTTTCCAGTAAATATTCGAGTTTTTCTATTAGTCCAGCATTGAGACTACTGTAGGAAATGGAAAGCATTCACAAAACAAAAACCAACTAGGATTTCAAAATACGGTAATCACACTCCAGTTCTTTGAAAAAAGCAGTATTTGGACATGCTTTCAACAAGTTCACTTCATGATTTTTGTTGTTATTGCTGCTACTTTTGCTTTTAATGAAATAAAATTATTTTATTTATAACATGTCTCTACCATAGCATCGTTTGCAATAATGAAGTATCTATTAGTTTGTCTGCGCAAAGGACCTTAAAAAAAGCACAGGCCTCATTTCCGTTGAACTCTAAATTTTCGAAAATGAAGAAATAATGTGAAAATATGTTCTATTATAGCATCACTAATTTTCTCGAAGAGACTGTAAGGAATGAGTTGGCTAGCCTGGAACAAAGTGGTCTGTGGTACAATTATGTGATTTAGACCACTTAAGAATTGACTATCATTAAAACCATCTGCCAATACTTAAGTGCTTCTTTTATTATGCAACACCTACAACGACAAATGACACACAGACCACTTTAGAATGAACAGATGCTCACTTGTTCACATCAAATTTACCATAACCTGGATTTTACCCAAAAAGGTTTCGTAGACCAATTTTATTCCAGGTCAGCTAATTGAAGCATAATAGAGAAAAAAATTAAATCCAAACCCTGTGACCCACGGGTGTCTGACTCAGTGTCAAGTGCCATGAAGACATGAGGCTATGCGGAGAGACAAACGGGGATGAGATTCGTTGCGATAAGAAATCGATGCGTTGCGTCGGCAGGCGGGCGCCGCAACCACAGCTGATGGATGAGGCAGAGGTAGGGATTAAAAAAAAAGTCAGACATCTTCCATCCGAAATATCGATGTATTAACATCGACGTTATGTTTCCGATGTTTTTACGTATCGATATATTTTTCCAGATACATCGATGTTTTAAAAAAGTTTATCTTTTTCTATTATTTTGTACGTGGTAATGTGGTTAAAGTGTATTTTGAATCTTGTCTGTATAGAATATTGACAGAATGCTTTAAGAGAATGAGGGTTACAGAGTGTTTAGCAAATTAAGATGAAAGAGTGATTTAACGCATGATATACTTTAAACTAATATTAACGTATTATATAAATATTTGATACTGGACGTTTTACTTCGATTTATGAGTGAAAGTGAATAAAGGAATAATAGCAAAACACGATGTGCTTTATTTCTTATTTCCTTCTTTATATTCGATAAACATTATTGTTAACATAGCACTTATACATGACCAAACAATAAAATATACCGGTATTTCATTGAAGTACTCAAATTAAAAATGTAAATAATGTGGGAAAATATCATCTTTATTATCTTATTTAAAATATCGATATTTTAAAAATCGATGATTTTTGTCGATGTTTTAATCGACATCGCAAACATTTTGGAGATGTATCGAATTATGGATGAATCGATGTTTGCATAAAATTTGCCATCACTAGGCAGAGTTCGGTCGCGTCAGGTCCGCGGCCTTCGTGCGGGCGGTACTAAGTATACGCGGAAATTAACGCATTGCCACTTAAACAGATGATTTTTAAAGGGAAATAAGACCCCTTTTGTTAATAAAAAGAGATGAGATGTACGTTTTCTTTGTTATGCTTCAAGCTATAATTCTATTTTGTGGTTACGCAGAAGAGTAAGCCTAATAGCTTGAGCCTCGCCACTAATAAAGACAATTTTATTTATATTATTATTATTATTATTATTATTATTATTATTATTATTATTATTATATATTTTTAAGTCTCTCGCCTAGCGAGGTGCCATACAGCCGACACCGGGACCTTTAGAGAACCAAGGTTCCTGCTTCGCTTGCAAACTTGGGCGGTCAGGATTCGACGATGAAGTTCAGGTGATGTTATATCAATAAAAACTTCCTCACGATGCGTCCAGTACTCAGGAGAACAGCCTTTTGCATTGTATGAATGTACCAGTTGTTAAGGCCAAGCCTTGCAGACGATGAAGTTAGTTCTTCAGAGACCAGTCCATTTGCAGAGATAACCACAGGAACTACTAGTACAACAGATACTAACCGCCACATGTCGCTCAGTTCAATAGCCAAGGCCTGATATTTTCGCTTCTTCTCGTCAATGGAAGTGGCTATATTTCGGTTATTATTATCATTATTATTATTATTATTATTATTATTATTATTATTATTATTATTATTATTATTATTACAGATCAGTGTAAAGATGAAACTTGTCCATCTTAAAGTATGTGTTCTATTGTCTACTGGAAATTCTGATGTCTGGAAAGAGAATGAAGTAAAGGACTAGTTTCTCATCCTCACACAGAACTAATATTACCAACTAGAGTCCTTAATGCTTCGTGACAACAGTAACAGTCGCGGAGGACATCATAGACTTCAAAACCTGGTGGTCGAACTGTTTTAAGGAGAAAACAAAGTCTCTGGCTCGTGCTGGTAGTCCGCATTGTGAGGCTGGTGTGACTTTCCAAGTCAAGCAGCTAACCGTATGATAGAGGATATTTTGGTTACATCGTGGCTCGTGAGAACATGTATCGATGGGCTTATCAAGAAGTACTCATTCGTGTTGGCAAAACGGAAGGCACGTCTAGATTTGCCTTTCATGAAGTTTATGTTTCAGCTGTTTTTCCAATCAACGGAATGAAAATAGCCTATGCTAAAAAAATAGTAAAATACTTCCCACATGAATATCTCCATTTCTACCAGAACGTTTTGACATAGCTACAGATTCAAGTGGAAATCGATGATGAGTAGATGCTGATGTCATTTAGTACGAGTATTCCCATTTCCGTATAGCACAATTTGTTAATTCACCTCAGTATAGATTTATTCTATGATGATATTGTTTCATAAGTCCAAACATAGACATTTTTTAAAAAAATCTTTTTAAATATTTCATAATTATTTTATAAAGAAAGTTAGTTCAAAGAACAAAAACAGTTCTGTACATCACAGACATGCAAATTTAAAGTTACCGAGTTGCCCAAGCAATCAATAAAGATTAGTTCTACATCGTTTGTGTAGAAAAAAATTTCAGATGTCAACTATGGATGTTATTAAGTTTGCTTTTTCTCAGAACTATGGAACAAGGATTTATTTCCTTTTTCAAATCACTAATTCAATTGTTTTGTTGCGGGAAGATAGTCATATCATCTTACTATTTTTCATACAGGGAGAGAGCGGAAGGACATTCCTATCCTTATTCAGTTTTCTTCCTTTTCCAGAAAAGAATGACCATTGCATTTGAATAGAATTGTGATTGAGTGTAATTATGGAATGTGAGTAAGTTGCATAACACGATCCTGTCGCTATTAATGAATAAGTCAGAAATAATTCATGAATGAATTAATCAGTTTGAGTACAAGTTCTTCATTCTATTCTCTTTAAGTTAAATTCAATTCGCCCAATCAGCAATTAATGGTACTATAACAGCACGTAAAATTTCAAACACAAAGATAAATAAGTCCGTTGTGCATTCAGAACTTTATGGTCTACTACTTCGTCATACGAGACTTCTAAACATCTACAATTTATCTTGCATCAAAAGTGAAAAGAAGTCTTATAATAATAAATTGTCAATAAGACGAGAGATTGAAAAAACAAAAGTGCGCATCTGATTACGAGTACTATTACATTATCGCATTTGAACATGTTTTTTTTTTCGTACAAAATGGTAAAACATTGTGAATTTCTTGCGAAAGTTCTTAAGAAAGCTAAGAAAGTCAAGGAAATTTCTCTTTGAATAAAATCTCAAAAAGTACAAGAAAATTAGTATCGTGAATTTGAGAGTTGAATGGAAAATAAAAGTTAATGGCCTAAATGAAACTGTACTTTCACACTCAGCTAAATCAATATTGAAACAATGACCTATAGACATCAATGTTGTGGGTTCAAAGGTTTTTGATGTAACGAAAGAACCAATGGCAATCTAAACCCACAATTCGAAAACGAAGTTTGTTTCTAGGAGAAAAGAATGGCAGGAGCACTTGCACACGTCTCTCAGCTCCTGTTTCCTTGACAGAGTTCTTCCGCTTTGAAAGCGCCCATAATGTCAGTAGCGAAGAGAAAAAAGCGCAAATAAAGCATCCGAAGCGAGCACGTACCGCGAACGCAGGGAGCCGGAGGCAGGCGGTGTGTATTAAAAGAATTTTCATCAAGGGGCGCCTCCCCCTCAGCGCGCGGTAGCTGGGCTCCCGCCGGGCACTCGCTCACTGCGCCGCAACAATAAATTACGTGCTATCTCCAATGTGACTTTAGTCTTATTTGAATATCGTTCCGAGAGATCGCACACCACCGTATCGAAAACAATCATCGACCGTTACGAAACGCGAAGCCGAACCCCTGTAACGAGCGGGGCGCACAAACTAACGAACGGGCGAACAAATAAACGCTTCGGCTCGCGCCCGCGCTCCTTGTCTAGAGATATTTATCGTACGAGACGGCCATCTTTGACACTTCCGATGCATCGCCTCTAGGATATTATTACTTCTGTAATTTTTCTACAATACACAAAAAAAACGGAGCTCGTCGTGGGTGGAGGTACGGAGTCGCGATTAAAACGAAGAAGTCGATAGAGATCGATGTAGGGCCGTGTCGTATCGAGTAAAAAGTCTGGGTCGTCCAGGCTGCCCCGGTCGACGAGGAACATCGGCCGATCGGCCCTAGGCAAACAAAGGGAGTGAGGCACAATGATGTCAGTGCTTGTAGCAACAGCCTGTCCTGTCTTCCTCAGTGCGGGGCGTTAATGTCAAAAGCTACTGGGACAGCGGCACAAAGCGGGCTCGCATCCCGCCCGCGCTTCTCGTCTCTCTTTTTTTTTCTCTCCTTTCTTCCTTGCCTCGCCTGCCGCCTCCCGCCGCATCCCGCCCCGCCCCCCGTTTGTTTGCCTTGTGTTATTTATTTGTTTCGTGACTTACATCGAGAACTCGAAGCGAGGGGACTCCTTTGCTCTCGTCGAGCTTCTTCTCTGGGTCAGCCTCGTCGGAATGGCGGCGGCGCGACGCGGCGCGGCGCGGTGCGGCAAGAGAAGCGTGCCTTTCGGTTAGCGCCGGAATACTAACAACGAGCTCGCTGTTGTCTCCGAAATAAGGGAAATTCCCTGGGCTTGCGATGAGGCGCCGCGCGCGCCCTCCACACACTTCGCGGAATTGTTACTGCTCCGCCTTGAGAATGAGAGAGAGACGCGTTGAAGTAGCACCGTCACTGCAAACGGGCTCGCTTCTCTCAATGATTCTCTATAGGCCGTTTTAATCGAGTTAAAACTCTCAAGTCGTATTTAGAAATATATATAAAAAACGACAACTTGAGGCTAACATCTGAATTTCAAAATACCAGGAAGGAACCTTATTCTTTATTGAAAAAAGAACATCTTTTACACATTTCTTCAAAACCGGTACATAATATCCGGAATGTATGTGTTCAATGTGATTTGAGAGAATCTTCTTCTGTTGCAATTATAACAATTACCAATGTTTGGAACGAAGGAATATAAAGTAAACCAAGGAATAAGTACAATACAAAGTTTGTAACATGCTACTCCTATAGCGTTCAAATTAATGTTGTGTACTTCCTTGTTGTAACATAACTTTGGAATTTTAACGGCCTGCAAACATATATAATCTCGCAAACCTAAAGCATTGCATTTAAGAGAACGAATCATTCATTGGTGCATGATTTACAATAAAGTTGGAACATAATTTTCACTTGCGCGTGAAATTGGAAAGATATCCCATTAAACGTTATTGTATGACTATCATAGTGTATATAGAGAAATAGTTAAAAACTACGCCCGTGCGAACATTCCGAACTTTGTAAATAATTGTTTTAAAAGTGAGAACAGCCTCTATTTCAACTTCTGTCTGTGCGTCCTATACGCCCGCTATTGTTCTAATATTGCTAAGCGTTGAGATTAAATTTAGAGAAATCAGATATCAACTTTAATTTTATTGAGGAATTATTTTTAAAACGCTGTGCGCGAAACACGATTTGTGCTTGTTTTTTGTGCGCAAAACATGTATTATTTTTTCAGTTTACTTAATAATAGTGTGAGGAACATTACGAAGTATGCGCGAAAAATCGTGAAGCGTGTGCGAAACATCCTTCGCACGGATCATGTTAAAAAATAGTATACGCACGAGTGAATGTGCACGAGGTGAATGTGCAACATGTGCACGAAGTGAATAACGCACTTGCCACGCAACTTGTTACTTGTTACTTTGTCCCTATTTCTTCGATTGAATTTTACATAGATTTCGAGTTACTGGTCGTAACTGACTATCCGTCTGTGGAGTAAGAGTTTCCAGAAACAAAAATCTCAGAAAATTCAATAGAAGGATCACATTGCTTAAGTTCCACCTGACCGTCATTTGCCTCCGCTTGCCCCCCGCCATTTCCCTGCTTGTGCTCCCCAACTTCGTGTCAACACAAAATGCACCTGTTCCTCAAGACTAGTTTCGCAATTGGAGACAGAGAAACCAGGTTTTAAGGGTGTAGGATCCACCATTTCTGATTTAAGCGCGATTTAATGTGAGTTGCAGTAATTTGTTGTAATGTCATAAAATGCAAACTTCTATTTCGTAAATCTTTTTCGTGCAGATCTTGAAAGTAATTCCCTATTCAGCACTCACACACTTACAGAGTTTTGGGTCCATGGTTTCTAATATGTTGTAAAAAACGTCATAAATCCTTCGCATATTATATATAAAGATGATATTTTCTGATTCCTAAAACAAATACAACGACCTTAACATGTAAAATATGTTATATTTCTTGGAAGACTTAAAATGTTACTGACAACTCTGTAGTTCAATTTTTTGATTAAACACTGATTCGTTAGGTACTGACATATAATCTTTAGATCCTTTTGTAAAAAATAATTAAATAAATAAGTAAAACAATTTTTTTTTCATCTTCTGCTTTCCTGTTGCATCAATTTGATGAGGGTCTACGATCAGGAACATTAATCGTTACTTTATCTGTCACTTTATCTACAGGCCAATGCATGCTAATGTATTGTAATCTTCCTCTATATAGTGTGTTTTGTACTATTTACGATAGAGGTAATTAGGGATAGGATTTTCATGTAAACATATATTTTTACAGGAACAAAATACCTGCATTCAATAATAATATTGGGGTTTATATTTTGATTGAATTTGAATGATTTTTATTTTACATACTTTGGTTAATATTGTTGTAAAAAATATTTTACTTATTACTACACATTTCATTACATTTTAATATATTTATACTTCAGATGCGAGATTATATTTCAGATGCGAGTTGAATTGAATTGAATTGAATTTGCCTGAGTTCAAGTATAGTTACTGGAATCAACTTTCTTACAAATCAATGCCATGAGCTTCTGTGACCATTGGACGTTCTTCATGAATTGTGAAACGTCCTCCCTGCTTCTTGAAAATCGCGCACTCGGGATCAAGAATAAGAGGATGTATATGTGTAGCAGAAGTTATTTCAACCACATACTTGCTCATGTTTCATAGACCCCCATGCGGAACTCGATGAAACAAGAACAAATATTTTTGCAGATCATTGTCTTATCGGGTTGTTGGAGTTGGGGGTATGTTCCCTATAACCTCCTTCTCCGGGATCCATTTCTGGCTACACGGTATTATTATTCTCTTGAGGCTCCTCGTAAACAACCTTGAATGTACTACGAAAGTATTTCATATTTCGACTGAAACTAGTGTACATTTACTTCCGTAGAGGTAGAACTTTCTTTTAGTCTCTTCGAATCCTTATTAAGATCGGATCGGCAACGTTCTGTGCTCGAAAAATGCTTATTTAGAGGAATTTTAAAAACTGTAATGAATGTTTATTTACATATTTCAATTTAATTTGTTCTTGAATGTTTTGGAAAAAATAAATACCATATATACACAAATTTAATACATAAATACCATATACATATATACATATGTCAAATTTAATTTATTTTTTTTACAATAAAGTATGTTCCCTACAGGTAGCTCTTCCAAACCTACCATACCATAGAAATCGTGAAAAGAGACATAGAATTAAGTAGATATTAGCCCTATTATATAGCCATTTCAGGTTCGAGTCGCCTGTATGAAATTAGACAATGGCTCCGCAGGACGAAAAAGGGACAAAAAACGCTCCGCCCTCTTGTAGTATCATCTGTATCTTAATTACGCGACCTCCCGCCGCCCGCGCCGACACCTCGAGGGGCTTAGCCGCTGAGCGGTGGCGCGGCGCGGGGAGGTTGGAGGCGTGGCAGCTGGAAAACGTGGCAGCGGCCGCCGCCGCCGCAGCGGATCAGCTGGGCTTCTCCTCGCCCTGCCTCCGGCTTGGCTGCCAGGTGGCGGCGCGGCGCGGCGGAGGGGAGGGGGGCAGAACGGAGATGACGGAGGAACATGAGGCGATGCCATGTCGGCGGAGAGGGACCATTACGGAGAGAGATGACGGCGGGGACGATGACGGAGAACACGACATTGGAAAAATAACCAAGGAGAACAGAGAACGCCGGTAATGATGATGGCGGGGGCGAACTGTGCTTATTCGGCTGTCACCGTATTCTGACAGATGATCGCAGTGAAGATAGATCCGAGGGATCCATATTAACGAAACGAAGGCGTCATTAGAACTTGGTGAGAGTGGCTAAGATCATTTTATTACATTAATACATTAAGATGCATTACATTCACCTAGTTACATAGTAATGAAAGTGAAATTCTTTGGTTGTGTTTCAGTCGTGTGCCCCATACCACTAGAAAATATGTAAAATTTGTTTCGTGTACATAAATGTGTACCCACATAATTTAAATTCACAATGAATATGCAATGCGCTATTCATATTGTATTGACGAAAGATGAGTATATAGAAATGGAATCAAGGCATACCCGTTCTGAGGCTTCCCCAAAGGGTCACTCTGTAAGTTAGCATGTGTGAAAAACGTCATTTTTAGATCTTAATGTTAAATTATTAATATTAATAATTGAACGAAATTGCTTAGGAAAGAGGGTTATATCTTAATGTACGAAGGACGCAGAGGCCTAGCTAGGTTGGTACAACCGATGCGCGGTCTCCCGAAGCCAAGGACCTCAGAAATATGACACCCGCCGACCCTCAATAAAGACAGCAAACGGCAATGGCGACCCATTTTGAACCCCCTGCATCGGGGCTACCGAGTAGGAGATATTGGATAGATAGATGTATGTGGATATTCTTCCGAAAGGAGGTGCAAATATAAAAAAAAATTGAAATCGGCGCGATATTTATCTCTTGTCGCGTACATTGCAATTCTCCAAGATTTGTCCTCTCAGCGTTCTCGTTTCGTACTAAAATCTTTTGTTCTGGTTATTACAATGAATGTAAAGGTGCACGTGTTCTTTATGCAACGTATTATAACTAGGATTTTGGGTGAAGTGTAAATCAATAGAGATACTGAACACACCGCGTAGACAATTCGACAGTGTTGCATTTAAAAACCTGAGTCGTTTTACCCATTCCGTTTTGCCCCTCCGGGAAAATACTAGCAGCTGTAGACACAACCGGCTTAGGTGGTTCAGGACATTAATTGATGTTACTGCAGTCCCTCTGATCGGGAGGTCCTACTGTTCGAGTCCAGACGGTGGCAGGATTTTCGACACTAGCCAGATAGCTATCTCGCGTTCTGTCGCTGTCTGGAGGAGATTTCTAGCGGCCGGCTGCTCTGATCGGTAATTTTCCGTGGTTTCTCCGATCAGCACAAGACGAAAGCCGTAACAGTATCCTAACAAACGGGACATGGACCGCGTGCGATGTTTCCTTCCCATTCCTTGACCTACTCTCAGCCCTTACTTACACCAACAAGCACTACCACACATGTCGGGAGATCGGTCGGGGGTTTAGCACTTGTCTCGGCTGGGGCGGCACCCTGTTTATGGAAGATACCTGGTTGAGGAAATTCCCGCTAGCTAAGATCTAGATCGGCATCAGTCCTCACCATCCAGCGGAGGAAAGTCACAGTCACCTTCCGCGATAAAAAAACATACACTTCACTTATGGGACTAATGTCCTTAGTAGTTGACCCTTCCAGAAACACCCATTAACAAATCAATACAGACACAACTCGCGGGAGAAACTGTCACAAACGACATCCATCATCGTTGTGGTTGCCCGTATCCTGAAAGACTGTGCGCGTATTCCTTCGGACTTTCGCGTCCTTTGCAGCATTCGTGGCTCATCCTCTGGGGGGCAAATAGCAACGCGCCCTCGTCTAAATAACGGAGCCTCTTGCCCGGACAATGGTGATTAACGGGTGAGCAGAGGGAACACTCTGCCATCCGGTCACTAAACTGTGCACGCGAGCCACCCAAACGCGCAAAACCGAGCGTCTTTGGGAGCTTCCGGATGCGGCAAACCCGAAGCGTGCAATCATCGTCGAGTAAAAATACCCGGAGCGTGTACGCGCCTCTGAAAATACGAGGACAATACGCACATGTCGTCTTGTTAATTGCAGTTGCGTTATTCAACACTGTCGAACTCGTGCGCAAAAGTTCCCTGGGTGAGCGACAAATTGTCAATGTTGATAATAGTTATTGTAAGCTCTTAAAGTTTTGAGACGTTTACCCACGTGATATTGACGTAGCTGTATTTTTTTCTTCGTGCGACAAATTTTCACTGCACGAATTCCTTTGTTCGTGTAATATGTGTATCATATTTGAATCAAGCTTACGTCGTCAGTATCATTGGGTATTTTAACATTAATTGAACCTTTCGATTATCCACTGATAGTTTTTGCGCTCCGTTAACACCACTGCCTTTTTACGCTCTTGAGAAACTTGACCCTACCTCTAATCCGTAAGGCCTTATTTATAATGCGAACTTAAACGTAAACGCGTCGTTGCCGCAAAACCTAGGAGTGAGTTATTAAGCGAGACCATTCACAACGACCTGACGTAACCGTAGACATAAATCCGCAAACCTAAAGAGTTTACTAGCTTCAATCTTGTGGGTATAAGATTATGTCGGAATTCTACCGAAGATCAATCAGAGGAAAACAAATGCACAACAAAATCCTCGAGAAACAAATGAAAGTTCGATTTCAGATCGTGTTTAAGTAGTAGTCTGTGAGTATGTTCATATCATTGTGGACATGTCATGTTGTCTGTGGTTATGTCATTTCATTATTGTTATGTTGTGTACTAGATTGCGAACTGACTTAATATGGCGAATAAAATAATTTCGTTCGACGAATTACTCGTGAGTTTGGTATAAGAGAATCCTTATTGATAACATAAAGGAAATGTGAGCACTATTACAACAGCTATTTGCATATACGAAAGACTTAAATCAATAAGAAAGTTGAAGGAAAAGCTAGAAACAAATCAAGCCGTAAATGTTGTTTTCTGATTGGTTAAGGCGAAACTTACATTCATCATTGTGAATGCTCGTTTTACGTAAATTTTACTGCTAAGTTTACAGCATAACATTACGGTTAAGTTAGCGTTGGGAATGAGGCCTAACTTCGGCGTGGCTCTTAAATCCAGTGCAATTGACAATCGTCTCATGCCTAGGGATGGCAAAATAACATTGACGTTTTTAAAAATAACATTATGTTTCATACGTTAATATCTATGTTTTGTTTTCGATATTTTTTACAGAGTGATATATTTTTCCAGAGACATCGATGTTTTAAAAAAATGTTTATGTTACCGTGTTCGATGATTTTCTACGTGGTAATCCCGTTGAACTGCATTTTGAACCTTGTCTGTATAAAATATTGATTAGGAAATTAAGGTGACAGAGTACTTTAAGGCAGGATTTATATTAAACGAATTTTACGAGTGATATATATTTGATACTGGACATTTTACTTCGATGATTTATGAGTAAATGTGAATCAATAGAATAATAGCGCAACACTAAGTCCTTTATTTTTTTATTTTCTTCTTCACATTCGATAGAAAGTATTAGTATTCACGTCACTTATATGTGACGAAACAATAAAATATACCGGTATTGGATGTAAGTACTATAATTAAAAATGAAAATAGGTTGGTAAAATACTATCGGTGTTATATTTAAATCATGGACATTTGAAACATCGATGTTTTTGTCCATTTTTTCATTGACATCGAAAACATTTTGGTGATGTATCGAAATATCGATGTATGGATGTTTTGATAAAATTTGCCACTACTCATATCGCTTGTGACTCGTAAGCACTTGGCGGTGCTTGAACCCTTTTTCAGGTAGGGAGGTTTGGTGGGGGTCAGGGTTCCCTCTCATTGTGGCCCATTACAGAGCTTTCTCTACCGGCGCGCAGACACTGTCATTCATACAACAGTCGGGCAAGGAGAGATCTGGCTAGGAATGGGGTATTGAAGGTCCTGGGATGGGGTTGAGTGGTGGGTCGTAAGATTGGGTTGAGTGATCGGGATTATCTACACCATGTCACCACATCAATGTAAACGTTTATGCCCAAGGCGGAATTCTAATCGCAGAGCCCGCAGCTCGTGGTTGCCGATATAAGCACTACGCTGTGGACTGTGCAACTTATGTAATATTTTCGTGACCGACTGTGACAAGTGGAATGTTACCGCACTCGCCTTTTAGTATTTGAACCTATCATTTCTTGTTATCGTTCAGTTGCGAAAACTGCATTCTGAATTTCCTGCTCACTCTTGGCCATCGAAATGAAAATATGTAAATCAAAATATGCCTTCGTTAATGTTTTCCTTACAGCGTACATTTGGTTAATTTGTCTTCAGTGTTAGATTTTTTTAATTTCTAGATAATATTAATAGCAACGAAATTATGATGTTTAATGAAATTGTAAACTTATCATAACATTCTTCGTCTTAAAGTGACCCCTCACCTTAGAGATTGTGACGCAAAAATTAATAATCAACCGTGGATAACTGAATGTTATTACAATAATGTAGATATTTACGGTCTATTAAATATTCTTTCGATAGAGTTGAACTTTTCGACAGAAAAAAATAGTCATCTGTTCTCTGTACGGTAAATGTTCACAGAAGGACTGTAAATGAAAAGAAAAAAAAATTCATTCGATTAGTTCAACAAATATCATGTAACCCGTTAGTTTCTTTCCAGCCAGATTAACATTCAGGAAATTCTAATTAATATGAATTAATTAAATCTAAATAACACTACTTTTTACAATCTTTCAGAAAAAAATTGACAATTTTTTAACAAAATTTGAGGAAGTAATATTGTTTCCTACGGCGCTTTTTCGCAATTCGAGTTTGGCTAGTTTGCTTGATCGGTAGTTTTCCGTGGTTACTTCGATCAATTCCAGGCGAATACCGAAGCGGTGACCACAACGAGCCTCGAACCGCACGCGATCATCCCTTCGCCTTCCTTTCCCTATCCTCTCCCCTCTCACCCTCACACTTTCATGCGTTACATTACCACACGTGGCTGGGGACCAATCGAGTGCTGAAAGCTTGTCCTTCCTGGCTGGAATTGTGCTTCGCTGGGTAGTGCTACTTACGGAGGAAGGAAGGAAGGAAATTTCTCATAAGCCCTTGTAGGTCGGCACAGCATTTCACCATCCAGTGTGCTAAAACATTCACTGTACTAACGGGATTAATGTACACAGCAGTTGATGTGCCCGGAAACATTGATCCATAAATCAAAACTTGTAGTACTTCAGTAGTCTTGCAATGGCGGTGGTCTCTTTGGGGAAGGTGAATAAGAGTGAATTTGAATGGGCAAAGGACCATGTGGCCACGTTGCTTAAAGTACTTTTCCAGTATCCCTTTATCCACTATAAATAAAAGCAGACATCTTCTAGAATTCTCTTCCAGATAGCGGATCCGGCTTATTTGCCGGTGCCTAACTGTGTGGTGGTTCACCACCTGCTTCTGTGCTGTAACTTCATCTTGAGGACCCTCTGGCCTGGTTTTACGACCACTCGATCTATGTTCATTGGCGGGAGTACAGGCAGCGTGTCCCCTTCCAAAAATTTTGATAGGGGCCGCTTTAAGATATAAAATATTTGATTTAATTAACTTAATAGTGTATGCATAATATCTAATCACGTTAACATTTAATCACTGACTTTCCACATTTTTCAATCTGGAAATTGATAAACATTTTGAACAACCATGAGAATGGTTTAATTTGAATAAACTGTATTTTTAGTGGTTCTAATTAGAAATTTATACTTTAACTTTGAAATCGAAGTTATTATTTTATTATCTTTAGAGAATTGTTTGACTCGTTAACTGGTAAGAAATGTCATATGTAAATAAAAAGGTTCAATGTAAAAGCGGGCCCAGAAATGAAGTTGCCTCCCTCTCTTGCTTTAGAATACGCATCCCTATGCCTACGAATTCTATTGTAGACTTGCAATTCAGGTAACGCCCCCGCTCAGTGACCTCATTTTCTTCACGTGATGACATGATTAAGACTATAAGTTATCTGCTATCAAACGGCCGCACTCCAACGCCTGTTCAGCAATTCTTTGAGTTGCACACTCATGCGTGCCCTACCTAGAAAAGAGACCAAATGTATTGTACTTATCTCGTAGTTATCGGGGACGATTAGCGCGATTAACAAATAAATAATCATGTAGTTTGCTTTCTTGAAATTAAACACTCTTTGAGGAAAGATCCTCTTGGAGTGATAATGGATAAAGACTCAAGTGATAATTGATAGGAGGAAGAAGTGCATTCCTCATTGGCTAAAATACCCCACCACCGAGACCGCTCAAGTTTGCTTTCAGATTTGTTTGCTTCTGTCATTTAGATCCTCCCATTGGTGTGAAAGATAACGTTGTTTAGTAAGCGGACTGGCAGTTATCAGCATATCGTCCTTGAACGCGCCCCGTGTAAAATTTTTCCGTAATTAAGGTTTTAAGTGTTTTTGAAATCATGACTCTGCGAAGTAGAATGGATTCGACATTCACCGTTCTGAGAACAACGAAGCTTTTGTTTTGACGTTTTCATTAGTGTAATCAGATACATTTTGAAGATAATGTTTTCCATTTCAGTACATGCAATCATTACGTTAGAATCTTTAAAATGTATTTATCTACATAATTTTACAAATTTGGGATAGAGAACATTTTTCTCATTACTTCTTTTCAAAAGTTTAATTTTATATAAAAAATATGGTATTCATAGCGAATGATTATAATCTCCTTAGTGAATATGCATTTTCAATATTTTGTCTGATCTCATTACGTCTCAGTGGAAACAACCGCTTAAATTTGTTAATATGAATGACCTGCCTAGAATTTGAAAGAGTGTTAACACGCGCCATTTGAGTGTCGGGTAGAGAAAAAACACGATCTCAAGCAGGCCAGCGTGAATTATGGTTTTCGTAGCCGCAGAATAGTTGGCCAGCGCCGTCGTTCCTCGAAATTGCACTATCGGCCGGTGCAGCACTCACTCTTTTCGATATCTGGCGCCGCCTTCACTCAAAACGCTGGGGCTCCCATCCGGCAGGTACCTCGAGCAGGCTCGTGAAAAGGCGCAAGGGGTTGCAGAAGTACAACTATACTCTACGCGCACACGCGTTTTCGCATTGAGATACAGCGCCGCCGCCCATACTTCATGCCAGATTGCTAGGCCGAGGGGGTCGTTAACGTCGACGGTTATCTCCCGCCTCCCGCGATCAGTTAAGTTTTACTTTTCTTACATATTTCACGCGGCGCCGCCGGCGGCGGCGGCGGCGGTGGAGGCGGCGGGAGTGGTGATGGCGACGGCGGCGGTCGCGGCGGCCGCAGGCGCTTGTCGAGCCGGTGCGCCGCGGCGCCGGGCGATGGGGGCGGGCGCGCCGACATGCGAACCGCAAGCGGCCCTCGGCAGATTTATACGCGCGCGCTGCCATTAGCGGATCGAGAATCGCGACGCGAATTAGGCGGCTTGCGCACGCAGACGACGCCCGCCCCGCCCCGCCCCGCCCCGCCCCGCCCCGCCCCGCCCCGCCCCGCCCGCTCAGTCCACCCATCGCGAGTCAACCACCAACATTTGCCTAGCGGCGCGGCGCTCCCAGACTGGGGATTCCACATCGATTCCGAGGATTTCAAAACATCGATGCATATATTAAAACATCGTTGTTTTAAACATCCATGTATGGATATATTTTTTAAATTTATTTCTTCTAAGACATTTCTGTCTCTCGAGGACAGCCCGCCCGTCGCCAGTCAACCACCAACATTTGCCTAGCGGCGCGGCGCTCCCAGGCTGGGGATTCCACATCGATTCCGAGGATTTCAAAACATCGATGCTTCTATTAAAACATCGTTGTTTTAAACATCCATGTATGGATATATTTTTTAAATTTATTTCTTCTAAGACATTTCTGTCTCTCGAAGACAGCCCGCCCATCGCCAGTCAACCACCAACAGTTGCCTAGCGGCGCGGCGCTCCCAGGCTGGGGATTCCACATCGATTCCGAGGATTTCAAAACATCGATACTTCTATTAAAACATCGTTGTTTTAAACATCCATGTATGGATATATTTTTTTAATTTATTTCTTCTAAGACATTTCTGTCTCTCGAGGACAGCCCGCCCGTCGCCAGTCAACCACCAACATTTGCCTAGCGGCGCGGCGCTCCCAGGCTGGGGATTCCACATCGATTCCGAGGATTTCAAAACATCGATACTTCTATTAAAACATCGTTGTTTTAAACATCCATGTATGGATATATTTTTTAAATTTATTTCTTCTAAGACATTTCTGTCTCTCGAGGACAGCCCGCCCATCGCCAGTCAACCACCAACATTTGCCTAGCGGCGCGGCGCTCCCAGGCTGGGGATTCCACATCGATTCCGAGGATTTCAAAACATCGATACTTCTATTAAAACATCGTTGTTTTAAACATCCATGTATGGATATATTTTTTAAATTTATTTCTTCTAAGACATTTCTGTCTCTCGAAGACAGCCCGCCCATCGCCAGTCAACCACCAACAGTTGCCTAGCGGCGCGGCGCTCCCAGGCTGGGGATTCCACATCGATTCCGAGGATTTCAAAACATCGATACTTCTATTAAAACATCGTTGTTTTAAACATCCATGTATGGATATATTTTTTTAATTTATTTCTTCTAAGACATTTCTGTCTCTCGAGGACAGCCCGCCCGTCGCCAGTCAACCACCAACATTTGCCTAGCGGCGCGGCGCTCCCAGGCTGGGGATTCCACATCGATACCGAGGATTTCAAAACATCGATGCTTCTATTAAAACATCGTTGTTTTAAACATCCATGTATGGATATATTTTTTAAATTTATTTCTTCTAAGACATTTCTGTCTCTCGAGGACAGCCCGCCCGTCGCCAGTCAACCACCAACATTTGCCTAGCGGCGCGGCGCTCCCAGGCTGGGGATTCCACATCGATACCGAGGATTTCAAAACATCGATGCTTCTATTAAAACATCGTTGTTTTAAACATCCATGTGTGGATATATTTTTTAATTTATTTCTTCTAAGACATTTCTGTCTCTCGAGGACAGCCCGCCCGTCGCCAGTCAACCACCAACATTTGACTAGCGGCGCGGCGCTCCCAGACTGGGGATTCCACATCGATTCCGAGGATTTCAAAACATCGATGCTTCTATTAAAACATCGTTGTTTTAAACATCCATGTATGGATATATTTTTTTAATTTATTTCTTCTAAGACATTTCTGTCTCTCGAGGAGTTTGAAAATAGTACATTTTATATTATAACATTTTGGATATGGCCATCCATAGCACGGAATATTCATTCCTACTCGCAAACATTGTCTAAGTTTCGAAGGTTTGTTCAGGCTTGAAGGTTTGGTCAGAGGTGTAAAGTTGTAAGTTAAGGTAGCGCTAGGAAGGATGTAAAAATCAAGTTACGGTGATCTCAGTATGTCCTTAGGGAACCTTGATTTAATTCGGGGCCATGAAGCACGACGGCCCAGATTAAATATTGTGGAACAGGGTGAAAAGTAAAGATTTTGATATTTTTTGAGCATCGTTGTGTAGTGATCCGTGTTTTTACGTTTTCGATGTTTTGTTCGTGGTTTAAAAATTTCCATAATAATAATTTTGTGAAAGTTAAAATATGAAATAATAACGTATGGTACCACTGTCTGTTTATGTGTTCGAACCATACAAACGTGGTTTGCACTACCTTCAAGGAATAGACTATCCCCCGCCCGAGGTGATCCTGATACTCTGATATTTCCTTCGTCTTTCGCACATGAATAGGCGTTTTTTTAAACTTTGTTTTCAGGTAAATTTTAATTATAAATTCATAAGTACAGCCACTGTCTAATTCAGTTTTGTTGTGCGTGAATTAGAAATTACTAAAACACCATTAAAAATCGGTGTTTAAAAACATTGATATATTTTGGTCGAAGTATTATTAACATCGATGTTTTAATTTTGAACATCGATGTTTTGTTGTGGATGTCACACCACTATCCCCGACCCGCCGTCACAGTCATTTCGCTTATGGATTTCTTATCCACTATATTTTTAGAACCAATAGAATGTTTATACTTTATATTTATTGCACATTGCATTTATTTGATGTTTACTTTTGTCTTCATTAACTTTAAATACAATAGAACATACAAAGTCATATTTTATTAACAATACTTTTTTTAAATTTTATCGTTGATTGTCTTAAATAAGATAATTGTATATACTTTGGTTTGTTTACACCAACAACTATTTTGAAGGAAACGTTTTGAAGGGTAAGTTAATGCAATGCTCTCACTAAAAAAATAAACACGCACTGCACTGAAGAAAAATCATTTTCATAAATAATATGTGTAGGTATTGCATCAATATCCTCAAATTCATATGGATTATTAAAAAATACATCTATTATCTGATTAAAATTAGAATATACATAACATCTTTTCATAATTCCAAGTACTCTACAAAACTTATTAGCATTCCAACTGTAGACTTCAAGCTTATTTGTATCTAGGATTGAAAGTGATATTTTATATTGCGCCCCTATTTTTAGATGTATTTTCAGCTTTTTTCACTATTAAGTAAAATTAAGTTACTTTCATAATGTTGTGGAAATACTACAAAAATGAAATTTCCTTTCTTCTTCAATTTCAATTTCTTTTTCTTGTTCTAAAGTGATAATGTGCTTCATCAAGTCGTGATTCCGTTTGAAATAAAACAGGATTTTCGACACGCTTTCACTAAATTCCACTCATCTGTCTAACATCAAATCTCCTGGAGCAACATTATGGAATTATAAACCCATTTCATCCCGATAATTCCGGAGATGTACTTTATAAGTGAAAATTGACGTAACCACCGTGGAAAATTCTGTAACGTGACATATTACGAATAAAAATAAGCATATTTTAATTGAGATTTTTAAAACAGTTAAAACTTAATGATAAAAATAATTTACGCGAGAGGAATATTTTCTAGAGTATGATTTACCGACTACTTAATTTCATTCAAAACTGTCTTCCTCGCGGGTCTTTTACATATCATGAAAAAATGTGCCGCATATGTCGGAACACATCAACATTGGAAGCGACAGTACATCCCTGCCCACTGTCACTGAAGAAGAGAGAAAAAGAACTCAGGGCAACCAACAGCATAAAAAGCGGCCATTTTCCGATGTTTTGAAAGAAATGTCTTCGCGTTTGCTCGCTCCTCAGTCGCTCCGGTCCGCTCCACTGCACGAATAAGAATCCCGCCGAATGGGTCCCTGGCAGCTACGGATCTCTTCGACTCGGGCTTTTTATTCGTCGGTGCGTCCGACTCTGCCTGGAAATGAAAGATCCGGCGGTTTGCCGTGCTTACCGCACTCCAGCACAGTATAACCGTTTCGAATTCAAGAGCAGCACGGCCCATCCTGCAACGACCCTCCCTCCCTCCCTCTCTCTCCCTCCTCACCCCACGCCGTTTTCCTCTCTTCCTATTCATATTCCTCCGGTACCATCCAATATTGGCGAAATGTTTTAGCGAATTTATATTCTTTCTCCCGTGACAGGGGACAGCGGCGGAGGCCTACCCCTCTGAAATAAACTATTGATCGGGCCGAAAATGTGACTGGAAGGGCAAGTGGAACCCAGGTGGCTGGCTACGGGCCGGCGCGGCGCGGCGCGGCGCGGCTCGGCGGGTTTCGCCCCGCCCTTCACGTCCCGCCCCGCCCCGCCCACTTCGGAGCCGCTCCGCGCCGCGCCCTAGCCTCCGCCGCCGCCGCCGCCGCCGGCGTCACCCTGACAGGGCCGATATAGGGCGCCCGCTCGCCCGCCCGCCCGCCCTCCAGCCTGCCTACCTGCCCGGCCTGCGCGGAGCGCGCGACCCTCCGCCCTCAGCGACGCATCGCAATGCGCCCGGCCCGAAATTTATTGTAACTGCCGCCGCGAGTCCCGCAAACAACGCCGCCCGCGCCCCGCCCCCGCCACCCACCGCACCTTCCTTGCGCCGCGTTTTTAACACTTTTAAACGCCTTTTAAGCGGATGAATTCATTCCAGCCCGGTGATTGAAAATTTCGTGCAGCGGAGCTGCCAGAGGAACGTATTCCTGTGTCAGGCATGCTACCAGGGTTTTCTTCGGAGGAGAACACAAATTCGAACGCATTATCCATCATTGTGAGTCACACTGATAGGAATTTTACATTAGCTATACTTTATTGCGTATTCAAACATGAATTGCACTCTCTTTCGGCACATTTTCATGATCAGTCTGTTCCGTCACGAAAAAAGTGTTGTTTTTTTTAACGAAATAAAGCAAAAAATATTTGGGGGCTCGTCATGTAAAGTAAAAAGTAGTTGATACAACGGCGTCATCAGTTTCACATTTTTATTGAAAACTTTATCTTTTATAACTTCCCATTTCGTCCGCCGTTCATATTCCTAGATCACAGGTTTCCACATTCTTATGTATATTTAGTAAATATAAATTATTAATAGTGCTCTTAATGTATACAAAGGGGTAAAATTTACCACTTGATACTAATGATCACATTTAACATATTTTATGGCGTTACGAAAATGCCAACTAAACTGTATTTCGGGTTGAAACCTAATAAATGAACTATCAGTCGTAAGAATGCTAATTTCCGAATCAAGGCAAGGGGATCTGTCGGAAGGAATCTGTCTTCGCGATCCTTTGAAATTTCGTTACTATGATCGTCGCACAGATGAGCATTTCCTTTAGTTTTATGGACCTGGAGAAGAAAAAACTCTCTAGAGTAAATTTGAGGGCGAGAGTATGAAGAATATTTGTGTTTATCATAATACGCAATTTGTAATCTTCTTCCCTTCTACGTTGGTCACTTGAAATTAAGCATCGAATTAGACGTTAATATTTGACAATAATATGAACGCTGCAGCGTTGATTTAATATTATTTTGAAGTCCATTACTGTCAGAAATGAATTACATGTGCAAAATTTTCACTAAAACAAGTATTTAGTAGTTTTCAAGCAGTTAAATTTGGAGAATTCTTCCTGTAAAAATATTAGGCAGTCAACTAGGGTAATTCTGATGCGGCTGCGTCTGAATGACTAATAGACTTGTATGCGGTTGCTTTCTCTTCTCTTCATTTGAGAGTTGAGTCGCAAAGAGGCAATATATTATCTTAGTGTTAAGCGTTCTTGATCTACCTTCTTACGAAATATATCATGGAAATGTCAACAGCTGAAATCCACGTCGCAAAATTTGTATCAGTAATAAACTGTAACCGTACAATCTCTCCGACGCACATAATATTTCAAACGTATTTCGTTCGATAGATTGAACCATTCCGTAACAAAAATACATGCAATTTTCAATCTGAAAATCTTTTTCAGCCAAATTCATAGGTTTCACGCTTACCTCTAAATGCTGTATCTCTAAAAATCACTTATTAAAAAAGATTGCACAAGCCTTCTGTTGAAGGATTGGTTGCGTTTACAGAATAGGCCTAACTGCCGCATAGAATCTCTTGGAGGAAAATGCTATAGAAACAATTTTTATCGAAAAGACTTCAACCCCCGCCCACAGCGTGACCTTTATGTGGCTAAACACCCCATTCTGCGCACAATACGCTTCTTCTGTTCTTCTGTCCGCCCCCGCCGCCGTCGCCGCCTCGGACGCGACCAACACCGTTCGCCGCTCCCTCTACGTATAAATTCTGAATATAATATACAACTTTTGACAATAGGCCTTAACTGCGTTTCGGCTATCCGCCATAGATAAATGACAGAATCATTCTTTTTAGGGAGAGAGAGAGAAAGAGACATTCACTGGCGGCATTGTTTCAATTCGATCGCAGGCAGACGCACCCGTGTCACAGCACGGCCTGCGCGGAACAATCAGTGGCACAGGGGTGGACAATTCAAGATCTTTCAATCTAGAATTAAAAACCTACTGTAAATAACGAATTGAGCCCATAGAGGCACTCTGTTTAGTTATACGTTAATTATAAGCTAGTTTTTAAGTAGTATTTTTAAGATATCCGCACTCACTAAGCTGCAGAAGCCGAAAAGGCTGCAGCAAATTGTTGTAAACTCTAATTTTTGAATAAATTCCCGCCTCTCCAGGGTAACTTGAGAGGGTAAAATTGAAAAGAAAGAAAGAAAGAAAGAAAGAAAGAAAGAAAGAAAGAAAGAAAAAAAAAAAAAAAAAAAAAAAGGGTGGACAACCACGTGAACACATGATGCAAGTGAGGCCACTTGATCTTCGAAAATGAATTTTAATAGAGGGTTTGTTAAGCATGATAATAAAAGAATATCGGAACGAGAAAAAATTGACTTGGCTAATGTAATGACGCGTTTCACAAAATTTCGATGTGATTGATTCGATGTGACATTGATGAGCCATGAATAGTAGAGTTGTTTTCTATGAATGACTATGTAAATATTATAAAACTGGATTTGGTATGGGAAAAATATTTCTTCAATTGAAATTGAATTTATAAATAAAAGCTGACGGAACAATCGTGTAAAGTGTAATACATCGGTGAAATAATTGATATTTTATTTTTTCTAGTTCAAACCACGTTATTGAGAGTTTTATTTTGTATTGTTTAGCTGCTCGCATCTTTCAAACTTTAGCTGAACACAAGATGCATAAAACAACACTGACAGACAAGAGAAATAACGCAGTTTAATATCTGTGAGGGAAACTCAATCGAGTACCTCCAAATGACGTGGTGGTTAGAATATGTCAATGGGATGTGTGAGAAAGGAGTATAAATTGTGCCGATTTGTAATCCTCGGGGAGTGAGTACCAGTGAAACCTACTTGAAAATGTAAGATACCGAAAACCTTTTGCATATTCAAAAAGAAGCCATGAGATATGGTGTGAAATTTTAAGGTATATCTTTAGCTGTAATCATTTGCAGTTTTGGACGCAGGGAATTTTCAAGTTGTAGTAGAGAGAGTTGTTTCTCATAATTCAGTGTTTTCGGGGCTAATCTCAAAATTTTATTTTGGAATATTTGGAGTTTGCATATATAGGAATGTAATAAATTATTGGTGATTTCTGATAAATTTATTTCGTAAGATGTTGAGAAATGAAAACATGCATAATGAACTATAAAAAAGCCTACTACAAGTGGCTTGGGAAAATGTTTACGAATAAATGTATTTAAACCCAAACACACTTTCACAGAACAATAATGCGAAATATTCAAGGTACATTTTTATTATTAGCATTCATTTTCTCTTTTAAATCTGCTTAACACGACGAACATAATCTCTATTGAATACCTAAATTCGAAGAATTTTGGTTAATACTTAGAATTTTATTGAATAGTACAAGCAAACTTCATTTAATGACACCACATACACTACTTGTGATATTAAAGGTCTCTCAGAAATCGAAATAATGAATTTTTATGGAAACACTAGGTTAAAATAACAACTACAATACCCGTAAAATGTTAATATCTATCGCAATTTATGCATAATGTATTTTATATTCACCCGTTACGTGCTTTATTGACCCATTTGTTAACATTTTTTGTAAATTAAATTCATGGATTTTACTTTGATAAGAGCAGATGACACCGATAAGAGAAGGAAAGGTTCTTTTCTATTCCTTGAATAAACTCCGTTGAAGTAGCATAATATTTTTCACACATTTTTATTGTTTATCTTCTACATTTATCATTAAAAAAGAATCTATGCTAATATTTTTATTGTAACCACACAATTCGGATGCAAATTTGCCAAATTAGTATACACAGACGTTTAGTGTGTAAGTTCTTACACGCTCAATAGTTGAAATAAATAGGATTTTTTAACACATGTTCAAAAATACTCATCATTTTCTCATGATTAAGTGAGTAAGTAATCAAATCTCCTTAACTCAAAACTCATCGATTCAAATAATTGAAATATTGAAATTTTGAAAATTCCCTTCCGGAATACTCGTGTTAGAACAAAAAGTACTGCAAGATCTGTTCGACTTTTGTGAGAAGTGTCTTCTCTGATTGGAACTCTAAACAACTGGACAATATCCAAAGCAAGATCAATATATCCTCACCAAAATTTTACCGATTCTACTGATTGAAAGAAATGGCCGGCTGATTGGTATTGGGTATCATTTGAACTTGTATGATTTGAGTCGTATATCGTCAAAGAACCCCTACAATGTTTGTATTTTTTCGTATGTAAAATAAATTTATTGATTATTACTCTTAAAACTAAAATAAACATGTTTTCGAATTCCATCGTGACTTCTTCCGTAACTCGAAAAATTTGGTAATGGGTACTTCAAACTCTTGAGTTGGAAGAAATTTGTTCTTCTCTTTAGTATCGACTATACTTCTTTTAAAATGAATTGAACTATTTCATTATTAAACATTCAATACGTTACACATTTTATGTTAAGTGATTCTTGTCCCGTTGGAATTATGTGTATGCTGCCTGGTTCTTTAGTGTAGGTGAATAAAAACAACTACTTTACATTGGTGACGTTTCGGTCTTCATCTTTGCTGTAAGGCGAATATAACTATACATCCTTGTGCCGTCCCATGCTCCTCATTATTAACAATTCAGCTCCACTCTACGACTAACATTACGCAAGTTCTGTACACGTGCCGACCGAAAAGTGTAACAAGTGCGTTCCACTTTTGGGATAGCACTTCTTACGCAGTGTTTGGATAAAAGATAAATGGTTTGTCGAGTGGCCGGCGGCGGTGTTGGCCACCCCTGATATAAAAGACGCGTCGGGGCCTGCGGAGCGAGCGCACTGGAGCAAACACAAATCACGAGGCCAGCCGGAGGCAGCCCGCATACTTTCGCTGTCCGGCTGAAAGGGGGCGGGGCGGGCGCGGAGCGGTACGCGCCCCGGGCGCGGCCGAGCACGGCACGGCACGGCACGGTGGGGTCCGCGGGCCCCCGAACCCTCTCGCCCCCGCGCCGCGCCGCGACGCGCGTCTCTGCGAGGCGAGAGGGAAGTTGTAAAGTCGAAACGCGTCCGGCGCTCTGCAACGGGACGCGCGTACTCGCAGTGGGAAGAGTACACGAGCGGGCGGGCGGGCGGCGATGGCGGCGGCGGAGGCGGCGACGCGGGCGAGGGAACCGCGCGCGGAGGGGTAGACATCTGCCGGCGGATGGACGCGAGACGGCGCGGCGCGGCGCGGCGGTGAAGCAGAATGAAGTGGGAGCATCAGCTGCTCTCCCCGAGGGCTGGAGGACTGTCTTGATGCACTCCCGTCAGCGTCATGCACTTCCCATTACTCGACGGAGGACTGCTTCTTGGAGGGTTCTCAAGAAAGCGGCTCCACAATATTCTCGTTTGGAAACAGTTGGGTTCGCTATGATTTATTGCTTCGTTATGGACGAGGGAGGAGATTGGTTAGTACTATTTACCAATCAATTTGCGAAGTAGTCAATACCCGAATAATAATTTACACATGGAAGTTGGACGTTCTGTCCAAGAAAAGTACTTGAAATTCATGGAATACAGAAGGAGCATTAATTAGCTCAGGATTTTGCTACAGGAACATCCTATTTTTGTTCGCATTTTTTTTTTCAAAAGGGACACCTCTATTTTCGTAACATATTGAGAGTTTATATTGCCATTCTTGAAATTCTTAGGAGTTTTTTACAAGTCACTTACGGAACTATAGCAATTTTTGAAAAACAGTACATGTTCTTCTCGTTAAATTTTGCGTATTTACTGTTTCCTTTAGGAAGCTCATGTAATTCAAAATTATGAAGGCATGAATGATGTTTCAACAGAGAAAGTAATTATGTCGAACATGTTAAGGAAACTATCTCTACCAAAATGTTTAATTTAAGACGAATTGAGGAAAATACCCTCTATAATTTGGTTTGCTTTAGAAAATTCCTACGTCGATGTTTTTCTTGAGAAACGATCGAAATGTTTATAAACAATGTACTCCACTAGTATTACTTAAAGCTTCTTAAAGATGTTAGTATCGAATATTTCTGTAATAGAAAATGTTAGAAAAAGAGAAGGTTACAAATTTGTCTTTAAAACTATACTATATTTTCAACATGGTACGCATAGGTTTTTATTCGAATTACAAAATTATTCCAAATACGCGGACTGTATTGTTTTTGTTTATAATATTTCGCATTTACTAATTCTTGCAATATAACAGAGCTCACTTGTACACTTAGTTCGCTTTCGAACACATTATGTAACAAGCATGCACCTTTGAATAACTTGTGAAGTGCTTCTTTCATGGATGTGGCATGTTCCACGTATGACAATCCTTCCGTTGATCCTTTTATTGATTTATTTATTGATTTTACGTCAAAAAACAGTTAAAACTGTGTATGATGTGCTATGGGGAAAAGTGAATTGTGTGCACATTTTCAAAATTCTGTGATCCCTTCACTAAGTCATATACTACTTAAATTTTGAAAAAAAAAAAAATCCTAACGCGTAGGCGTAAGAAATCGGCTTGTCTTGCAGTCAAGTCAGCACCTCGACTCAGCACTGAGGAGACCACGCCAGCAACGAACGACGCAGGAATCTGGATGATTCTCGCCATATGAGAATCGGTGCTAGAAGCCCATTAAGGACATCAATAGAACGAGGCCTTTCTGGTTTCTAAAATGATGTCGAGAGAAGGCAAAATTCAGATAACTTCCGAGCAATCTGGTATATTATCTCTTGAGGAAGACTATGAATTTTCAAAGAGATCATTTACCTGCGATACATCCTTTCGGTTTTTCGCAACGAGAGAAAATACGAGGAATACGTAATTGGAGAATGAACAATTTTATGTAATTTCTTTCATTAATATATTTGGATTAAATCAATAGTTAAATAATTCAATCCCTTTTTTTTTTGTTTCTACCAGGTATTTTTGAGGCGAAATTATGTAATTTCTGAATAATTTTAAAAAACGTATTATCGACGATTTAATTTTAATCGCTATCAATAATAAAATGACTACCTAATAGAAGAAACTACGACTAAGCAAATGTTTCTTGAAAATAAAACTTGTACTACATTTTGTAATATTATTTCTTAAAAAAATATTGGTTTTAAATTAACAGCTATTACATATTGAATGTTGACACAATTTGTTATAAACTGAGGAAAAATTCCAGATTATTTGAATCACACAGATCGTGTAATAATGTTGCTGCAATTTTACCATACGATCTACATAGCAGTTTGGTTAGATTCAATTGTATTTCTTATTTGAAAAATAAAAAATAAGCATTTTAAATTTAGTATTTTAAATTAATGAAATTGAGCTCTAAAAGCGAGAGGGGATAATTGTCGCTTTGAAATAAAGAGTTTAAAGTAAACTAAGGTAAGGTAGTATACTAAACCTTAATTTTCAAGAATACTTTTCTTCGCTCATTTGATCATCCGATAAACCGTATTTGAAATGTGTGGTAAATATATGCTAGACTTATAATGTGTACTTCAATATCTCTAACTTTTAAAATTTGTATTTATTAAAATACATTTCCCATGCTATATAATGGTATCCGTTATGTCAGGGATGCCAAGGTTTCAAAAACTAAAAGCATATACACTTAAGCGTGTCCGAAGTAAGTTATGCGATTTTATTGTTTCTTCACCGACGATGTTGCATATTAGTATATTTATCATCATTGATCCTGTATTTTAAAACATGAAAATATTGACATGTTGTCTTCCTGGCCGTCCCTTAATGAAATTTCATATGCTCTTTTTCTCCTTTAAAAACAATTCTGTTAACAGGCTTAATATCGCAGTAAGAAAGGAACTAGGATAATAACAAGGGGTAATTGCCTTCACTATGATTTCTTTGGAAATCCAAAACGAAATCCTATATTTAATCCTTAGAATCTAGAAAATTATATTTTCAGTACACGACTTATTTCATTCAGATCGTTCAGACTAATTTCGTTGATAAAACGTAATATCTGTTGTTGTTTTTTTCGTAATAGTGCCCGTCCTGGGACTTCTTTTGTTTTAGAATTCTCAGCTAAGTTGATATTAAGTTTTCCCATACTAGTGCAGTGTAACAGGATCAAAATTATGAAGAATCACGCGTTAACGCTATAATTGAAGTAAATAATATCATTATGATTTGTACGTAAAACTATTTCCATATCTCGTGACATTTTTCCGAATGTTCGACACTAAACACTATTTCCAATCTCTCAATTAAAAAAGATAAAAGTTACGAAACGAAAAAAGAAAAATACAGAATATAATATGAAATTCTTAATTTGATTCAATTACTTTAAAAAGTCCAAGTCATAATTCATTTGCTGTATTCGCATTGTAGCAAAAATATGACTGGTTCATGGCCGATGGATTTTCTCCTTTAGATCTATGTATTAAATTTAAACTTAAAAACTGTAAAATCCATTGAATTTGCAATATGAAATGAAATTATGTACTATTTTTAAGTAAATTCTAGCAATATCCTCATGTTTATGTGCACTTAGTTTTCAAAAAACTATACTAATGTGTACCTCTTGTTTTTTTCTAATATTCCATAAGGAGTAGTTAGCATTATAAGGAAACTAATTTAGTCTTAAAACACTAATTTAATCAAAATAATATTTTCTCAGTTTTCAGATGATGCTATTCAAAATTGAGATCTTTGCTATATTATTGTAATATTCAAATATGAGTACAGTGAAATTATTGTGACCGTTCATTAAAGCAAGACAACTTGGCTTCCTGAGTAAAAATTCCCCATTTCAATCTGCACTAAAGATACCATGAAAACATTTCAGAGGATAAGTAATTATATTTCTTATCATAGTACGCAAAATGTGCTGATCAAAGTGCAACCACATGTTCGAAATTTATTGTAGAATTAGATAACACAGTAATATTTCTTTAGTAATGATAACACTGGACTATTCACTTTTCCTACTTGTACATTAAAAAGATAAAATTTAATGACATTCACATGGACAGATTTTATAAAAGGTTTCAAAAGGTAACTGATACTACTCTTATTATGAAAGTTATGTAAATACATTGGTAAAATTCTATTTTTTTATTAAGCTCCTTAACTTAGTTGAAAAAGAAATCAAATCCAATAAGGAATAAAATGGCTATGGAACTAAAATTATTTTTATCTATTGTATTTTTCAATTTAGTTGACTTTATTGACATGCAGATCTATGGAGAGACTCTGATAGTAAATTCAGTTTCCTGTGTCCTACTTTGATTGTGCTGTAATTTTCTTAACGTCACTTTTTTCATTTACGGCAAGTCTTCATTTGCATGTCACAATGCAATCTTTGAGGTGGAAAAAGAGAAAATTTCTTAGAAAGACTAATTTATCAATATGTTTGGCACAATTGAACATGTTTAGATTTTCGATACTTTTGATTTTCACATAAAACGAAATATCGATTTCTGTTAGTTTGATATGTAGGACAATAAATTATGGTAAGACATTTCACAAACCTATGAATGTCGAAATGGTCGGATTAATCACTTTGAATCTTTTTCTGAAAAGGAATGTCACTCTTCATGCAATGTATCATTAAAGGTAATCATCGTCAAACTTTCTTGCTGCCCAAAGGATTCAAACTCCACTACTCAATTTTTGATAGGCTCTTAGTTTACAAATGAAAACTTGTTTTACTGTTGTAATACCAAATATGCCTTTAATACTTTATTTATTTTCGAATTATTCATTAATAAGCCACTTAATAAAAGTTTTCGGAATTTATTCTGTGTTCGCCTCAGCCGAAATAACTGGCGAAAGAGTACTCTTAGGCTGCTCATTTTAAACGGCAGAAGAATGTTACGAATTTCCAAAGTTTTGAAGCGATTATGTACATCGCTTTTAAAGAAAATAATAATTTGAATGAAACACACACTTCAATGAAACACATTCAATATATAAAATAAGATTTATCCGTCTTTACAGTATTGAATAATGTACGGTATTAGGATAATTTACATTGCATGCGAATATATGTGATTCCCAAATCTTCGGATTTTTAAAAGCCAGTTATCAATTTAACTCTTCAATGAACTAATCATTGTCCGCGGCGAGACTTGCAAAAGAGAAGCTTTCTTCATTTTTGGACGAGAAACAGCGAGGCCTAATACTAAGAAAGAAACGAAAAAAAAGGAAACTAATCTGAGTCAATCGTAATATTGTTTTGAAAAATGTAATACACTTTAATATGAAATAATTAATTGATATTAATATTACTAATAATAATTAAACTTTATATAATAATGTCTTACGTAATAACATCTGAAATAAAGATATTTACATTGCTTTCGTTTACATCTATTGCTTTCTTTGGCAAAATACGCATATTGAGAATGAATTCTCAATTACGCGCATATCATTCTATTATCGCTTTATATTTTACACGCAGAATAATGTATTTATTACGTACCGATTAATATAAAGGATTTCAAAACGCAAAAAATGAATGAATTCAAATTTTTTGAGCTGTGTTCTTACATATCTACATCAACTTCACAAAATTAGGATTTAATTATCAAAACTTCCTATTTTCATCGTGCAGTAATCTGTCTATAATCATCACATAACATTGTAACACCTACCAACTACTTTTGCATCAGTCAAACTACACCACTTGAAAACGATCAGCGCTTTCGAGAAATAGAGATGACGGCTACGCCTGACATTCGGAGCCACAGACTCCCACCGCAGCTACATCTCGGAAAGAAACGACGGGTCACTCTTAAAAATTGCCCGCCGTAAATTTAATTCCATGGACCGTGGCCGACGCCAGCATATCTTCCCGCCCTTGTCTACCCTTGTCAACCACCCCTATAATTGCAGCCCCGGAACTGAGGGGCAATGTTTCGCCTGGGCTCAATCGCCCGTGCTCTGCGGCCGAGTCGGGGGCGGCGGTGTTGGGGCGGAGCGCGCGTGGCGGTGGCAGCGCGAACTGCCAACGCTGTTCCTCTGTTCGGCTGTTCCAGCTGTTCGCTGTTCCAGCAGCCCCGTTTCGTCCTGGAGCTTAAGCACCGCAGCGCCCCGATCGTTTTGGCTCCAGGAATAACGTGTTCCGAAACTCAAGCCAAATACATATCGGAGTAGTCTTGCCAGAAACTGTACGTTGAATATTCAAAACGTGTCACTTTGCATACTGAGAATCAGAGAGGACTTTTGTCATGGGTTTTATGACAGAATAGCTTGTGATCGCCTCCGCATTGTATCGGTTTGTAATTAAAATTAGAAGTCACTGTGTTGGGAAATGCTTAAGCAATGCACGTTTAAGAATATTTCAGATGATTATCTCCGAATGAATGATGCCGATGAGACTCGCATCAGTCAATAGAGGGATATCGATTCTCGCAAAAGAGAGACAGGTCTTTAGGCGACGGAGTCGATAATTCGCGATAACATTGCTGGCAAGACTAACGCGATTTTAATTTTTACATAACGTAAATGTCACGTCCCAATAACGATGGTTAGAAGAGCCGGGCCTATGAGGGGGCTAACACTGTAAACGTCAGAATTGTAGCCACTGTGAATTTACTGCCACAAAAATCGCAGGAGACGTTTGATTTAGGGCTGCGTCAACGACCCTGCTGTTATTTAGTGCCCTGCCGCAGAGCGCGCCCTATATTTGAAGGCTGTGGCAATCGGGGGGCCAGCAAGAGGGCTCACTGGGCCAGGGGCCCGAGGGCACAGAACCCTCTTTCCCTAAGCCGGTGTCATTCGTAGAAAGTGTTAGTTTAGAAGAGTAGCCGCATTCCGAGAAGATGAGTAATGAAAAGAAAAGAAAATCTCAAATACTTCAGCTTTTCAGAAGATATGAAGAAAATAATTGCATGTTTCCACAAAGAATAACAGGGATCAAACATATACTTAACATTTCAACTTCATTCCAGAGAATTTCTTGCGCGATGCCTGTTCTAATACCACGAAGCGGCTCACCTATAACCATAGAGGACACGTGTTCTCCCGCGCCGTTGTCTTCGTGAGGTAGAATTTTCACAGCCACATCTCCCTGTTGGAACCACAATTTCTCTTCGATCTAAAACATTTTCAGTTGAAACAAAACAGCGTCCAATTGTGATAAAAAAAACTATTAAAAGATACTTTAATGATCATAAAAGAAAAGAAAAAAAATTATAGCGATCATGAAAAATGTAGCTGTCTGAGCGAAATTTCAGCACGTCGTAAAAAAGAAAAGAATCGGCGTCACTCGGCTGCTGTTCCGCAGTAACGTGGTCCGCATATTGAGGATCGCGCGTCGTAGTAGGCTGAAAGCCACGGCGCGACTCGGAGGAGACGGCGGCGGCGACGGCGGCGGCGGCGTCGATTTCCCGCAGCTCACCACGAGCACCTCGGCACTGAACGTCACCCTGCAACGCTCCGCCTCAAAAGGCCCCGCAAGCCTCCAGGAACTGCTATCGTGAATGCGCTCGTATCATTCTCCCGTCCGTTAAACTTGCCTGTCTTGGCTGCCGCTATCAATTTTACACCTTACACAAACACACGCGGAAACGCTCTCGCAAGGGCCTCTCAGCCCTTCTTACACGTGGTGGGTCCTTCCCTCACCCTCGTCTCCCTTTTTTTTATTAAAAAAATATAAATTGGCGTTTAACCCCTTCTCTTTCAATCATATTACCCAGTTTGTGTATATACCTAAGCTGGTTTAGTGGACGTCATTTTTTCCCGCCGGCTCCTTGTCGCGGCCGCCGCCTCGCCTTCAGCACCAAACTGCCTGCCGCGAAGACGCCTTCCTCTTGAAAGTGGCGGGCGAGGCGGCGGCTGCGGGATGGGCGGAAGAAGGCGGGGGCGGCGGGGGCGGGCAGGTCGCGCCGCCCGCCTCGCCTCGCCGCCGCCTATCCATCAAATCCGCCGCGTGTTCTATTGATTGCGGGTGACGAGCTTGTCACCGGAGCCCTGCCTCCACCGCCAGGCGTGGGACAGTCAGCCGACTGCAGCGAAGGCGGCGCGGCGTGGCGTGGCGCGGCGTGGAGAGGGAGGAGGCCCCCAATAAAGGCCGACTTCGGAGGTCGACGCCGCGGCATTAGAATGATCGATGGTTTCAAAAACGTGTGGATTATATGGTAAGGAAATATTTCTATCCCGCAGAGAAAGACTTCAGATACGACCGAACAGCGTGAGACATCTTTCCCGGACGCTGTTAGCTTGTCCCCCCGTCCTTTTTTTTTTTTAACGCGCATGATTTTCCTTTGCTAAATAATCGAGGTAGAGAACCCTATGGGTCGTTTAGTAGAGTCGAAGTAGGCATGGTATTTCTCTTGCAATTCTTGTTCGCACTGTGCGGGCGTGCACTATCATATACGTTTTCACGTTCTCTCGTGCAGACACTCACAAACACACTCATGCACACACACACACACACTCAGACACGTCTCGGCACGTGTTCACTTCACAATTCTCCCCTCGTGTGCAGCCACTGAGCAGCGCAAACTCGCTTATTTAAGGGATGATGAATCACTCAAAAAACGTATCTTATAAGGTGCAAGAAAAAACAATGAGCTGTCCTTATTAGCAACGTGGACAGTCGCCACCGTCGGCAAAAATCATTTTTCTTGCAGGCAAATTGATGAAGTAGTAATGACTGTGGTGACTCGAGATAAAGAATGACTTCTGGAGGGCTGCGTTTCCGCGGGCGGCGGCGCGGTGGCCCGGCGCGGCGCGGGCGTGCGATGGGCGACCCCGCGCTCGCCCGCCCGCCCGCGCGCGCGCGCGTCGCCCACGACCGCCGGCAGAGGGGCGGCGGCGGTGGCGGCGGCGGCGGCGCGGGCGGCCGAGCGAGCGAGCGAGGGAAGATGGTGGGAGAGCTTCAAGAAAATGGAAGGAGTCCGGCCGCGTAGTTGGTGTGTTCCGTCGCCGCGCGCGCTGCCGCCGCCGCCGCCGCGCCCGCCCTTCTCTCGCGCCCGCGCCGCGCCTCTCCGCCAGTCGAGGCGCCGCGCGCCGCGTCTGTTTACACTGAAAGGGGTTGGCTCTAAGCTGCGCATTGGAAGATGCGCGGCGCAGCCTACCTTTTTTCCTGCCCCCTCTCTCCGGGCGCATCCCCCACCACGCGGCGCGCCGCGCTTCCCCTACTCCCCACCGCCGCGCTGGCGTCGGCGGGCAGCGGCGGCGGTTGCAGCGGCCGGCGAGCGAGGGCCGCGCGTGAAGCAACTGCTCTCCTGACAGCCCCATACATTTGTAGCGAGCCAGCGCCTGCCCGCCAGCCCGCCAGCTCGCCAGCCCGCACGCCTGCCTGTTTGCCTGCCCGCCTTCCTGCCCACTGCCGCCGCCGCCGCCGCCGCCGCCGCCCGCCTCCTCCTCCTCCGCCGCCGGCCTGCCCTCCCTCCTCTCGCTTCCTCGCCGCCGCGCGGCCTCCCCTCTCCTCGACCCCCTCTCGCTCGCGCTCCCTCCCTCTCCCCTCAAAGTAGTGATTGACAGTTCGCTGACGGCTGCAGTCCGCGCAGGTTCGGTGCGGGCGCTCTGGGTGGTTCGTGTGACTGGCTGGGGCTGCCTTGTTGCCTACCACCTCGCCAGGCCCGGGCGGCGACTGCCCCTGCCCCGACGCACGACGACGACGGCGCTCGCGCACAACAAGCGAAAACAACAATCCCGCGTGCAGCAGGCCCCGCGCGCCGCCGCCGCCGCCGCCGCCGTCCGTCACCCGGCTGACGCCGTCGCCAGCAACACGCGACCGCCTCGAGGGAGCCGCGAGGAGCGTCGCGCCGTTGTTGATGCCGGCGCTCGCCCGGCGCCCACTTCGCCTCTGGCCAGCGGCGGGCGCCGCGCGCCTGTGAGCCCAGCCGCCGCCGTCGCCGCCGCCGCCAGCGCGCCGCGCCGCGGCTGCGCGCCCGCCCGCGCCCTCCAGGACAGTGCTCGAATGAAGGCAGTGCGCGCCACCATGTGTGTTGCGTGTGCGGTGTCCACCTGATTCGTGCGGACGGTCGCCCCGGGGGGAACACCCGCCAGTTCTCGCACCTCCCCGCCTCGCGTCGTCCCCGGTCCAGTTCGCGTTCGAAACCCGTTAGGCGCAAATTCGTCGCGTAGGTAGCTTCCGCGTGAGTGTCGCGTCGGATGCTCCGAGCCGCCCGGCCCGCGCCGGCGTGTCTCTGAGCCCACCGCCCACCGCCCGCTGCCTCCCGCACCCCCGCGGCCCCAGTGCGCGGAGCGGGACGGAGGCGTTGCGAGATCAGCACCCGCTCCGGAATTCGACAGTGTCGGCAGAGAATTCATGGCTCAGCCACGGGTGAGTCTGCTGCGACCCCGCCCCCCTCATAGCTGTCGTCTCTGTTGCTTGTGTGTCTGATTTGATGTTGTGCCGGTCGTGGGCGGAGCGCGCGCGGCCCTTTAAAGCGCGCGGGCGGACGGTCGCCTCCGCCCCCGCCGCCATCGTCTCGTCCCTCCCACGTGCTCGCCAAGGGTTCTAGGGCAGCGCTGCGCGACCATCGCGCGGCCAACGCCGGGCTCATGTTTATGTGCCGCGATAGTGTTTTTCAAATGTCACCATCAATCAGTCTGTAATGAATGTAGCAGCCATGTTGGAAGAGACGGGGGTTCCAATGGCTTTGATAGGCCTAACCCTATAGATCAAACGAGGGTCATGGAGGCCCCCTCCGTATGAAGTAATGCGTCTGCCTCCGTCGGCCGACTTGTTACTTTCCAAACCGGAGATAAATATCGGGACATAAAGTGAACTCCCTCCTCCCCCATATATTTCCCCGTCTGGGGTGGGGGGTGACATAGTGTAAACAATGCCTCGTGGTTGCACTTCTTGCAAGTTCTGCATTGTCTGAATTCACGCATAACGTTCTATTCCCGTTTCTCTGAAGCCTTTTGCATTATTTTTCAAAATTTCTCGCGTTTTTCGCAATTTGTCAATTTGTTTGTCTGTCCGCCCGTCCTATCGCCAGCACAGCCCGTTCCTCGGCGGGGCGCCCGCGAGGCGAAGCCCTGGTGCCCTCTTGGTGTCGTAGTGAGTTGTGTGGTGAAGGCTCGCGTGTGTTGTTTCGTGCGTGATACGAGGGCCGCTGTGTGTTGTTGTCTGCAGTACGATGACGGCATCCACCCGTACATGGAGAATGCCCCGCCTTCCATGTACGACCCGCACGTGGCTCACCGGGCCCCGCTGCAGGGGCTGGCGCACCATTCGCCCCACATGAACCACACCATGCACCAGTACCACACCCCCAACCACGTCACGCCCGTCTCCAACCACGTCATGGGTTCCGTGCCGGACGTCCACAAGCGGGACAAGGATGCCATCTACGGGTGAGTACATTCGGCTTCGGCGGTGTATGTCTGGAAAGCGAGTGAAGTGACAAAAGACTACGAGTGATATGAAATTCTCCCTGATGTGCAAAGTTCCACACTTACGGTCTTCATGACTGTGTGCGTTTGGGAAAAGTAATCAGAAATACGGTTCCTCACGAGGAACAACTTACCTGAACTGGAATAAAGTGTGCGATCAACTTTTTTGTTCGTGTGGTATCGTGTGCAGTTATATACATCGTGACGAAATTATTCACCTGAGTAGTACCAGTTGTACTGAGATACCCGTTTGTTATTCGAACAGACCCGTCATTGAACTGACCCGTGATCGAGCACATACTACGCAAATGGGTGGGCAGAAAAATAATTCGTTAAAAACGCACACTCAAGGCACGTAGTATGAGTTCTGAATGAATTCTTCGGAACGTTTATTAAAAATTCGAACACAATCGTTTTTCATGTTCGTAGTGATCGCAACCTATTTTACATTATAAAATTTCGCCTCACATACGGATACCAATTCCTAATTTTATTTCGAGCGCCAGGAGATTGATAGTTTTGACGAACTTGCGGAGAAGTTTTTTTCCAACATTCTATTTGTGACGAATTGTCCGCTAATTCGTTGCCTGTTGACGTGGTGGCCAACGCTTTCGATGGAGCGGCGTGTGTGTTGCGAACGCCTCGCGTCGGCGGGCCGTGCGCGCCGCGCCGCGCGGCGAGGCCGGGCGACGGGCGGGCCTGGCTGGCGGGCAGCGGGCGGGCGGCGGCCGGGAGCCGCTGGCGGCACGGCCCGGCCTCGGCCGCGCACGCCAACCGCCGGGACCAGCCACTTCCCAAGACTTACGCCGGGATGGTTCATACGGTTAACGCTCCGAGAACGATACCTTGTGCGTTTGCTTTTAAGATGACCGAATCTCACTTCCGTCCCGAAGTGGTGACTTGGAAGACGGTGTTACAAGAAGTCGTTTTAATGTTATGTACGGCCATTATTGAGGTGTGTGCGGGATGTTATGGGTTTATGGATGGCACGGGAGTCGCGTTGGACGGTAGGCCTATTCGCGACGCGCCTGCCGGGTCTATTGCGCGGTGCCGCTAGCGGGTGTGAAGTTTCAGAACTTACGGTTTTCGTGAAAACATCCGAATAGTGCGTATCCTTCCTGAATGATAGCTCTGGAGAGGTGCACAAAGACGGGTAGTTAGTGCGATCTTTGCGCATGTTGATAATAATTTTTATTGGAAATTGAACAGTGGGTTTTCTAAGGACACGAACGTTGTATCTATTCGTAAGAATTAATTCACTTAGTGAACCGATATTGGCGAAAATATAATTTTTCGTGTGTTTATTGTAATATTTTAGACAACCCAAGAGTATGAACTGAACATTGTGATTCTTAAGGACGGCTTTTTTTCCATTTCTGGCAATGAGTTACGAAAGAAAAGTAATTTTAAATAATAATAGTCGTATTTTAAATAATAATAGTTGTATGTTACTTTCCAATGGGATTACCGATAATTTCAAGTCGATAAAGCCCTTGTTCAATTGATGATTATATTACTTTCGTATCCCAAACGAATTTCTACAAATGAAAACATGTGTATAATTTGTACGGTAAATTTGTCAGGTCACGATGTACAAAGTGTATCCCAATTAAAGGAGCGTTCTTCCGACATGTTACTCGCGGCCCCACGCTCCTTGCGAGTACCACACAAAACCAGCGACGACTCGCGGCACGCGCGTCTCGCGTGAGGCGGCCGCACGCGACGCCGGAGACACGCGCGTGTGCTCACCGCGACGCGCGTCAAAGCGACGAGCCCGGAGCGGGTGCTGCGCGGGTCCGCACTTCGCACCTCGGCGAGGGCAAGAGTTCCGAGTGATTACGTCCTGACGTTTTCTCTCACTTGTACTTCCTGCGTGTCAGGTTTTACTAATTTTGTTAGAAATTAAAAATTGTTTGATTTTTTCTTCTGTCTTTGAACCGGACTTGTTCTTTTGAAAGTATTCTGTTAAATTAAAAATTGTTTGATTTTTACTTCGGTCTTTGAACTGGACTTGTACTTTTGAAAGTGTTGTTACAATTATACCGTCCGTTACCAGTCACGTAAGTCCTGAGATGCCACTTAACGGGTATTTATATTTGGTTCAACGTTTTCTTGAATGCTTTGCTATAAATAAAAATTGAAAAAAAATTGATTTCAGGGAGAATGTTTTTTTGTAATATGTTATGTTCCTGGAAATAACTTAGAAAATTGACAAAAAATATTGGTGTGCAATTATTATTCTTTGGCTTCGACAAGTTCTTTGCTGGAAATAACTTTTCATCTGGCAATTTTATTATCGGTTTTTCCACGTAGGTTGCAAAAGAACTGTTTCGTCTCCCTCCATTGTATTTGAAATTGTCAATTACTATTGTAGACCAACTGGCGTCGAAAAGATTCCTGAGGTTAGCTGGCTAATTCTCGTTCCGTACAATTTAATTTTGCGTGGTATTTATTACGCAGTAATTTCTCCCTAACTATTGCGTCCCAACTATAAATCCGAGCTTTATGGATCACGCTAAACAAATGTAGATCGCATTACCCCTGCCGGGCCGTTCGTAGTTAACGTCCCGTTTTTTCGTTGGAAATTCCTGGCCCGCAACCGGAGCCCGGGTACAGTCATTGGCGTGTGTGGGGGTGTGGGCGGGCCGGGCCCCTCCGAACGTGTCCGCGTCCGCTTTTCGGCCGCGACGGCGGCGCGGGGCTCACCTTTCAGGGCCCGCGCCCCGGCCCCTAACGACTCCCGGCGCCTGAAACCCGAGCGCCCCGCAGCTGCCTGCGCCGCCGCCGAGCTGGACTCGCGAAGTCGCCATGCGGTGGCGCGCGGCGCAAGGAGGTCGCCTCCGGAAGGGGCGGCGCGAGATCTGGCGCTGGACCTGCCTCCGCTTGGACAGCGGGCGCGCTGCCCGAAATTTCGCTCGAAATCGAACGAAACATCTTCGTCCGACAGCCGTTGTTTTTGAACGCCGTCCGTAGAGGTCGTTTGGGTTCTGTATGTCCGTTTCCGATTTATCGTGTGATTGGACGAATTCGGCACGTCGGACAGAAACGTACGTCGTGGATCGAACGAAATTTCGGTCAAAATCTCCTCCACTGTGACCGCTGCCTTGGTGCTAGAACTGGCATCGTTGAATTCTGGAGTTTGATATACAACAAATCTGCAATTTACTGAGAGGAAAATCCATCACTTATACGGGCTTACAACTTGCATGCGTCTCGTTTTCTGCTTTTGCCTTTTTCGTTTTGTACGTATTCAGAAATCTAAACTTTTATGACAGCTGTAGTTCACGAACCTCCGAGGTACGCGACTTCCAACGACGAATACGTGAATAAGCTTCACTGGAGGATTAAAAGAAGAGTTTAACTTAACTACTGAGAAGTCCGAGGGCACTCGCGATTATTAAAATATTCTTGCGTCAATACCAAGGCACAAATATTTTTTTAATCATATTATGGTGTCTTATAAAGTTTAGTTCTTTCCACATTCTTGTGGAAACTACTTGGGATTACTTCGTGAATTTAGAACAATTAAAAGAAATGTTAATGAAGTGGGCAGGTAATAATAGCTAAACCCCATCAATTACGAAACTTTAATCGTGGGAGTACGTTAAACTTTCAACCATTATGTAGAAGGGCGCAGCCTTTGAGCAGGTAGAGAACCTCTACTTTGAGGATGCAATCACAGGCCCAGTCATATGGATGCTCTCGGCTGTCCGGGTGACGCCACGTCAAAGGCAGTGCTGCCTATGGCGATGGGTACCCGGTCAGCCGAGAGCCTTCCCTCTGGCGGAAGAGCATCCTCCGTTGCCTATGCCCGTTGGGCGGACAGCCCTGCCCTCCGGTGGTGCCTCAGCGGCCGCTCTGTCATATGGAAGCTCTCGGCTGTCCGGGTGACGCCACGTCAAAGGCAGTGCTGCCTATGGCGATGGGCACCCGGTCAGCCGAGAGCCTTCCCTCTGGCGGAAGAGCATCCTCCCTTGTCGTTGTCCGTTGGGCGGTCAGCCCTGCCCTCGCGGCGGTGCCTCAGCGGCCGCTCTGTCGTATGGAGGCTCTCGGTTGTCCGGGTGACGCCGCGTCGGAGGCAGTGCTGCCTATGGCGCTGGGCACCCAGTCAGCCGAGAGCCTTCCCTCTGCCGTTGCCCGTTGGGCGGACAGCCCTGCCCTCGCGGCGGTGCCTCAGCGGCCGCTCTGTCATATGTAGACTCTCGGCTGTCCGGGTGGCGCCGCCTCAAAGGCAGTGATGCTTATGGCGATGGGCACCCGGACAACCGAGAGCCTTCCCTCTGCCGTTGCCCGTTGGGCGGACAGCCCTGCCCTCGCGGCGGTGCCTCAGCGGCCGCTCTGTCATATGTAGACTCTCGGCTGTCCGGGTGGCGCCGCCTCAAAGGCAGTGATGCTTATGGCGATGGGCACCCGGACAACCGAGAGCCTTCCCTCTGCCGTTGCCCGTTGGGCGGACAGCCCTGCCCTCGCGGCGGTGCCTCAGCGGCCGCTCTGTCATATGTAGACTCTCGGCTGTCCGGGTGGCGCCGCCTCAAAGGCAGTGATGCTTATGGCGATGGGCACCCGGACAACCGAGAGCCTTCCCTCTGCCGTTGCCCGTTGGGCGGACAGCCCTGCCCTCGCGGCGGTGCCTCAGCGGCCGCTCTGTCATATGTAGACTCTCGGCTGTCCGGGTGGCGCCGCCTCAAAGGCAGTGATGCTTATGGCGATGGGCACCCGGACAACCGAGAGCCTTCCCTCTGCCGTTGCCCGTTGGGCGGACAGCCCTGCCCTCGCGGCGGTGCCTCAGCGGCCGCTCTGTTTATCCGCGACGGGTTCGCGCGCGAAATGCATTCGGCGCGCCGCGGCGTAGCCTCTCGGAAAGACGCACGGCCGGGCGGCCGGCTTGACTTTATGCCGCATGTAAAATCGTGCGGGCGCACTTGGGGCGCCGGGCCGGCGTCGTCCGTGGCCAATCGCACGGCGCCCGGCCACTCGCGTTCCACACGTAAAAGTCTGGCCCGCGTGGCCGCGCGGTCGGGTGCGGCGCGGACCCCAAACGCTATCAAAACTTCACCTGGACTTGACCCCCCGGCTACGCGAGGGGCGTGTGATAGCCCTCTGCTAATCAACCGGGTATGGCTGAGGCATCTAGTGTGGGAGGCAGGAACTCTGGAAGAAAGGAGCGGAAATGTACACTTAGAGACTGTAAAGGAACGAAATTATTCAAGGAAAGTAAATAAAAATTGTTTTTCATACCCCTACAAATACTACGGTAAATTTAACAGAAAATTATATTTAATATAACAAATATACTTGAGTGTTTTATATAAACTTACGAATCTCCTGATCTGGTCCGGGACGGCTTTGAAATCACTGGGATTAAATTTTTGTGTTCATGTTCCAAAGAAATAAATGAAATATAGAAAAAATCTATTACGTGTTTGTCATCTTTTGCGAAACCATTTCTTTTAATTCTCTCTTATGAAAAGCCTCAGCCAATTGCACAAGAGTGAGCTGGAGATAAGGTTCTTATATGGACTCAAGACTTCCAAGTCGAGAAACAACAATCATGACGTGTATAGTGACGAATCAGAAATGGTTAGGTTTTCTTGGAAATAGGGTGTATCTGTTCTATTGACAATTTTTGTGTGCAACTTATGAACAACATTTTAAAAATATAAGTATTTAATAACGAAAAAATAAAGTTGATTGCTGGTTTTAATTTTTAATCATACATTTATAGCCAAAATATTAACTCCATGGGGACGTTTTCATTTAAAAAAATAATATTTTATATTACATGGGTTAGGTAGCTCAGTTTTTATAAAATTTACAAATATTTTTTAGATTTTCAACATGTAATAAAATGAATACAACAAAAATTCTAAGCTATGTATTTTCAAATATTTCATAATACGAGAGACTCCTGGGCACTTAATGAAGAACTGAGTGCAATGGGGGATAAAGGAGATTTTACAAGTACAAAATTTTGTATAAAGAACATTAAAAATTGATTTACGTGCATTTTTATGTAATCGGATTTCAATCGCCTTTTAGTGAATTACTTTTATTGTCGAAATCTATTCTACAAACTACCATTTTAGGATTTTACAACAACACAGTAATCAACTTTAAACTTTGAGTAATCAAAACTTTGAATTTGTAACGTGGTACCTTCCTTCACCATATATTGATTGGTCCCTTTTATATTGAAGTCTTGTCTAATTCTAGTATATAGTTGCTGAATGTGTCCATGGATTGAAGTGAAGTAATTGTGGGGTGGAGCCAGTGATATAACGTAGTGGGAGCGGCACTTTCAAAAGACGACAAAATATCACAATAAATAAAAATATCTTGTAGAAATTTGAACCAATTCATTTAATATTTTTTCGCACCAACCAATCGGCCGGATTGCAACGAGCGCGGAATGTTTAATTACTTATTCTGTAGCGACTTCTTTAAATTAATGTATAGTGTATATTATAATGTAAGAAATGTATACATGTTTTTTTTAATTGTAACCTGTACAATACACAATGATTTATTTATTTAGTCAAAAACTGTATGTGACGTATGGGGGAGAAAATCATATGCGCACGCTTTCTTGGGTTTCAGAATCCCTTCCCTACAATTTAACTATTAATAGTTGAAATATAATAATAGTAATAATAATAATATATAATAATAATAAATTTAAAAAAGCGAGAGATTAACATTTCAAAAACAAGATATTTCCATTGCCGAATTGTAGAAAACTTATTTTTAACGGTAAAGGAACGAACGGATTTGATTTTTCTCTATTGCTAACAAATAGAAACTCACCCTAAGCTCTACTTCCACTACAAGCAAACGGAAAGTTCAACAAAACGTGCGCATAGTGAAGCTATATTTACGTCCAGAAGCAAATCAAGGGGCCATCTGAGCATTTGCCCGATCGAGATAGGGGTCATTGAGTGATTAAGATCGTTCTCTCCGCAAGGTTCTTTAGGATTCCGGTACCTGTGAGTGTTTCAAATTGCAATAGCTGAATGCGGGGGCGGCTGCCGCCCACGCCCCGCCGCTGGGCGGTGCGCGTAGGAGCGTGCGCGGGCGGTGCGAGGGGGGAGGCGGTTAGGCCTACGTGTGCCTCGCGCGCGCGCAGTCGATGCCTGCGCCCGCCGCTTCGCCGCCCTGCGCACGCAGCCAAGCTCTCAGCATACGATTCGAAACTGCACCTCGTGCCACGTGCACGCCTTGTTGCCATACGTAGAATAACTTCGAAATTGTCTGATGTCCCGCTGTGGCACCTCTTAATCCCATCGTTATGGAGAAATGTTGGTGAATCTATGATGTGTTCTGAACTTTTAAATGGATTTGTAATAATGCGGAGCCGAGATTAAGAATTTTGATAGATGTGTGGACGAGAAATGTTGCCTCCCCGGTAGTATTAGAACTTTGACTCGACTGTATTTTCCATTTTTTACTAATGAATAATTCCCGAATTACGGTAGTGAATCTTATTTTTTTCAAGGAACACTCCTCTAGCTTTTCGTGTTTCTAAATAAACTGTAATTCTGCATCGAGAATGCGAAATCGTATTGTAATATTTGACGGAGATGTTTGACACTTTATTGTCGAGAAGTACTCTACTTCAAATGATCGGTGACTGCACAGAGCACCTGCCTTGATTTTTTTTGATAATTACATTGCGAATGAGTGAATCTTGAGTATGTGGCGTTCTGTTGAGTCGGATTGGGTCTCCTTCCCGCAAAATGAAGCCTCGCTATTTTGCCTTGAATGTTCAGACACGTCTTTTCCTTTCAGAAATCTGAAATGCGCCGCACGTCACATTATGCGTTTGAAAACATGTGAAAGTAACAATAGGTTATAAATCTTTACGTCTGAAATGTATTGAGATTCGAATTATGACGCGGAGTTAGTATCTCTTCATTTTCATCGTTAGTGTCCCGCACACCGGGCCTTCAATGATTTGATGGACCGTTGTTAGCGTTTTGAGTACCAGCGTAGAAATTTCATTTTGTGCCCATCGCTAGGGAAATGTGCTACCTCAGCGCGGTCGCGGCGAGGGGGGAGCCGGGACAGAAATTTTGTCAGCTTCACAGGCCCCCGCGTTAAGGATTTTAAATACGTGCCAGAGGAATATAATTAGACATTTACGTAATTCTAGTACGAGTAAATAGTGTGTAATTTGCGAAATAATAATACGTTTGTAACACGGCTGTCGTGCCACATGTTCATGCGTGCGCGGGCGGGGCCGGCTCGCTCCCCGCCGTCGCCCGGGGCGGGGCGGGGCGGGGAGAGCGGGGCCGCCGTACGCACTTGCAGTGTCTGGCGTCGCGACGTGGACCCGCGGGCGTCGCGACGCCACTCGATGAAAGCAATCCTCCTCCCGACGCCCTGTGCATCGCGACGCGGCGCAGGTCCCGGGCGCGCGCGTCTTGGCTCCGTTCGCATTTGCATTAGGATTTTGTTTTTCATATAATTTTTTATTAATTTAATTTGTTCGAGCCGATCTGAATGGACGAGGTGGCTAAGAGCGAGGACCGACTCAGCGCTTCGGTCCGAAGGGTCGCGGGTTCGAGTCCCGCCTTGGGCATGGTTGTTTGTCCCTTGTATGTGTTGTCGCGGAGGGCCTCGCGTTCTGCTGACCCCAGGTCAGAGGAGCCCGCAAGTGTGTTGGTCTAGTGTATGGTCGAATATGCGTCCCATCGGGACGTAAAGGGTAACCGGCTGTTGGCTGGATAAAAGCCCTAGAAGATGAAATTTGTTCAAAGAATTAGTCGCCCTGACCGGGATTTGAACCCCAATTCTTTGAACAAATTTAATCATTGAAATGCATTGTTACTTAGTAATATGGTCACAATTTGGATTTCTTTACGACTGTGGAACATCTTCGAACATAATTGCGTCCTACAAGGTGGAGGGAAAGGTGGCAATTCTTAATTTTTATTACAAATAATTCAGTTGTCTTGGAAAATTGTTGCCAGAGACAACATATACGTATGAAGAAAATTAACTGACAAATTTAAAATAAAAATTGGGTTATTTCTAGGAATAGTTAACAACTCTGCTCGGTCGAATGGTCGAAACGTGATTTGCGAAGTAGTACAAGGAATCTATATCCGATTATTTGTCAGTGGTGTGAAAGGGCAACTGCACACCGTGTCTGTCATCAGCTCATTGCATTTTTATAGGATAATGCTTGCTTGTAAACTACGAACCTGCTGCTAAGGTGAGTGGTTATTAATCCTACTACTTGTCGACCACACTATTAATACTAGGAATAGTGAATGGTCTATGGTCACTTCATTTAAATCCGACTTTGCTAACGTTTTCGAACTTTCTTGTTCCCTTTTCAGCGCTACGGAAAAATAATTACATGATTTGTACATGGGTAAGTTACAGAATAGGGTATAATACACACAAACAAAAAACAGAAACAACAAAATGATTACTAAGTTATTGTACATGAAATTAACATGTCATTTTTATTCATGGTGCTTTTTTGTGTACAATAACTTAGTATATCTCATTGATTTGTTTCTTTGAATATTTGTATGTATTCTATCTAATTCTGTAACATACCTGTGAAGGAATACTGTAATTATGTGTTTCAGAGCCCTGATGAGGGAACAATAAAGTTCCAAAACGCAAATTAGGATTTTAAATAAGTAACCACTACGCATTAACTATTCCTAGAATGAATAGTCTTTCTTTGAATTCAAGAAGTATTAGGATTATTTGGCACTCGACCTTAGCGGCAGATTAGTAGTTGATACCCACGCTTAATCAAATAAAAACGCGACTGAACTGATGACAAACACGCTGGTGTGCACCCCACTGGCAAATAATGAGGTTTAGATTCCTTCTATTATTTCGCAAATCAATTTCAACCCTTCCACCGAGCAGAGTGGTCTGATCGTAATTAGCACTTCTGAGGCTTGAGAGATCAATTTTCTACTGAAATTCAGTAGTCTGATGCATTTAAAGAAAAATTAGAAATAAAGTAAGGTGCACGAGGAGAGAAAATTGTTGTTTTCGTTTTCAAGGAAACGCATCTGTCTTGGAAACAGAACGGGGCGCAATTAGCAATTTGGAAATATGCCGATACCGTCCAATCGCGCTAATTGATCCGTCATCATCCTAATCATTCTAATTGGAGATGCGTTAATAATATATGATTTATTATAATGTACTCTTTTTGCTTTTGATCATTTCCACGAAAAATTACTGTCAGTGCAAACTGCGCTCTATAATATTATGGGTACACACCTGCCAAAATATGAAGTGTGGCTTGGGGAAGTACTTAAGGCAATTGATGTACTCGACCCGACAATTGATCTGTATTCGCTGTTGTAAGATTAAGCCTTTTTGTAACTTGCGAGTGCTGAAACCCATGAAAATCAAAGAGAGTATTCGAAACGCACAAGTAGAATTCTTTCCCAGTATAAGAATATTATTTCAGAATAATCTGACTACAAATACAGTTTTGTACTTCTAGGGCCCAACGCTATCTCTGTGCAGATTATTAACGAAAACGTAAAATCATTTAATACGGTTTATTATTGACTTACTTTGTGGTAGCACGATAAATAATTTTGCTTTCTAAAGGTGTCATTAAATTTAGAGTTTTTAAATACGTATTTACATATTTTCACGTATTTAATGTTAATGTGTTTGAGAGTGCAAGTGAGTAGAGGGATACTTGTGCGAATATCGATGTTCCTTTTTCTCCTTCCGATTTTCAAGCGCCGAATGATCCTGGAGGCGCGCGCGTTCTGTGTGAACACAAGTCGGCCTAGTCACTGAATAGAAGGATCGCCAGTCGCGGACACGTATTACATCAGACGCTGCGAGGCACATAAAGCAAACAAACACTCGCGAGCCAATACAGAGCATAGGCTGTGTTGATATATTCTCATTTACCAATACAAATTGCGCTCATTTGCAAAGCGACGGGCCGCCGCCGCCGCCTCCCCGTTCCGCCCGTTTGCCCACCTGAATGGGCAAACAAATAAATATGAACGAATCCATAATGTACTGCATGCATACGGGCCGGGCGCTGGGCCGAAACGTTGACGGCGTTACCTAGTTCCGAGGAGACCTTCAGCTTCTTGTGTCTCGTTTTCTTTTTGGATCTGCATTCGCACGTGACCTCTAAAATATGCGAATGCGTTGTCCGGTCCCCAGGAAGCGGGGCAGGGTCACCTCCGTCTGGGCGGGCATGGGATTTACAATTTGATGTGTGGGATTATACTTACAACTGAAGATCGGCAATTAATTCCATTTCCTTCATGCCATCTGAATCGATAAATTGCTCGATTTTACTTGTGAATGTATCAGATACTGGGAAGGCGTTTTATATTCATATTGTTTTGTATTCACCTGCGTGTTGAATTATTTTATGTTGAAGCAAGAGGAATTTAAGCTTCCAGAAATGATCAGTAGATGTAGAGATATGACTAAATTATTTATTTTTCATTTAGATTACGAAGGTACAGTATGAGTTCAACATTCTGAGATGCTTCCGGGCACAGATTTAGTAACAGAGTTGATCACAGCGAGATTCACACACTGCTGGACAGAATTGTTTGTTGGAGCCCCAGTGGCAAAGCCGTTTTTGGGCGCCTCTGTTATTGGAACCCGGCGACCGGCGCGCGCTTTCCACCGCGTCAAAGCGACGCGGGCCAACGGAAGCCTTCGGGAAGAAAGCGCTTAAAGCCCGTGCTGTATGTAATTACGGGCTGATATCGGGTCGGGGGATGTCGTTTTCGCCGGGGGAGGAGCTGTGCGGGCCGCGGCCGGGGTTGAAAGCGGAGCGGCCGCTAAAGCGCTGTTGGAAATCGACAGCGCTGGCGTTATAATGCGCGATAAGCAAGTCCAGCGCGCGTAAGCCGCCGGCCACCAGAGCGTTCGCCCCTTATCCGTCCGCTGCCCGGCGTTTCACAGCCCCCCGCCCCGCACCGCCACGCCCCGCTCCGGCCCGATCCCGGTAATGGCATTTGGCGGTTTTAAATATGCACACGGGAGCGTGTGGCTTGGACGTCGCGAACGCCTCATTGTTGCGGGTGAGGCTGATGTTTATTTGTGGACGCCTATTGTGATCTTAAATATCTGGAGAATTTCAGTGTTATATTCTTTTGAGTCAACAATTTTTCTCGTCTTCTGTTTGAACATTTCTTGTCTAAAATTGCATTGCGTTAATGGATTAATATTTAAGAATATGAATTTAAGAAATTTCGCTTCGTAGTCATAAAAATATCTGCACCGTACGATAATTTCTTTAATTCTTATCACAATTTTTAAAAAATTGTTTAGGACAACCCGCGCCCCTACTCACAGTTTTGTATGTATCTTGAAGAGTCAAAAGGTCTAACACAAAAAGAAAATACTTTGTGAAAACTAAAACAATATTAGACGGTAATTTGACCTTCGCCGGATGTTTAAGACATCCTTAAAAAATCCGGTATTAATTATGAAAAATTATTTTCCACTTTAAAATTTTCCAAGCATGTTTTCTTAAATGTATTTTTCAAGTGTTTGAGAAACTTTTGATATTGGCTCTCGGTCCTCGAAAAATTGTATTTAAGACCTTTTAATCACCCGTGAAAGATAAATGTATGTTTCCAAGTTTTACGAAACACAAGTATCCAACGTGTTTGATTGGCATGGAGGATGTTCCCATCGAACACAGAAGCCATTGTTTCCAAGAAACAAAATTGAAGTCTCATTGATTTGTTTCACTGGTAGGGTTGCCAGAAATGTTTTCAGAGAATAGTGAACCGAGGGGAGGGGATCTTTGAATAATAATGATATATTATCCTTATTATTTAAAACAGTCAAGTGTAAAGTTGAGCTTTCCTTTTGCATAAAATGGAATAACTCTTTTATACAATCAATCTTCAAATAAAATTCTCTGTGTGCGTTAGGGTCAGCACTCATCAGGAGTTCGTTAAGTAGCATATGCATGAAAGGCATGTATGAAACATACTTTTAGCTTATATTCGCGGTGCTGTGTACATGAACAAAGACATACGTGTTACGAATAGTTATCAAACTAAGACAAGTGCATTGGACCTGCGCAATAGCTAGGATTGATATCAAAGTAAAGTCAGCTCTAATTGAGATTAAAAACTTGCCAAAATTAACACTAAAAGCTCTACGAACACTAGTTCACTCAAAGTTGTTGTTTCTTTCATTGTTCAATAAGTTGTTTTTTTTTTCATTGAATAAGATCTTTTTACATATTCACTATTTGCATTTATAATTAGCGAAACATAAATAGAAATAGTGAATAGTTCACTCCAATAGTGAATATCTGGCAACCCTATTCACTAGCAACAAAATATTAGAGGAATTCCGTAATTTGCTACTCTGATGATGATCGCATGTCAGCGTAAATGTGTAGAAGTTTTTTAAATACATACGCTTTTCATGCGGCTTGCTCAAAGTAAAAAATGAGATACTAAAAATAGTTTCCGTACTATTCGGAATATCATTTTCATTAGACTTAGTTTGTGTCGACTTATGGAACTTCATGCGTAAAAGAATATTGTAATTGCATACCAATTTGTAGAAAAATCTTTAATCAGCCTGCACTCTGAGAACATTTTAATATTAATTCCAATTAATAACATTTGATTCTGCAGAAGTATTTCTCACAGTACAATAAATGACAAAAGATGGTCTCTGTCATTTTGTTAAAGCTTTTGTGTTTTATTAAGCAGCTATTACGTTATATCAAATCGAGTGAATATTCCTTTTGTTCATGACATTAAAGAACTTTCTTTTTATGAAGCAATTCTTTATTGACGTTTTAGGGTTTATATTATTTCAATTTATATTTTATTAATATGTTTATATAAATGTTTGAATATTACGGATCAGTCCTTTATTCTGCTTAAGAAATCATGACAGTATTTCTATTGAACATATGTCAATGCAAAATTGTGGTCGGCGTATCATCTTTTCTTAGCATTTCAAATTTCTTCTTTTCTGCAAGTTTTATTAATTAAAATATTCGCATTTTTACTGAGAATAGAATGAATGTTTAAAGGGTTTTCGGCTTCAACCGCAAAAATAAAAAAATTAAAAAAGTACATTTATATCTCCATTAGAAAACTATTACAACTGCAAAATTTGAGAATTCAGATTAACACATCATGTGACTTTAAAATCAAAATATTTTTCAGAGTACCATTTCAAGTGACATTCTTATTATAATGTTACAAAAATTTTCCCTAGAATGATTTTCTACTGAAAAATATTATGAATTTTAATACAAGTGATAACATCACAACATAACAAAGTTTCAGATTTTGTAGTTGTGATAGTTTTCTATTGGTGGGTCTAAGACTCGATGAAAAATAAAAAATTAAAAGAAACTGCATTGATCTTGAATTTTTGTTCTCGGGTCAATGTGTAATAACTTGAAGTTACTGAAGTACAAGCCACAAGCTATGAAAAATATTACCCTCTTTTTATTAGCTCTAGACGGCTTTAGATCACAAACTTCTGTATTTGTATTGGTGGTATATCTAGAGTTATTCTAGAGTGAAAAATAGTTCCCCGTTACAACGGTACCAAATTCCTGAATGAGCTTTGGTTAAACTCTGCACCATCATTTTATATTTAAAAAAATATTGTTTCAATAATGGGATTGAATGAATAATACACTACTTTTCAGGCTTTAATTAGGTCTATTACTCGAAAGAATATCATTACACATGTATTTAAGTAGTTAAGTGACAGTAGGCTTAAATTTAGATTGACAAGTTGAAAATTGTCAATCAACTCATACGTGTTAGTCTCCTTGCATTTTTCGGAGTTCGTTATAAGCCGTAGTAATGGGCCCTTCGTAGTGCGAAGTGTTTAGTTCTAAAACCGTTCAGAAAAAAAGTTGTTCAGTTATCTCTACCAAAATGGTCGCCTCGATATTGAATTAAAAAATTATTGGTGTTTTTTAACTTGAGTAGAGAGATCTTTAGAAGAAATGATTTATACGTAAGTTTTGGTGTTTTTCCGTTACAACGTGATAACGTGGTGTTAGTAAAATAGTTTACTTCATTCATTGAGCGATTTAGGACATTGTTTATGTTCTTGCATGTCTATAGAAAATGTTATGAAATGTATTTAGTAAATCCCAAGAACATTTGTCTTGCAAACAAATTACATTAATTAGATGCTCTAAGTATTTACAATGAAGTTTAAACCTTACATTGACGAACTAGTAATTCAATAGTAATTGTTGAAATTAAGAAAACTCGATCTCATTGATATATTTTTATTTTGATTTTTGTTCTGTAATCGGGAGAGAATCAATCCATCAATGTGCTTAATATTAGTGGTACTTATTGTGTATAAATTACTTTCCTAAAACAAGAAGCAACGTTACAAGTAAAATTCAAGAGCTTATTTCTAAAGGGATATATTTCCATTAAACATAATTTTCCAGAAAAGAAAGTATTTATATGGAGCCTTATAGTTGAAGATTCAAAGGTTTTTCAATTCCATTCAACTTTGTAAAATACACAATTTTAAGCATGCTATTTGATAGCATTACGGAGAAGCGTCCTTTAGAATATGTCGATCCCTGAAACTAAAAAAACGAAAGGAAATGTATCCCATTGGAAAGAAGCTCTTCGATTGTGCAGTGCCCAATTATGTAATGTAAGGATGTGTTTGTTACATGTTTATAAATTGTATTGAGAGTGAGTGTCGCTAATAACCCAAGTAGTTAACGCGACCTGAAATACACATATCGCTCGCGGACTGCAAATAGTTGCACAACTCAAAAAATCAGTTGTAGAGATAAACAAGTTTGAAGTTTCATCTTATATTGAAATACATCATTTTTGCAATCCCACTTCTTCCATTTGTTGGTGGAATACTGTCCTGCAGGTAAGCTGCTGGAAGGTGGACCAATCTGCAATTTTGGAGAGTGCATTAACTGACAACATCGTATTTTTTGAGGTGTGCCACTATTGCAGCCCATGACCGATATTATCTGTGAGCCCGACGGCGGGCTGCGTGCATGGCGCTGAGTGCGGTGTGGTGTTGCAGGCACCCCTTGTTCCCGCTGCTGGCGCTCATCTTCGAGAAGTGCGAGCTGGCGACCTGCACCCCGAGAGAGCCCGGCGTAGCGGGGGGCGACGTGTGCTCGTCGGAGTCTTTCAACGAGGACATCGCCGTCTTCTCCAAACAGGTGAATACCTTCGCCACTGTACGGCGCCGGCCGGCGCCTTCTACATTATTTCAGTGGTGTACATACCTTTTGCCGCTCCCACACGCCACCGATCTTTATAAATGAGCTCTCCAAAGAAAGAGAATTTTTTTCGGAGCCGTGACGAATTGCTCTTTGTCTTTAAAAATATGAAGGATTTGTTTAAAAAACGCAACTAAATATTCATGTCATATGCAACCCGCAACGGTGGGCCTGATTTTTTAACCTATATCATTTAATAACTCCCAAACGAAGTGTTTTAGGGCCTTAAAAACTTAAATTTTGAGACCGAAGCAACGTTCTTCACACCTAAATCTACAGGATGAGATTTTCTTGAACATTCTATAACATTTTTGTTGTTTCGAAGCTTCTCAATTTTACCCCACCTGTTCAGAGTCTGAAGAATCTGCAACTGTATGTAACATTAAACTAATTACTTGATATTCTACGGGATTGAATTACACCGGTGTACCTCTGCTCGGTAATAACGTTAAATAAGAATAGTTTATATTGGTAAGCGTGTATTTTATTGTTATCAATTACAAGGAGACATGTAGAACAAGAGACGGAGGATAGCAGGATCGTGAAGAAAAACATGTATTTCATGCTTAATATGGAAATGGAAAAGTAGGGAAGAGGGTGGAGTTTAACATGCGAGAGTTCTCGCACGGGTACACTATTATCCGTATTATTCGATTAATGAGTACAAGTAATGTATTGTCTAGGCTATCCGGGATTAGCCGCGTCTCTGCCGTGCTGGCTGACGTTTCGACCACATGTCGGATAGCCTAGACAATACTTACTCCGGCCGCGGAAGCCTACGCAATCATATGAATATAAATAATGTCTGGAGTTCTTAACAGCACTTATTTTTTACACATTGTAGAGACTTTTTGAAATGCCTTTCAACTTAGGAAATGGTTAAAAGAAATAATAATTAGGGTTAACAGGTAGTAAAGACTAGGGTTATTGGATGTGATTAGGGTTAAATGAAGATCTTAAAATGTTTTACATGCTGTTGTGAGGTTGAATATTTTATTTACTTGTGACCATGCATTGGCAAATACAAAACCGCTTACTTTTCAGAAACTCGAATTATTACATATTGTATCTAGTATTAACGTAGTAAATGGATGGTTCCCCTTGGAAAATCGCGTTTTTTTGGTCATTCAAATGGTTGAGTTGGACAGTCACCGTTTCCGGTGTGTTGGGCGGGTCTTGTCGTCGGGCGATTCCTTCCGAAATCGTCATGCCGGGGTCTCAGAAACGCCCTGGCCACAGCGGGAAATCAGGGAAAAGCAGGTCGCGCCCCCTCACTGCAAATCGTGCACCCAGTCTTGCACCTCGAAAGTCCTTGAAAGCGGGTGGTTGGTGACTTGTGTATGACGTTAGTAGTGACTTAATAATTTTAAAGATTTTGCCTACATTATTATAATTATTTTTCAAAATGGTGTATGTATTTATCAAATATGTGAGCTTATATGTGAAAGATTGTGTGGAATGAATGTCAAAATACTTAAGTAACATATCAATTCCAGAATTCGTCAAAATTCTACGAAAGCGCCACAAGTACGTGATAAAATTTGTTACCGCATTCTGGGTCAACCTCAAATTCGTGTTTTATTTTCTGATTAAGCCTCAGGCATCCTTTTCATCATTAAAATTACTTTTTGTGGTAATAATTGTTGTTCAACATCAAGCGTCTGGATGTTCATTTGTCTGCTCAAAATTGGCATTTCTGGGGAGTGGTTTAAACATGTTCTATTCAGCAATAACTATGAAACATGTATGTGATTTAAATTGTTACCTCTCTAAAGATTTAGGAAGTGTATAGCGTGCAACATTTTCAGTTGAAACATGTTATAAAAATGTATACGCATTTTTAAGCAATTTTTGGGTGTGATATGTTTTAAAATGTATGAATATGAACTTTTACTTTTTAGGCAATAAGTGTATTATCAGATTTGTCGGTATCTAGAACAACTGTCAATCATTAAAATATTTATTTAAGAATTAGCTGTACAAAATTTAAAAGAACATTCATGAAGTAAAACGTAAAAATTAGTGTTTTTTGAATGGCGCCTGTTTCTAAAATATTTTAACATAAACTATAAGATATAATGCAGGAATCTGAATTTGAGCGATCAAACGCCATATTCGCCCCCGCGTTTTGCATGTTCCCACGTGCCATCATTTTCTCTTGAACACCTGCGGTCCCTTTGGTGAAAATTACACGTTATTGAGAGCTGAGCCGATCTGAGCAAGCGCACCCCATGGCGGGCAGTGGCCATGTTGTTGACGAGGTAATGAGAGTCTGGGGCTCCCACTTCCGGGTGGGATTCCCGGGTTCGCGGGTGGGTCTCCCTGTGGCCCCGGGTGGATCGCATCCCACCACGCGGTTCGCCCGCCACCCGGCGCCAGCGCACGCCATCCTGTCACGGGGCGAGGCTGCTCGGCGCCATCTCTCGGTAATTCACCCTTGATGTACAAAAAGATGTAGCCTCACGCACGGGAGTGGTTGAGCCAGATGGTACATAGAGTGTCTCTCCATAGAACTCATATGATGGAACTGGACTAAAGCCGATGTCGATTTTCTGGGGGTAGTATAGATTTAAAATTATAACAGTCAGATTAAATTTTGATTTTTTTCTGGAAATAGAACGTGAGAGAGGAAAAAAGTGGTGTTCACTGCTTGTTACATTGACTGATTTGTAACTAGCGATTCTGGCAGAAATAGTATTATGTGTATTTTGAAGCAAGGAAACAATAAGTTTCTAGCAATCATCGATTAATGAATTAATATTGAGTTACTGACCCACATTCCTAGTAAACTTCATAGAATTTCATACAAATTAAATAAAACTGGTTGCAATATAGCTGGGTCGAAAAGTAAAATAAATTGCTTTCGTTTGTGCAAAGAGAAATGTACCCCTTAGATTTTTATGGATTCTCCTCTTTTAAAATTGATGATAAATTGCGTCAGTCGCCGTCTCTTGTACTTATTCTGTCAACTTACATAGTATACTCAATACGGGTAGATTAACATTTTTTTTAATTCATAAAAATAATTCGGTGACATTTTTTCTCCCCATTTTGAGGCCATTTGCAATTAACATTTAAATTCAATGAGCACACAAATTATAAAATACAAAATAAAATAAACCGGAAACAAGAACATAGAATTCTTAGTGCTACTAAAACATTATTCATAAACATATTAATTTAAAAAAAACATTTAAAAATATTTTGTATAGAATGCAATAATTGAAGCCGGCTGTCGACTGTCACCATTCTAGAAATATAGAAAATAAATACAAAATCTTAAAAATTAATAAACAAAAATATAAGTATATTTTGTAATATCATGTGTATTACATGCTGTATGAATTACTTTTTTAAGATTTTGTTTTCATTTCGAACATTTCTAGACTGACGACGGCAAAGCCGTCGAAAGTCGGTTCCCTTAATAAATCTAAGTTGACAAAGATGACTTGAATTATTTGGCCCTCTAATAATATTAACATCTGCGTTCCCACTATTCTGTGTAGTTCGAAAGTTTTGTACTGCCGGTATGATGATCTTCCACCCAGTGCGTGTGCGTGTGTGTGTGGCGAGCGCGTCGGCGGCGCGCCCTGTCGCCGGGGGCGGCTGCGAGTGCAGTGCGTGCGCAGCGCATTCGGGGGCGGACGCGGGCGGCGGCGGCGGCGCCTCGCGCGGGCTCAAAGGGAGGCTGGACGCCATTGGCTGGTCGCGCGCCGCCGCCGCCTCCGCCACCGCCGCTGCCACGTCACACGGCGCTCCGCTCCGCTCGGCTCGTGCGGTCGCTTGCGCCCGCGCGCTGCGGCCCCCGAAGGCCCTCGGCGGGCCACCGCTAGCCATTCGCACGTGCCCGACCATGCCATTTCGCCGGTATTTGCTTTCATTTCTGGGAGTCACTTCTGGTAGGACCAGGCGGCGGTCACAGGGGAGCTGATTTTGGCAGGAATTCCGCTTGGCCGTTTTGGGCTGAAGTTCCGTATTCGTTCGAGTACGCGGTCTTTTCCTAGGGCTTTTATCCAGCCGACAGCCGGTTGCCCTTTACGTCCCGAAGGGACGCATATTCGACCATACACTAGACGAACACTTGCGGGCTCCTCTGATCTGGGGTCAGCAGAACGCGAGGCCCTCCGCGACAACACATACAATGTCGAGGGACAAACAGCCATGCCCAAGGCGGGACTCGAACCCGCGACCCTTCGGGCCGAAGCGCTGAGTCGGTACTCGCTCGTGGCCTCCTCGGCCATCCAGGCCGGCTCGACTACGCGATGCCAGACAGAAATGGTTGTAGTGACCTCAACGACCTTATCCGACGGCGTCCGAAAACATCGGCTGTCGGACGAAGATGTTTGGCTCGGTTTTGTCCGCCCGACATCGGCCGACCAAAATGTTGGCCAAAATCGTATCCACTGTGGCCGCCGCCTAAGAATTACTCCGAAATTATTTAACCTGTCCGTCTCGTTGATTTTGACCCCATTGTTTTACGCAAATTTCATTTACTTCCATTAAACGCACTTCCGTTGTTGTGCGATTGATATTTTGACTCTTTTATTGCCTGGCACAGAGTGCCATAATATGCTTTATCACTGCCCATTAGTTTCTCTTCATTCGTGATTTTCTTCGTTCCCATATCTGTTTTTTATTGCCAATACTGACTTCCTCTTACGGCGACCGTCGCTGGCGCGTCTTAGTGAGTGCCACATCACCTACAACTCCGGGGGTTTGAAATTGGCGACTTAACTGGTAAGGTGATTTTTCTTCAAAATTGCCGGCCATTTGTATCCGCGAGGAGTCTATCTCTGAACCATGGAAGCTTCGAAGTTAGGAATTTCTTTTTCTTCCTCACTTCTCCATCTTCGTGCCTCGCCTTGCAAAAAGGACCCGAGACGATGATGTTGCTACAGCAGTGTTGGCTAATTCCTACCACATGTTCATTAGCCTACTTCGTCTCGCTGCCGACTAATTTTAGCGATTCGTAAGGGTGATTAATGGCGGCGAGGGATTCGATATGGACCATCACCAACTGCGGGGTTTGCCCTGGATCTGCTAGAATAAGAGGCGTTTCGGGGAACCTCGTTCGGTTCTTTTATTGATCCCCACGCGCCCTGTGATCCGTGCGAAAGCGGATGACTCGCGGGTGAAAAAAAATCACGACTGCGAGACATGGGGGTAACTTGCGGTCAACGTTTCGAGAGGTTCAGTCAAGTATAAAACGAAAGGATAGATTATTATTATTATTATTATTATTATTATTATTATTATTATTATTATTATTATTATTATTATTATTATTGCAATGTGAAAGCATACGAACCCTCTTCGGTCCCTAACACTCACCATAAACAAATATACACAGAGGGCCAAAAGTCACTCAGTGGCTGGCACTTCGACCTCTCCACGCCTTGAAAAGACGTCTTCGACGATGTGACAAACGCTGTATCTGCTGTGCGGAAAGCCATCTCTTGTCAACATCCACCAATCGTAAGCCTGCCCCCAGGAAGCTGCCTTCGCAACGGCGCTGCCCTCGCTCTCACGGCGTCTCATATGGGGCATTTCAGGAAGGCGTTGAATGATTGTTTCGTGGAAGGTGACTTATGAAGAAATTATTCTTCATTATACAATTCTGTCAACACACTTTGGAGTAATACGTAATTGTTAGATTAGTTTCAACTCCTAGTAAATATTTTATACAATCTATTTTAAAAATTATGCTTGCGAAAATTCAGTGAACCCTGAGGTTGGGGTGGAGCAAGACTAGGTGCCTGGACTTATGAAATCGCTTTTCCTTGAAAATTTACTTCATACAAAATTCAAATTTATCACATACATTCAAAATACAATATTTAAGATTTTTAGGTAAATTAAGTCTCTTGCACTTGGTAATACATTTAACTTTTCTGTTAATATGAAAAGTAATTTTCTTTTAATATGTTTTTAATTTTGAAATGTTTTTGCCAGTTTGTTTCTTCAAGTGTTTGCTGTGAACACACCTGAAGTGTTTACATCGACCATAATTAATTTTGTGGAAAGCCGATTTCAGGAGGCAGAGTGCTGGGGAGAACTGAGAATGAAGCAACTTGAAATTCCGTTGTGATGGTGCACAAGCCCTAGCTTGTGGATAGCAAGGCCAGTAGCTTTACGGATAGCAAAGTATCCCACAATAAATGTATTACTTGTATAACACAAACTTATGAAGACAATCTTGGAAAGGAAAAAACATCTTCAGTGTATATAATAGAAATTATGAAATTTTTCGCGAGTTTCTAATCAAATATAAGTAGATTCTTGGCTAACGTGTCCAGTCAGTTGCCCCTGTAAAACTCTTTGTCCAGTGAGCGAGTGAGTGAATTGACTGCTGGTGGCTGTGTGAACGTGGGTTGCCAGAGGTCTGCTTGCGCGCGCTCGCAGCCCTGCCAGCCCAGGCCGAGGCCCAGCCCCGGCCCCACTGCGCTGCGGCAAGGGCTCCTACCTTCTGCTCCCAAAGAACTCGTCCCTTTTCCTCGCCGCCTCCGACCTTTTGAAATCGGAGCCTTTCTCCTGCGGCAGCCCGTTCGTCCCCCCGCGGCCTTCTGCTGGCTGCGTGCTTCGGAACGCAGCGCCGCGCCCGTCCGCGCCCGCCCGCCCTCACCCGCCACCTCCGCCCACCCGCACTCGCTTACCGTCGTCCACCTTCACCCGCCCGTCCGCCCTCACCCTCTTGTCCCGCTCGCCCGTCCACGCTCGCCCGCGCCCTCGCCCACTCGCCCCTGTCGCTCCCCGCCCTCGCCCGCCCTCGCCTCCCCGCCCCCCTCGCCCGCTCTCGCCCGCCCTCGCCCGCCCTCGCCCGCCCTCGCCCGCCCTCACCCGCCCTCGCCCGCCCTCGCCCTCGTCCTCACCCTCGCCCGCCCTCGCCCTCGCCCCCGCCCGCCCTCGCCCGCCCTCGCCCGCCCTCGCCCGCCCTCGCCCGCCTGGGGCGCGGGAGACGCACGAGGACGTCAAGCGGCGAGGCCGCTTGCGGCAAGGGTGTGGCGCAGGGGAACTGCCGAATACCTGCGCAGCGGAAATATTTCACGCTAAATGCAGCCAGTCTGAGACTGGCCACATTCTTGAAAATTCTACAAGATATTTCCTTCCAATTTTTACACCAATACTTCCCCTTGTAAAACAACTCATATTTTGAATTATTATTTAATGATATTCTCCAGTTCATTTAGAAAATAGCTTAACTTTTCTACGATTACTTTATTTTTTTGTAATTATTAAGCACTAACGAATGATCTTGTAGGGAAACATTTGAAACAAAATCGTGAGCACCGACAAACTTTTCTTTAATAAGGATAATTTTCATGAAGCGCATCATAAGTGACATAAAAATTATAATATTGTTCTTTGGCTACAAAGGCATCTGGTAAAGAAAACACCGAAACTGGAATTTGGCGCACAGTGAATATATATTTTATTCGGAATTCTGAAGAGAAGGAGACTTTGTTTTCACTGTTGATTGCACGGAAAAATGATTTTCTTCAAGGCTTTTCGAAAATATCCTTGCTTCGTAAAATCTTACACTCCATATTGGGGCTGATTGTGCTTGCAAAGTTACGTAGCGTATAGTAATCGAAATAGCGTGTGTCACGAAGCACGAAAGCACTACTCCCGTGTTGCTAATTAGGAACTGCGCATGCGCAAAAGAACGATGCCAGTCCATAGCTCCTGGTCGTTTCCTTTTCTGAGAATTGCATGAGAACACGTAGACAACAAACTGTTATCGCAGGATATTTTTCCCCAAGAATGTTGCATACTATTTATTTAATCAATTGCGAAGTCGGAAGTTCATGTAAGTGTAGCGCTGTAATATTTTTGAAATATCTTGCATTCAACACACTGCCATCTTGAGACTAGTATTTTTGTTTAAAATCAATTATATGAATTAGATGTAATTTCGAATATGGAAATGATTCTACGTAGTTTCAGAATCAAGCGCAATAAGACTATTTCGACAACAGAATTGATTTATTTAATCTCATACTATTTACTTCGAATTCAAGTGTGGGTATTACTTCATAATATTTATGATGTATTGAATCAGATACTTTTTTTCAAAGTGTATGTCAGAAGATGATAATAATCGTAATAATAATAATAATAATAATAATAATAATAATAATAATAATAATAAATGACAATCGATGTAGTAAACATGGTTAAAAGATCGAGTATAAACAAATACGATCTGATCTACAATTCTTTAAAATGAATGAAACTCCGTTTTCGTCTAGAAGAAAACTGAATGATACCACGCGCATTCGCACATGCTTTGACATTACGTAAACATGAAGGCAATTTCAATTATAACCTAAGTGTAAATCACCGTTTGATAAGTATTTTGCTAAAATTGTGCAGTTGTCTGTCTGGCGACGTCCTAAAAGAGGTGGGCGCAGTTCTTGCTATTTCCACCCCCACCCCTTCCCAACGCCCCGCGCCTTGTCGAGCGGTGTCGCGCCGCCCCGCGCCGCCCCGCGCCGCCCCGCGCCGCCCCGCGCCGCCCCGCGCCGCCCCGCGCCGTGTCGCACAGCCCAGCATCGCCCAGCACCGCCCAGCACCGTCCAGCACCGCCCAGCGATGCCTCGCTCCTCATCGCCCCTTGCGGAATGACCTCACCGCCCCGGTCGCGTGTAGGAAGCGCGCCGCCGCGTTTGGTGTCTTACAAGATCATTCCGCAGATTTATTTCCGTCTTTGTTTACGCACGGCGTTGTATGCAAAATACATAGAGGCGCAGTGCGCGCGTCGCGGCCGTCGTCGCCGCGCATAATGCGCAGCCCTAAATCGGACGGAGGGAGACCACACCGGCCGCGCCCCGCCCCGCGCCCTTGGGCCCCCGTCGCCCCCCGCTGCGCGGCTCCGCGCCCCGCGCCGGACGCTTGAATAGCGCTCCTACTTCTCCGAGCTTACTTATTATGTTGCGCATTTCGCGGCTTTGCTCTGTAAGCTGGCGTGTATCGCGGAGCGGGGCGGCGAGGCGGAGGAGAATTTCGATTCGGCGGAAAGGGGTGAAGCGGCGCCATGCTGGGCGCGCGCGCGCGCGCCCCGGGGCGTGCGGTCCCGCCCCGCCCCTCCCCGCCCCTCCCCGCCCCGCCCCGCCCCGTCCCGCCCCGCCTCGCCCCACCCCGCCCCGCCCCGCCCCGCACCTCCACGCTCCGCCCCGCCGCAACGGCGGCGGAGGCGGCGGCGGCGGTGGTGGAGGCGGTGGCGGTGGCGGTGGCGGCGGCGGCGGTGGTGGAGGCGGTGGCGGCGGCGGCGGCGGCGGCGCCGGCGCGAGTACATGCGTGAACTGCGCGGAAACTTGAGGCCGCGAGCCCCTCGCAGAGAGCGACGGGTGTCCCCCGGGGCGAGAGCCGGGGGCGGGGGGCGGGGAGGGAGGGAGGGTCGGCGGCGGAGCGCGCACAATGGAGCGGGCGCTTCGGGCGACCGCGCCCGCCACCGCCCCCAGGGGTGCCAACTGCCCAAATTTACCCGGTTGCACTCTTATGCCATGGCATTTGTCTGCTTGAAGAAATGAAGATCATCTCCGTCAATTTAGTGTTTATTGAGATAGCCGACTTTCCAGTTTGTCTACCTGCACAAGTGTAGGTAATCGTAATGTTATTTTTTTTTAATTTTATTTTTATTTATTTTCAGTCGTATCTGCAACTTGGTTGTTAGCGACTAAATAAATACAGTATTTTATATTTTACATTGCTAATATTGTTTTTACAGTATTATGATTAAGTTTTGTTTCATAGTATAATGCTGAACGTCTATGCATGTTTCAATCAAAGTTGCAGTGTGTCATTTAGTGTTTTGTGCGTTTTCGTGTTTGTCAGTGCATGAAATTGCTCAGAAGTGCTTAAAAATGCCACATTCGTAGAAGTTAGACTTGTGCCACCCCATATTTTCGCACGAATACAACACAGATTAATCATAATAATTGGTGCAGACTGATTATTGCTTTGGAACTGAACAAAATACAACCTTATAAGTAAATTTCGGCACTTTTACATGTAAGTTTCAGCTTAAATAACGTCGACAATATTATGTGTCGTGAATAACTCGATACAAAGAGTGAGATGACACGATCATTACAGATCATAATGGTGCATGTAAATACGAACCAGACTGATGGTGGTATCAGCTAGAAACGAACGTCTTGGGAGAAAAACGCCAAGTACTTAAAATGAAGAGTTTTTGAGGTTCCGTAATTATTCACGTCAAAACATTTCTCTTGTTAAATTGCAAGTTCGTTAGTGTTTCCTTGATTTATGCCTTCTGTAGTACTAACTATTGAAAGAGGTGATGAAGTCCTTCTCGAGTCGTCTGTCTCGTTCTTAGTCTTCAGGATGTTTGTTCTGCGATCGTTCCTGTTATTTGTATTTGTATATCGATTTGGGCTTAACCTTGCGGTTGCTTCTAGTTATTTGCTGAACCCGAGTTCTCCAACAAGGCTGTTGCTTGTACGTACATACATGATGAAATTTATTCTGCGACCTCCAGTAGAGTTTGCAGCCACTGTGTCTCTCTGGTGGAAAAATAGTGAACGTTTGTTTTTCAAGTTTTAATGCTTAATATTCTAACAGACGGACACTTTATCTAATTGTTGTGTCGATCGATAAGCCGAACCTAGAATTGTTGCAGAGATGAAATATACTGGGTGCTTGTTCGAAGGGTACAGCCAAAGCAGAGTCGGATAGGGGGGAATATAAATCTTCTGATCTGAAAATAATATTGTCAAAAAATAAAAAAATCAACCATAAAAGTAATATATGTAAATTAAAATTACATTTGCAGCATGAATAATTTACATGGGCGGGGGGCTAGTTTCATGATTTTATATTCTTAAATATTATATTGTTCTTAATTATAACAAAATTTCATTTGCATATGTAAGAATCATGACGTCAAACTTCTCTGCAACTATTTCAGTTGTGAGACCTCTTCCCTTTGGGGCAGTATGTCGGTCTGTTTAACTGTTCAGTTCCAGCATACTCCTGTATTTTTGGTCCAATCCTATATACATTAAAAAATTCACAGCCGTGTGATACAATCTGGATATTCTCCCCATCCTTAGCCGGAACACGTATAATTTTTTTTATATTATCATCCCTGGTTTGTGTGCATCACGTGTCCAATTTGAACAGTTGCCTTGCGAGCCCCCGTGCTGTCTAATCACACAACGAGGGAGCTGTCAGTGCTCACGCCTTCCAAAAGCCACCTGCTAGACCGCGCCCCCGCCCCCGCCCCGCCCGTTGAGGCCACGTGGTAGGCGCCGCCGCCGCCGCCGCCCTTGCGGTTCCGCCTAGTGCCACTTGCGCGCGAACGCAAGCATTTTTTCCCCCGCGCCGCGACGGCGGCGGCGGCGGCCACGACGCTGGCCGTGATCCATCCTCCAGATGGCGCACGCCGCCGCCGCCGCACCCGCTGGAAGGCAGGACGTGGCTGACTTTGTGCACGACCAAGAGGTTTCTGAAAGCGCCCATTCTGACATTGGCCTACTGAGTAGACCGCTCTATTCTGTTCGCTGTGGTGGACGCAGCTGTTAGACGACGTTCGAATACGGCGTTTTGTTGTAGACGTGTCCTTTCAAGATGTATAATTCTTGAAGAAGACTCGTATGTTTGACGTTAAACCGCAACGGTGGATATCGGAATACTCGTCAAAACCCCTTGATCAGTTCTTCCCTTTGCACCGTATTTATTCAATGAAGCATTCTTCTAAGCACCTCCGGAAAAAAATGATCCATATTTTGATTTATATAAGAGAAAGGAATTGATAGAAAAACATTTCAATTTCCTTTTTCGGAAGAACATTATTTGTCCTTGGAGGTCTCGGTTGACTTCGCGCGGCGACGTGCCGCCAGGAGCGAGTTTCCGCGAGCCACGTGCAATTGTTTACGGCACGTGGGCGGTGCATCGGTGCGCCCCCGCCTCCGCAGCCTCACAATGAGCTAACGGGACGCGTGGGCGGGGCTCGCGCATTCACACGCGCCGGCGCGGTTAGCGCCCGGCTTAGGCCAACTAATCCCGCCAGCACCTTCGGCAGCGCCCGCCGCCCCCGCCCACCGCGCTTGCCCGCCCTCGGCGCACGCGGACCGACTCCCATATATATATATATATATATATATATATATATATATATATATATATATACCATAATTTAATGAATCCAAAGGAGCGGAGTTAGGGTTAGAATCGACACATAAAGATGCAGTAAACAACTGTAATATAAATAATATGTACAGATTAGCTAAAAACAGATATACAATGGTAAACAAATATACTTAAAACTAAAGATTAAGACCAACCTGAATCAATACAATGCCGATAGCAAGCCTTTGTGTACATCAATACAATAACATCAATGCTCTCAGTTCGGAGTCTTGTTACGAACTCCCTCTCACGCTCGTGTCGACAAGCGACAGGGCGAGCCAGACATGATTACCAACCTAGCCAAGCTTGATTACCCACAGGCTTACATATATATATAAAGAATTCTTAACGTCCAATTGATGAAATATTGGAAGGCAGGTTAACGGGGTTTTGTCATAAGTAAACACGAACTATAAGTTTGTTTGCCGACGTTTCGGAAAAACTATTTCCATCCTCAGGGCTCAATAAAATGAGGAAAGAAAAAAACACACATTTACTATAATACTACAAAAAACAAAACAAAAAACGTGTCATATAACAACTATCTTATCTGCATTTACAATATCTTGTATAAAAAACGTTACATACCTTGCAACAAAAACATTAAAACATAATTAATACATGTGCTGATTGCTCCTCCAATAAATATATATATATATATATATATATATATATATATATATATATATATATATATATATATATATATCGAGAGAGAGAGAGATTTCTGGCGGAACGCGACTGAACGGCGTTCCGGTACCTCTGGAATAATTATTTTATTAATATATATATATATATATATATATATATATATATATATATATATATTATTATCATTAGCAGTTGCTTACTAGAAGTTGCAGCAACTTGCTGAATGACACTGCACAAGGCAGATTATAAATCTCAAAGGCTTCGGCTCTTGTAGCGATGTTAACAGCTCAATTTTGTCCGTTTACTGCATTCAAGGCGCTACTGTGTTTGGTCATGCCAAGTGTCTTGTAAAGTATCTCTTCTTTCCGTTGCCACCATTTTAACCATCCGTCCATTTCACTCTGAGCAACCCAATTCTTCCGTCTTGCTTGTGTCCAATTGAAATACTTTTGGGGTAGTCTGTAAATCCATCTCTCTAAATGACTACCATAATGAAGTTATTTTCTACATCACTTAAACACCTTTCTATGTTTCATTGTCTCTGTTCTTACATGATCAAGTAGTGTAATTCCGTAGCATCTTCTTTGAGAACTTTTTGACTTAAAAAAATGTTTTACAATAGGGCTATTTTCTGGAAACCCGAATAAAAATCAGAGAATTTCATTGCTCTGGAAAACTCACGGACAAATCACGGAATTTATGGAAGAATCGTTACAAATCGGCGAAGATTTAGAGATGGTTATAGAAATAGACATTGTTCCTCAAAAAAAGCTGTACAGCATTATTTGTTGCTCAATTTCTATTTGTTGGATTTGTTTTATTTTGAACTACATCAGAGATCTGACACATTAGTTACAGGATTGTTTTAATATTTTCATTATTGTGAAATACTCGACAAATTTTCCTGCAATATTTTTGAAATGCCTTGGAAAACCGGGAAAAGTCAAGGAATTTTGTTCCAGAAAATGAGTGGCTTGCTTGTTACAGAAATTTTTCAGAAAACCTTCCTTCTCAGAACCCGTCTGTTATTGTTCTCAAATGGCATGGCTTCCTGTTCGTGCCTTAGGCTTGATGCTGTCGTCACCAGAATCGTCTCGTGCGTGGGCAAGTTGCAGCATCCCACAGACTGGAGCTTATAGTACAATTTACAACTGATCATAGTTGACTTTATAACTTACATCTTCATCAAATTGTTTTTAAACATTGCAGTTTTATCGTTTGAAAAAATTGATGTCAGTGAACACGGTTAATGTGCGATTATTCCTAAAACACAATAGATCGTGAAGCAAGATAAACAAAAATGCAAGTGATGCATTTGGGAGCTCCACGTAGTAGAAAAACCTTTTCCCAGCGGGTGTTCCGCAGGGTCCATGCGTGGGACCGCTCAAGAGGACTTCGGGTCACTCAACGCGTGACACCCCATCGTCCTCGCGCCCCCTCGCTGCATCCCCCTCCGACAAGTGGTGGGGACGGCTTCGACGAGACCGCGGAGGCGCCTTTGAGGACGCGTCCTCAGCCGCGTCGACCTGTGGCGGATCTGCGAGTCAAGTTTATTTTGGGTGAAGGGGTGCGCGCGTGGATGCTGGGATGATCTGGCCGAGGACAGCTGCTGTCGGGATCCGAAGGGTGGGGAACGCTCCGTTCGCAAAGCGGAACAGTAGGCTTTTCCAAGAGACTTGAAATTCTTTCGGAGAAGCTCAGCAAGCAGTTAGTGTTGTGGAACGAAGGGGTTGTCAAGTACGCTTGTGGTCATTTATCCCAGAACATTTGTGGAAGAATAATCAATTTTGGCGACAGTAAAGGTATAAATCGCTTATGTACTTTTTCCTTTTTTTTAACGCATTCTCATGTTTCGTAATTCATTACAGTGAAACATGTTCTCATTGCATTTCAGCAGTCGTGCGTGTTCAGATATGTGTAACGATTTTTCCATCGTAAGAACTCGAAATCTGTGAATCTCTTCCCGGATGGTTCGTCGGATGATACTGCGAAACGAACGTGGTACTCGGCTGCCCTTATCTCGGGAAGATGCTCTGACAATGAATGCAGTCGGTGAACAACGCAGCTCGGCGTCCGAGAACTTGTTCGCAGACGTGTGAACCGCACATCGCAACTCGCCCGAGCGCCTGGGGCTGCTGGCTGCTTTTTGCCGACGAGACGAGACGAGACGAGACGAGACGGGTCGCGCGCGCGCTCGCTCGTCCACCGAGACAGAGGAAGCTCCTGAAAGTGAACACCGCGTCCCGGACCGGCTGCGATCGCCGCCACCGGATGCTGGCAGCGGCCCCCACGCCGGCGCGCCGCGGCTCGGCAGGCGAGCCGGCCGGCCGGCGGCCCCGGCAGCTGCACGGCTCTGCCCCTCGCCTCGCCTCGCCCCGTCCCGCCTCGCCTCGCAGCGATTCCTTCTCTGCCACGCTCTCCCTCCACTGCCCCTCTGGCCGAATCCTGTACAGGGCACACGGATTGCGCGCTTTCAGAAAAACACTGAAAACCGGGGAAAATCAGGAGATTTCATAGCTCTAGAAAAGTCAGAGAAAAATCAGGCAATTTGCAGAAGAATCGTCAAGTTAGAGAAAATATTGCGATGGTTATATAACAAGATGTTATTCCTGAAAAATGAAGCAAAAAATATTGACTCCGTTTTTATTTGTTGAGAATTTTTTAAAAAATTGTTCATTATCGCGGTGAAATGGATGATCTGACAAATTAGTATTAGGTTTGCTTTAATATTTAAAAAAAAAACAGTGTGGAATACTGTACAAATCTTATCAAGGAAAAATTAAACAAAAACAACGTACTGCAAAACCCAGAGACTAAGGGAAATTTGTTCCAGGTAATCAGTGTTCGCCTTGCTGTAATAAATTCTTTTCATTGCCCAACAGAACATCAGAGATGTATTGCAATGGTCGATTATTGTACAATGGTTTCTACGTCTCTAAGCACAGATTGCGCAAAAGCCTTTTAACTGCTGAGCACGTGAACTGTGTGGTGTTATAAAGAAAATGAACGGCTGAAAACAGTCCTCTGAGCGATATAATAATTTCCGATATTTTTATTTTGATAATGAAATGACTAAATTTGTCTACCAAGACCAATTTACGTTGGATAAATATTTCCTGTGCTAGATGGCATACATATTTGAGATTGTTGATCTCTATTAAGAAAAAAATTAAACCCAATCTCTTTTGACGAAGGCATTCGAAATAATCACGAATACACCCCATTACTTTTGAATATTTCAGGAACTACGTTTATAGTGCTTTTATACCTATTTCGGCATTAGGGTATAATAATGCGATTTCGCCCGTTAATAACCAAATTTCTCTAATTTTTAAAAATGACGTTGATAGTACTCGAGCCTTCTGTTCTTGGATCATCAACGCAGCCAGTCTCGGCTCTTCTGATCGCTAGCGATTGTCACAATCACGCTTACTTGAATAGATAACTTTATAGAAATATTCTCGAATTAGGCATTTGTATTAACTTCTATCTGAGGCGCCTCAAAATTCAATGCATCATCCCATCAATTTAAATCTTTTACAGGATTATCGTGGTTCCGCCATTGCTAATTATGAAAAGAGTGAAGCGTCAGAGGACGACACAATTGGTAGAACTCGTGTCAAAATTAAAGTGTGTACTAAACACAAGTGGAGTAGAGATCATTTTTTGGTAATAAAATAGTCACTGATAGAGAGAGATCCAGCCTCATAATTTAGAAGACGTGAAAAGTATATTGTGAGGCAAATTACGGAAAATAATTTTATTCTAAAGGTTTAGAGTGTACTTCATTGTGCCTTCGTTTATATCTATTCCCTACAATCGTTTACCATTTACATCTTTTTTTAAATATTTGATATATGTTGGAAATAAATTTATTCTGAAAAATTATTTTCATCCAAATTTATTCTGCCTATTTTTAGAAATTATAGTTCCTATTTTAGGAAGGTATTTAAGTAATATTTTAGACCCTACAAATTCGAAATATAATGATAATTTCTCTCAAGAGACGTGATTCCTCCGCCATGAATGCTCTTTACAACGATAAGATAACAATATTTAAAGTACGAGGTTTTACAAAATTATTAAAAAATTCTCTTTTCTCCTTTTACGAAGGGCAAAATGGAAGGCGGCGCCTTCCCGAACGCGGGAAGGCAATGTGATGCCTCATTGTCCCCGCGGCGCCTCGCTCTCACAAGCCCTCCATTGCTATTTCGTCCCACAAAAGACGCTGCGTTGTTACTCGAAGACGCCTTCGTGACGAGATTGCTCTTCCACCGGCGCGGCGCTCTTTGGGTCTTCGCCGAGGCATTCAAAACTTGACGAAATTCGCCCCCCCCCCTTCGCCCTCCCACGCCGCCGTTCGGTCTTGGCCCCGCCGCGTTCACTTTTTCTTACTTCGCCGTTCGTATTCTTCGTCCACGGCATTCTTTTTAAGTCTCTCGGTTTACGGCGGGTAATTTAAGATAGAAGTTTGTGCTTACATTAAATAAAGAAAAGTTAAGTTTATATAATATGCATGCGCACGCTATAAGAACGTCAGGGAATGGAAGTAAATAGGTGTTTTTCGGGGGGAGAATAGTCTGAAAAAAAAGTTTTAATTTGGTCGTTATTTTAATTATTAAATTCCAATGAAGAGGTGTCTTACGGTCATTGTTGTTTATGACCCAGCTCGGAAAGGGTAATAATTGTACCTGCGTGTAGAGGAATTACATTGGAGCGAATGTTCTTTTCTCTCGGCAGCTCGTGACAAATAGTGCAACGCCGTGCTTACGGCGCGCGTGTGCTACCGGCTTTTGTGAATCACCGAACTGTGTGCTGTCGCCCGACGTTCTGGGAATCTTTGTTCCGGCTCAAGCCGAATTTCATTTCTGTTCTAGATACAATGGATTTTTCTTCGAATTTTAGTCTTACACACACGAAAAAAATTCTTGACGTGTCCTTTGGCGTGTCCGTTGCCGCGCTACCGTCAGATACCCACATACCGGGAGCGGTGGCTCAGTGCATCGACTGATGTCACTACAGTGCCTCTGACCGGGAGGTCTAAGGTTACACTCCCTACGGTGGCGAGACTTTCAACACTAGCTTTTCAGCTAAGCCGAATTCAGTCGTTGTCTGGAGTAGAATCCCAGCGACCGACTGCTCTGATCGATAGTTTTCCGTGGTTTCTCCGATCAACACCAGGTGAATGGAGGACCCTAATAAATGAGCCACGGACCGCGCGCGATCTTTCCTTCCTCTTCCTTGACCTATCCTCACACCTTATACACACATGCCGGGAGACCGGTCGGGGACTTAGAACTTGCCCTGGCCGGGGCGGTGCCCCGCTAATGGGTGATGCCTGGTTGAGGGAAACCCACTAGACGGTAGGTCGGCGCCGGATCTCGCCATCCAGTGAGGGAAGATCACTGCCACCTCCCAATAAAAAACATGCCCTAACCTACGGGTCTAATGACCATAGTAGTTGACGCGCCCAGAATCACCAACAATGAATCAATCAATGACACCCCCGTCGTAAATTAATTGCAATATCTGTCGAGCGGCGAGTGGCGTGTGGGTGGGCGGGCCCGCGCGACGGGCGGGCTGTTCGTGCCCCTCCGCGCGCAGTGTGCGTCCCGTCCCATGATTCATTGCGCGGGCATTGGCAGGCCTGCGAGTGTGTGCGGTCGCAGCCGACCCGACGCCCGGCGAAGTCGCCCGTGAGATTTAGACGTCACTCTCCACCCTCGCTCGCCGGAATGTTTTCTTAGCTATCACTCAAGTTATATTCGCGTGCGTAAAACCGCGCCGAGGGAGGGATGCGCGTTTGTGAAACGGCTTCTAGATGGACGTGTGCGGTGAATAGGCGCATCACTCCGACGTGCGACATTTGATGCGGGGAGAAATAATGAGCTTGGGCATTTCGTAGTATAAACTCACTGCCGTAAATATTTCGGATAAATCTATGTAAAAGATTACATGGTTTGATTTTGATATTAATGTAATATTTATTTTTATGTCTTTGAATTTGATAAGTTTGAATGATGACCACCTTTTCCAATAGAGAATAGATCTGTTTGATCCTAACTGTCGAACTAATCTGTGAAGTAATCTCCATTAGAACAGGCAATTATCATGCAAACTTATTAATCTAAAAAAATAAAAATAATTATTAGATTAATATGAAAATCAGCATATGCAGCACGGGAACGCCAAGTCGTAGAAGCGCTGACGGAGTAGGAAGAGGGCGGTGGGGCGCAATTCTGCTAGTTTTTTTATTAACACCACCTCCAACAACAATAATAATAATAATAATAATAATAATAATAATAATAATAATAATAATAATAATATAACAATAAATAATGCCTCACCTATTTATGAATTTCATTACCAATATAATTAGTGTTAATTTATATGAATATTTTAATATCTTATATATAATTTATATTTGTTCATAACCTTAGGTATACAACGTCCCATTTTTGTTCAGTACTATTCGTGTCATAATAATATTGTATTGTCACAGTCGCGTCAATTATTTGATGTTAATTGGGTGAACAATAGTTCTCCGATAAAAGTATTTTCCCCGTAAGAACTTCTTGTGATGGATGTTTGCGTCGCGTCGGCGCGCTATGGGAGTGGAGGCGCTCTTGTCTACTCTCGGCGTGACCGCCGCGTTTTTGCGCCGACGGGAGGCGCTCGCCTGCTCAATAACAAGCAGCGCTCGGTGCCATTTCGCTGTACTTATTAGTAACTGTGCCAGAGATTGGAGCTGCATATCAATCAATGAAAGTGATTCGTTCCTGCTGCTAGTGCACCTTTCCCTCAGGCTGATGAATGCTCGCTGGTAGCCAAGAGAGCTGAGGAGGGCATTACAGGTCAATAAATAGGGAAGCTGGTTTACTCTTCTTCTGCGCGTAATTTATTATTGTGTATTTTTTTTATTTCTAAACAAAAATATAGACTTTTTTTTAAATGTAAATGCCCTTTCAAACAACTTTGAGGTTGCCGGATAAAATAATTTTTTTTTTTAAACTGCAATATCATTGCATTTGTGAGTTGTGTTCATTGTTAATGGATGATAAAACCAATGCGAATGTGTACTGAATTATCAGTAAGAATAAGAATTAACGTATCTTTTATGTTAGGCTCGTAAAACAAATTATTTGATAATTGATGGCTTCCTTGAACAGTGTACTCTCTGACACTTAGCATTTACAACACTGACCTACATTTGGAAACTAACCAGTTTTCTGTTTAAAGAACCTTTTCACCTGACTCTGCTACTTGACAATTAGACACGCCTACTATTTTCTCAGCGTTCCCGAGCGCGACGCCCTCCCATCAGCTGCACCTCGCCCGACCGCAAGACACCACGATTCTTTTGAGCGTTCGACGCCGGACGTACGAAGCCGTGAACCCTTTCCCGCGTTTCCTCTCTGTGACAACTCAGGCGAACGCGTCCCAGGCCGTAATGCGCTAATCCGTTTCTCGGTGCGATGTTAACACGCGGCTATTCATAGATTCTTTAATAACGATCCGTGCTTCCTGGCGGCAGAGGCGTCGCCGTCTCGACGCGGGGAATATGCCGCCTGCGAGAGCGCGGGAGTGAGACTAGCTTTGTCTTGTAGGAACTTCAAAAGTTCCTGGCCGAGGCAATTAAATTCGTTTTCCACAGCGTTGTTTTAAGCGCGCATTTTCTGGATGGATGAACGACAAAAAGTAGAGGCTGTTCTTCCCGGGCCCTCTCGCGCGCGCTGCCCGCCGCCGCCGCCGCTGCTTCGCCGTCGTTGGTGCTCGTCGTAATAGGCTTAATTGATGTATCCAGAGCCGCAGTTCCAATTAATCGCTCAACCAGGCGATTAGGCGCCTGAGAAAGCCGCCGCGTCGAGCCATGGCGGACGGTCGCGCCGCCTCGCCGCCTAATCCCGTCCATTGCCAGCGCAGCCTTCCCGCGCCCGCCACGACCCCGCCGCCGGCTCGCGCGTTGCGTTTGGGGATGCCAACAAAACATCCGCGTTCAAATTTAAAATATCGATGTTAATGAAACATCACCCAACAACCATCGATGTGTGTAATCATTCATGTTTAAAAATTGAAATATCGATATTAATAAAACATCGTCCTAAAACCATTGATATTTCTAAACATCAACGTTCAAAAATTTTAAAATCGATGTTATTGCAACATCGCCAACAAAACATCAATGTTTCTAAACATCCATGTTCAAAATTAAAATATCGATGTTAATAAAATATCGCCCAACAACCATCGATGTGTCTAATCATTCATGTTTAAAAATTGAAATATCGATTTTCATAAAACATCGTCCTAAAACCATTGATATTTCTAAACATCAATGTTCAAAATTTTTTAAATCGATGTTATAGCAATATCGCCAACAAAACATCAATGTTTCTAAACATCAATGTTAAAAATGAAAATTTCGATGTAAATAAAATTCGCGCCAAATGTTTTTAAACATCGATGTTTTTAAAACCTTAACCATAACTTTTAGTTACCAATAATATTCACGGGGAGGTCATTTGATGGTCGGTTTATTAATTTTTAATTGAGATGTAAATGACAAAATCAAGAAGTGATCAGAATTAAGAAAAGTTTTTGATAATTCAAAAAATAATGTACGCACCTTTTATACACGAAACCACTATTTTAATTATTTTTCATCCCTGTTCACGTTTTCTATGAAGAATGTCCACTTAATGGATATCACAATTATTACAAGATTTTATTACGATGGTACTTTCTTCACTAAAATAAGAAATATCAACCTTATAAAAATATTGAACCCAAAACCTTGATGTTATTATATCGAAGATTGAAAAATAAACATTGGTGTTTTGAAAACATCGACAACTGTGTCGTATCCGTAGTTGCATTTCGGTGTTGAACGCCTCAATCGGTGGACGAGAGAAGCATTGGCAAGTGTAACATTGTTAATAGTTTTCTAGAATGCGAAATTGTCTTCTTCTCTCTCTGAACGAACCTATAAAAGTTATTTTTGCAGCATTGCAGTGTACTTGTTCGTAGTATTAGATTTTTGGAAGAATCCACTCAATGGCGGACCTTTGAATTTTCTACAAATTTCCCATCCAATGTGTGAATTTTTAGCATTATGGGTTCAATAATTTATATCACCTATTTTAATTATTACATTTCCCTCTCTCCTTCAAAGTTTTCCTAAATTAAATTGATACTTTGTAGAGTCCAATCATTATTTTAATTTAAAAAATAACCCATTAATTAACAAAAAGGACAGTTTAAATTTTAAAATACTAGAAGGAGCTTTGGGTTATTACTGTTATTAATATTCTGAAGACAAGTATTCTAGACAGTTTGCAATATCTTCGATTTACATGTTCCCTAATTAATAATTCGCGTCAGTTACGATGGTTAATATTTTAACTACAACCGGGTGTTTTGTTTTTCGATTACACATTCTTCATTTCAATGCAAAGGTTTACATTTTATTGTACAAATTTTAATAAAATAGCTGGAGTTTAGTGAATGTAAAATTTAATCCCACTTTTGATTTGTTTGTATTAGGTGACTGAAATTTGATAAAAACGGAAATAATAATTATAACCTATAAAAATGCCCTTGTAATAATACAATTTCCTTGAAGTACCTTATGCGAAAAAGAACTTTATTAATATAAATATGAATGTAAATAAAAATCTATTTTTAAATAAAAAATGGCGTGTTATAAAATACTTCATTCAAACATTATTGCATTGGCCAGTTCTATAGCTTCTACACAGTTAATATTGTCTTACTGTTGATTCTGATGACTGTCCTGAAATCTTGTACACAACAATCGTGTTTAACTACCTAGACATAGTCTATATTGTTGGACGTTTTCAGTTTTGGCACTTCATATAATGCCCAGAGCTACTAACCGATTTTTGACTCGGGTCTTCGTTGTCTGGAACTGATTCAACACCTATCTCAAATATAAAAGTAAAGTATCTGTTACGTATGACGTTTTTTGACGCAGCAAGCGGAGATGGTCTTTCAGAACTCCGCAGTTCCAGCCGGGTTTGACCCGCGAACTCGCGTTTAGGAAGCCAGAATGCCAACCACGGCCGGCTCTTCGCGCTTATTACTCTATTTGCGAAACAATTATTAGAAATATTAAAATATTGATGAACATGCCCGGTGTTGATTATCTCATAGACTAAATGACTGACAAATCAGAAGTCTCTGTGGAAAATCTCCACAAAGTTTTCCAAACGTTGACAAGAAAGCTTCTGGAAGGGGGAAATATGCGACTGTTTGTCGCATATTTTGCCACACGGTATGAATTAAATATTTTTTCGTCTTCACCGGATTATCTGGATTGTACTGTGTTTCACACTACCAAATCTTTCGATTTGAACCGACTTTGATGACCCGAAATCCGAGAGCGAGCCGATACTCTAATAAAACTGCTTATCTAAAAATAGGCCTAACTGGTGTGGAATGCCGCAAATAAATAAACGCGCCTTATCCCCAGTGCGTTGACTCGTGGGCGAGGGAAAAAATGGTGAAAAATTTTAATTGAAATCTACGATGTACGAGGGGGAGGGGGGCTGCGGGGCGCCCCTCGGCGGCGAGGGCGGTTTTTGAGGTTTTCCCGTCCCGCGATAACTCACTGGAATGCCGCTGCTGCGCGCTGGCGCCCGCGGGACGCGGACTGAAAGGGTCTCGGTCCGCAAGCAGCGTCTATGGGGAATTCGATGAAACATTGCTTTTCGAATTTGGAGAATACAGTAAAATAGTTTGTATAATTGAAGGAATACTTTTTATTCAACTATTCTACATTATATTCTTAGATCACAATGGCGAATTATTATATTCACAATTATCAGTTATTCTAAACAGAACATGGATACTATTTTGCACTGATTCTGTTGGTAGAAGACTAAATTATATTGCTTGGATTTTTTTCTTTCTTTTGATAAGCTAACTACTGAGTGAAAATATAGAGCTTGAAACGTTTCAAAACATTCAGTATTGGAACTATTGATTATCTCAAAGTTGTTTTATGCTATTTAATTACTTATTATTTGAGTGAAGTTCGATAATAAATTTCCTTTAACTCAATCTTGTTTGTAATATAAGAATATTGGCGTACGATTGCCATAACTTGAATATTCAATATGAGTTTTAGGATGAAATAATGAATGTCGTCTTTGTCAATTTTTAAATTTTTTTTTACTCGCTAAATTTAAATTGACCAAGATGACCCATTATTTCAAGTTCGTTTAATGTCAGCAACACCACATCATCATTCCTTCAGTAAATGTTTTCCGAAGATGCATTTTCACCACGAATCTTTTTGCTTTTCAAAGTTATTTAGTCTTTATATATTCAATTTATTTCTTCTTATAGAATCGCAAATATTCCAGGATTAATAAATGACTAATCTAATTCAAAGAATGTTAGTGGTACAAACAATCATAAGTATAGTTATTAATGCCACGTGTTGATCCATGCCCATCTCGACCACCCAGTGCTTTAGAGGCGTCAACTCCCAGAATTTCGTGCAGTTTTCCTAAAACCTACGCACACGACGCGACAGTGGAGAAGTAGTGTGCAACAGCGACCGAAGTAAAAGTTACGCGGCCCGGCTTTGCTTTAAACACGTGCCTCGCCTTTCTTTTTGTAAACAGTTCTTTCTGGCGACTGCCGTCCGCTCGGCTGCCTGCCCGTGCCCCGTCCCCCTCCCGCCCCCGCAGGGCTGCTCCTGGCGCCACAGTCGCACCGACTCGCCGGCCACAGCTCCCCAGATCAATAAAGGCTCCTTTTAGCGTGCCCTCCCACTTGTATCAATTATTCATCTTGAGACAGTGTAACCGCGGGCGCCGAGCGGTTCCGCGGGTCCGCGACCGCCGCTGCCTCCCTAACCTACTTACCTGTCGCGCGGGGATTAGTTGGAGGTCACCGAGGGAGCGAGGGGGCTATGGGTTTCCGGTTCCGGCTTGATGTGTGTGGAAATGCGACACTTGATAGGGAATGGTTATTGATGAGAGAACAAAAGGAATCATGCTGGATGAAACGTAGTAGACAATAAGTTGAGTTTTCTTCACACAAAATAGTCCGCAAACTTTATCCACGGGAAATTTCTACACTAGTGAATAAAGTGATACTTTCGTGTTCCAGTTAGCTTAGGTGCATTATTTGTTATGTGTGTTACTTGTCTGTACTCTTAAGAAAATGACATCATGCTCCCAAAATTATTGCACCGATTATTGCACATTATTTTTTATTAAATATTAATTTATTAGTCATATATGAGAATCGAAACTGCTTTGAGACATTAATTGTTTATATTATGTGAGAAATAATTATACCTTTCTGGGGAAATGCGGAAAAAAATCTGATGAATGAAAGTGGACAAAAATATCCTTTTTAGGACTCTGTAGTCAGTAATAGAGTAATCTGTATGTTATAAGCATTTTGGTAGAGTATATTCTTCGACGTATAATGTGATTCGGTAACTTCTTTCCCTAATAGCAACGTAAATTATTTTCTTTCCTTTTAAATTTTGTTGTGGAGCCACCCCGTTTGTTAAATCTTATATTCGTTGAAGCCAAATATTGTTGCACGGTAAAACTGGTTTCAACGATAAACTTTGTCGCAGTATAAAGTTAATAATTTCCAGCTGATATTTCCTGTGCGCTCTACCTCTGTTGTATACAGATGTACCTTCATCAGAGAGCAAAATGGGAAGGACAGTTGTTTCGGCGGTACAATGATTAATCCACAGTTGTGCAGCTTCTACGGAAGTATTCTCTGAACTGTACCGTTTCATTTTGCGAAAGTCATTTGCCGACTTCTTTGTTAATGAAATATTCCGTCGTGTGTAATAATTGGTCTTCCACGAGCCTGCAAATATGTCACCGTACCGAAATAGAATATTACATTCAGACATGCATATTATGTTGCTTATTGTCATATTGTGTTTTTCGTTGCCTTCTCCGGCTACCTCCTGAGTAATAATTCAAATAGGGTAGACTCTGAAACAAAAAAAAAAAAAAGCTTAAAATTCTCATTTGCCATTGTGAGAGTAAAATATACACCTTTATATGAAACAAACGACATTAAATAGGGGGCAATGACCTTTGCTCCACTAAACTTTATTGCCACTACCCCATTGCGTGGATGTGTCACCAGCGGGTGTAAAATGGGTTATTGAGTGTATGTCTACTGCTGCTTGCCGGAGCCAGCTGTTCAGCTCGGTTGTTCTGTGGACGTGAAGTGGTGATGCCGAGCAGGAGATTTCTCCTCCCGCGGCCACACACGTCGGTCACCGTCCCATCCACTCGGCATATGCGGTGCAGGTGCTTGCTCGGTGTTCTACTCTCATGCCGAGAGCCTCCAGGTGAAACTTCCATGGACACTGGATGGAAAAGCAAAGGAATTTTATATCCTTTAGTCCGATGTGCACTTCATATTTCAGTAGAATAGATCTTAATGTTCTGATGAAGTGGGTGAAGGTGTCGAAACACATCTTTACCACATCGTATGCTATTAATATAGAATTTTTAACACATTCGAAATGTTGGAATTGCTTCTTGTTTTAAATACATTAAAATACTTTTATTAACACCACTGAAAAATCGAGATAAAATCGTGTAAATAAAATCTTCCAGCGGGACTTTTAGTAGTGTCGCGCTCATTTTCGGAAGCTTGTTTTCGTAATTTTTCAAACATATATCTATAAAATAAATCATATGTGTTTTTCCATTGGATCTTATTTTAGACGGACTTCAAAGAAAAATAGTGGATGTAGAGAAAAGTAATTCGACCTTTTTTGCCATTATTTGCTATTTTCAAAGGCAATATTACAGATTGGTTGCAGGTTGAGAAAACAATGAACTACATGAACAAACTGATACAGCCGAGCCATGGGTCGACGTACGAACTTTCTTGTGTAAAGAACCGAAGCGAACGGCCAGCATTAGTATGGGATCTCGCCGCGGGTGCCGTAGCGCCACCGGTCTCGGCGTCGCCGCCGCGTGCGCTCGCCCGGCGGCTGCTCCAGGCAGCTCCGTCCCGATGAATCTTATCTCGGGCCGCAAGACAATGTGCGCGATAACATTGGGTCTATTCCGCGCCACCGCCACCGCCACCTCCTCCTCCGTCTGCGCCTGTTGGCGACTGGTGGCGGCCCTCTGTCCGCACAACCAGGGTGGCTCCTGCCCTGCCAGCGCAGGGCTTACACTTTAACTCCCTGTTATATGTGCAGTTCATTTTTGCCGTAGAATCTCCATGATCTTTGGTAATGACAGGGAAGGGTGTCCACGGAAAATTGAAAAACTCAGAAACGAAAACAGGTTAATACTAGTTATATTATGTTCATTGAATGGTTAGTTACGAAAACATGTATAAAAATAATATATATTGTATTTAACAATGTTACAGTTCAATAGTTCTCATCAGTTTATTTATTCATAAATTTTCTTCCGTGACATTAAGGACAGTGAAATTAGTGACAATTAAGACATTCACATCAGATAAGTACATTTTAAAATGTTATTTCTAAAAATAAATCCGTCACTTGTATTTATTTATTTCCATTATGAAACGTGCCGTATAATTGGATTCGGAGATCATCGAACCCCGAAAATCTACCTTATGAGAAGTCTTGAGTATTGCCACACCTTCCTATCGAGTAGTCTGGGAACATCACCTTGAGCGAGTGAACGCCAACACTTCTGAGAAACGTGTCGCCCGAGAGCCTGAAGTATTCGTGGGCCTCGACCGTTGTCGCCCGTTCGGCAGGCGCTAGCCTTGCCTCCGTCTCATGCGAGCGCATGCCCACGCTTCAGCCCTTATCTCTGCAAATAAATAATTAAATAGCAGCAACTTTTGTAACCTCCTAGTAAATATTATCTTTATGGCGCCGTCTACACCTCCGGAGACGCTACGCGCCCCAGGGCCACTTAAAATTTCTCCACCCGCGCCCTCTGGCACCGCCGTCGCGTATTCTCTCGTGCCATGACGTTGCAGAAGTCACGGCGCTCATCCAGGCTGAGGCGCCCAAGCGCGGATCACTGCGATTGGATCTGCGCCTACTTCACGTAACTCGCTCGCTTACATCCTTTTTACGGTATCATGGTACAAATATTTTCTTTGAATCGGTTTTGAAGGTTTGGTGTGTTTTCCGATGTACGTGTTTTCTCACAGGAAGTTTAAGAATACTCGTTAATTTTTGTTTGTTGTTCTGGTGCACAGATCCTTTCAAGGTTTTCTCGGGTCCACGAAATCGTAAGCCCCTGAACTCGTGGCCATTTTGAGCAGCGGGCGGAGGGCAAGCGGTTAGCTGGGGCACCCGTTGCTCTTTTGAATGTTCCTCTAGTGAAAGCGTTGCATTTGGGTGTCCAAACGTCTATTCCACCCCGTAGAAATTGTCCAATGTGGCAACGTTGTTGCAAGGTCTTGGCCTCGCGCTGTTTGCTTATTCTGGTTCCATGATCAGCGACATAAGGCCGGAGATTTACAGCGGTCCCCCCCTGGAGCAGGTACCCGCGCGCCCCGCGTGTCTCTGCCCCGGGCCCCGCGGAGCCGAGCCAGCCCAGCCGAGCCGAGCGGAGCGGAGCGCTGGGACGCCCGGCCGCGCCTTTGTGTGCCGTCTACCTGCGGTCGTGGCGCGCGCGCGTACGGCTCGGCGCGGCGAACGCGGCTGCTTCCGAGCTCCTGGACGCGTCGCCGCACTTTTGTTGCCACTCTGTGCCTAGCTCCTCTCCTCACGGCCCTCCCCCGCCCTCAGCTGGGCCACCCCCTCCCCACATGGCGTGGCTTCTGCAGCCCACCCCCATTGTGGCTGCCCCGTACGGCACTCGCCTTGGGACACGTTCAGTAGGAACTAGGAGCATTGGAAAACAGAATCGCCTCTGCTAATACTTAAGAAAATGTCAGTGGCTTATTGCAGAGTTTTTCACAATAAGATGTGGCCAAGAATGAATATATATGCATTGATGCAGGAACAGCTCTAAAGGGAGCCATGTTCCCCTTTGAAAAAAAATACAGAATTTTAGAAAGTAATAACAAATCGGATTTAAAAATTACACTCGTGCTGATTTTCTTGACCTCGTTATTTTAATGGTGATTGTCTTACCCACTACGGGCGAGCTGACCTAAACTCAATAAGACAATCACCATTAAAATTACATAATATTTCTGAATTTATTCTATTAAAAATAATTTTAGCTTTTATTAATTGTTACATTTTTTCAATTAAACTTTAGAGCCAAAATTAAATTTCGACTATTTCTCCTACAGAAAATAGTGCTTTACGTGAATGTTAATAAAATGCTTAGGTGTTTTATTTACATTATATTTACAAATAAAATTTAAGAAAAATTAAAGTAGTGTATGACGTATAACTTATTTCCAACAATTCGAAATGATTCTATTATTATTTTAAAAAATACCCTTTCTTAAATATGTTGAGAAGCCACGCATCTTGTCTATTCCAAGGAAATACGAACCTTGGTGTTCAAAATTCTACGATACGACCGTTCGTACCGCTATATTTGCATTTGCGCACGCAAATTATCTATATTGCATGTATAATAATGGAAGCACATAATTACATTGAACATAGTTAAACAACTAGTTTGAGTATCTCATAACACTTTATTGCAAGATTTGGGAGTTCTTTTTATTTCCGGCCAAAATATATTTGGAATATGAAATAACAGTAACCGTGCTATTGTACCTGCGGAAAAATCAATATAATTGAAAATATTTCTATTGTAATCTCGCAGAGTAATTTTCACGTTTAGAAGGCAACTTTTGTCGTTCTGTTTCAAAGCGAAAGCAGTAGGGGGGAAGGGGGGGTCATGAACTGAGTGGAACCCATTCCGTACGTTTTCCACTTCTCTCGCCGCAAGATCCAGATGGCGCTGGTGACCCGGGAGCGAAGGGGACGTGATCGGTGGTCGCGGTCCGGTCGCTGCCGGCCCACCCACGTGCGCCACCCTTCCCCTCCCCCCACCCCCGTCACTGCAGAAGGGCACGCGCTTGCCCTCTGCTCGCCCGCCCACCCAGCGCCTCCCTCCTTGACACCTGGACTAGTGATGCGACATCGACAACGAACCAGCCATGTTGATAATACACCGCATAAAAACTAGCGATGACTTTTAAACATCGATGTTTTGAAGCTGGTTTAGTTTAATTCATGAGAAACAAAATGTAATTTGACTGTGGCCGTGTATCTTAATTTATAGTTATAATTTAACTGAAAAAAGTTATAAAACGCCTCCATGTGCCAAGTGCGAGGAATGACGGAAGGAAATACGACACCAAGATTGTCTTGAGCGAGGGATATTTATTTATTTTATTTATTTATTTAGTCAAAAACTGTATGTGACGTATGGGGGAGAAAATCTGCTCGAAAAAAGATAGTCTGCTCGATGAACCGTTTGGTTGAACACATACACAGGCAGTGGTATCATATTTTAACTTTTACAAAACAGTGATTATGCGAATTTTTCATCCACTAACCAAACATCGAAAACATAAAAACGGAGCACAAAACATGTTTTTGTAAAATCATCGATGATTTGAAAACATCGGCATCGATGTCGCATACCTAACTTGGATCTCGGATCTTCATCGTTGCTTTTTGCCATGGAATTTTTAATCAAGCACTAATTGATGTTGTCCTAAATTAACTATAATTTCATCACTGGCGAAAGGGCTGGTAAAAAACGATAATTCGTGTGAATGTTTGTCACTTGAATGCTCATGCAAACAGGCGATTCCACAGTTTACTTACATGCTTTTCCTTAGAAATATTTCGAATCAGACGTTGCAATTGTGTTGTTCTGTTCAATGCCATATGCATATAATGTTTTAAACATTCATTTTAAAAATTAATAGTATTGGAATATTTAACTTGAAGATTACTTTAAATTTTCTTAGAATGCACAAATTCTCATTCGATGGTTATTATTCGTGATGGTCGTCTTATTCCATGTATATTAAATTTGAATTCGTGATTTGCGAGGACCTACTGGGAGTTCCTCAATAGAACTAAGCCTATTTGAGTCATTCGTGAGTTTGGATACGACACCGTAGCTTGCGCCTTTCCTGCATGCGGCGGCGAGCCTCTCTTGGCCTGCCCCCGTCCGAGATGGTTCTCAAGCGATTGGTGATTGGGCCGGATACTCCTTATTAGAGCGGCGCCGGCTCCGCCCCGCCCCCGCCTCGCCCTCCGCCCATCGCCAGCGCTCATCTGCGCCGGCGCAGGGGCGCTTGGGAAAAGATGCTGTCTGGCTGAGAATGCGGGCCGCCGCCCCGCGCCGTATTGAAGGCAATAATTAGAGTGCTATGCTTGTTGCAGTTCAAACTGTTTTAAACGGCGTGTTTTGTCTTTTCTCACGAGGGTTTGTGGGACTTAAATGGACACATAAACAATGCGTTTCCGATATGAGTGTTACCTTCTGTAATAGGGAAATTTCGTACCTTGGTGCTTTGCTGCGCCGTTTATCGCTTCACGGAAGTTGTTACGGTCCTAAAATGTGAATCAGCGGCAAGCCCCGCTGGCGGAGTCCTTTCACCACACTACTTCTGAAAGTTGTGTTTCTGGTAGTCATCAGTTCGTTTCGCAGCTTTAATGCCCTACTGGCGATTTTGAGACGTATGCGGTCAGAATTCGGAAGTAGATGTCACCATACGTTCACTATTTCAACAAAGAACTGGGTTGTTTTTTTTTCTTTCTCTCTTTTCTCCCTCGTCACTCTTTTGGAGTTGTTTTTCTACAATAAACCACAACTCTTTCCGGGAAAGGCTATAAAATATCTTTGTAGTGACAGAGAAAATTATGTGTTTTTGGAAGTCGAGGACTTCATTCGTGTAAACAATTAGGGTGAGCACATAGGGCGCGACCCAGGAAGGGTCGCAGCGCCAGACCCAGCGGCGGCGGCGGTGGCGGTAAACCTCACAATGAGCGCCCTCGCATATGGAGCCCATTTTGTTCTGACTTCACCGTCCCATTGTGCGCGCAGGCGGCAAAGAAAACCCTGACTCACATCGTGCATGTATTGAGAGCTTCACTCGATCAAGATACGCGACCTACGGTATAGCAATCCACATTGGAGCGCGCGCCTGCTCCCGGAAGACTGCATTGTACCTCATCGAATCTCTTTATCATTCGCCCTCCCGCCGTGCTCGCCGCCCGCGCCGGCGCCTCTCTCGGTCGCGCCGTGCGCCGCCTAATCGCAAACTGAATTCCGCAATTTTCCGAGCCTTTGGGCATCGCCCGAGTCTCCGAAGCGCTGGCAAAATTCCGCGGAAATTCAATTCCGGAGGAGTGATAGGATTTTTCTCGATGTTCCCGGCGGCGAATGAGAGCTCGTATTCTACGGTCATTAAAACCTCGACTACTTCCTACCCCGGTCCCGCACCATAAGGATTGCTTTTTCGGAGGGGGAGACTTTTATAGCGTTCGGTTACTTTGGCTTTAGCATCCATTTCGTCGGCGGTTGTGGGAGGAGGAGGGAGTCGTGGTGTGGGGAGGCAGAGAGGGAGACAGGAGAGAGACAGGCGACGCTGACGCGACGGGGAGAATACCCGGCGGCGGTGCGGGAGGGGGGGGAACGGGAGGGGACGAGACGGGACGACGGGGACGCTACCATCGGCCCATATGTGGGGCACCGGACCCTCGAATACAAAGTGGCGAAGGCCTGTTGTTGGTCGGCGCTCCCGAGGGCCCGGTCGCTGCCACCACGCCGCCGCCGCGTCCCGACGCTTTGTACCCCGTCTACGCATCGGTGCACTTATACACTAGCGCGGAGACTGAGGCACAAAGCTACACTATAAGCTTTTTCCCTCCGGTTTTCTTTTTATATAAAAAAGGCAGTGAAGCTGCCGCTGCCGCCCCAACGAGTACCGCTCCGCTTGGTGGCGGTCGGGCGGTTCACGGAAGGAAACTCCCGGCTGCTGCGTGCTCATTTGCCAGCCGCCGCCGCCGCCGCCGGATATTGTATTGATTGCGGCCCGCTGGCCGTCGCTGGCGCGTCGGTGTGCGTGCGAAGCGGGCGTGTCTGTGTGCGGGCGAACGCGTGCGTGTGTGCGCCAGCGCAGTTTTCCGGACCCCTGCCCGTCGCCCCGGTGCTGTGCCCCTCGCGCTGTGTGTGTGTGTGTGTATTGCTGTCCTCCTCGAGCGCGCCCGTGTTCTCGTCCCGTCCTCTTCCTCCGCCCGTGTGCCTCTCTGCGCGCGCGGCGCGGCCTCGTGGGGAATCTGTCAATAGCAGACGCCGCTGGACGCGCGTGTATTAGGCGGAGAAGCGGGCGGGCGGGCGGGCGTCGACGCCGTGGCGAGGGCGGGAGAGGCGCTGGTAAATGGATTTAATACAAGCACTGTTTAATTGAAAGGTTAAAGAGGTTTCGACGATTTACGTACAATTATTCTGATTAGCTTTATGTTAGCATTGTGCATATACATGGAAACGGTATGTAAATTCTCTTCGCGATAGAAATTCCATTTGTTCGGTATTCCTGGGATACCGGTAATTCGGACAGGTAATTAGAGCTAGAAGCGGAACTGCTCTGTAACGCAGTTCACGGCGATTGCGTTGATCAGGCACTTTTATGTGAATAGTGTTGTTAACGGATATGCATTCAGACATTTCATGCTCCCCACAGCTCTGAAGCGCGTGTAAAATATTTTTCCTGGAATTGTCGAATAGAGTTTGTTCATACGTCACCAATGAAATGTCGAATAAATATTCCTACTTTCGTCGTCTTTATTGATTTTAGGTGACGGATAGCCAATTTTGTGACTGGAAAATGTTATCGTTCCCATTAACTTCATAAGCGACGAATAAAATTGGTTTCATTTCAGATTCGTATCCAAATTCTAGTTAGTGTGATAATTGTGTAAGTCTCATTATAAGACAAAAATGTATCTTTTACAAGAATTCATATCATTTCTCAGTTTCGTGTACTAATGCATTTACTTTAATAATAATAATAATAATAATAATAATAATAATAATAATAATAATAAATATATATTATTGACTATTAAAGTGACTTTTGCCAACATTGATTTATTCATTGAAGATACACACGTGTTAATAGCATCACATGCCAATTGTTTCGCTTGGATTTTTTGCAATATGCAATTAGGCCTAACAGAGGTTTTAATGGTCGGTTAGCTACATGAACCATACCAGTTGTGGAAAGTAGATGTCTACGCACATGTTGACTTCTGTTAGCTGTGCCAGTTAGTCAATGCATCAACACCATGACCTCGAGTCAGCATTGCTACATGCACCTTTACCTTTTCCAGGAACATGCAACCTTAGGAAAATGGCTTTTGGTTAGCTATTTTACCACATAAATAATAGACTTGAAATAAAATGTACAGTTCTTGAAAAGCGAAGTGGTCGTGGTCGTCCTTCAGGATTTGAATACATCACAAAACGCCTTCCACCATCACTGGGGTAATCAGGCACCGTTGCAGCTAGCCCAAAGGCATAGCCCGACGCCATCCCGATGTATTTGGTGTTTACCGACTGCATCCCGCGGTCAACTTTTCCTAAGCCATTTACCTACTTCCCCAAAAAGGAATAGTCCGACTCCATCCCGTTTTCCTTTACTCCTTAGAATGAGGATTGATTTCTACGTTTCTGGTGGTCTACTTAGAATCACAATGAACGATTATAATGTTTCCACATCTGTATGTTTTCAAGAAGCATTCTCACACCCTTTTAGAGTACTACCAACGTTGAAAACCACCGCTTAAAAATTTGTGGAAACAAAGCATTTCTTACCCTGATGACTTACCACACAATCCCTAAGATTCTACCATGTTCACCTGCGTTGGAAGTGTTCCTGGCCTGGCACGAGAACATTTATTTGCGCTACATCTGAATGCAAACGTAACTAAAATGTTTACTCCTTCCGTTAACTCGGGATGAACCTGCGGCTGTGCCTTCTCAGACAACGAAAGGTGCAGCGGGGGTGAGGGAGAACTGAGGGCGGGATGCAGTCGGGTGATTCCCGGGGGCTGGGCCTTCTTCGCAGCGCGAGCGGCGGACGACGCATCCCGTCGCAGCGCGCGCTGGTTGCTGCCGCGGCCGCCAAGCGAACAGCGACCGCCAGGCGGCGCGGGGCGGCACGGCGGGGCCGCCTCATTAATCTTCCGCTGCACCTCCCTCCCGAACACGCCCGCCCCTCCCCTCCCCTCCCCTCCCCCCGGCTGCACGCTGCGCCACGTGGACGTCGCCATGCTGCGAGCCCTTTGCAGCCCACGCCGTGGCACCGACGAGTCTTACGCACGATCCACCATCATCTGAAAGAAAACTGCTTAGTCGCCACTTTATGGCAACACGTTAATCCAGGAAAATTTAGGGAATTTCGTTGCCCCGGAGAAGTCAGGAAAAAAAAATCAGGGAATTTGTATACGAAGCACTAAATATCAGGGGTATTCTGGGTGGGCTGTAAAACTAGATATTATTTCTTAAAAGAAATACTTTTCGCTCAATTTTTATTTGTTGAGAAAATATTGTAAATTTGCAGTTAGTCCATGTGAAATCACAGAACTGTCCAAGTATTATCATGCTGCCTTGAATATTTTTTTTAGTTTTAAAATTACAAATTTTATCAGAAAAATTTTAACAAGTTAACTGGAAAACCGGGATTAGTCAGAGAAACTTGTTACGGGAATTGAGTGGCCACCCTGATCTGTCTTGTGTTTAGGCCTCAAGAAATTACGAGTTACAATTACTGGACACCAGAATTTTAGGCAAAAGCCTGACAACTCTCTTGATGTAAACACTCGAAATTAATTGTAAACATATTCCATGACTTTTATAAATTAAAAGAACCACATTTTTAGTACCTAAAACGCTTACTTCTGCATTTGAACCGAAAATGCCACCTCTGCGTTATTATTTAATTTTTGATTTTTAAAAATTATATTGGCTTTTAAAAGTTTATTTCATAGTCAAGTTATAGAATTCTGTTCTCGGATCATCATCGAAAGCAGTTTCAACGCTTCTTATTACTAACGATTGTCTCAAATTACTATCAAACATACTCGACTAGATTACTTCGTAAAAATTCTCTAGAATGGACATTTATTTAAACTCGATCTGAGGAACCATAAAATTCGATGAACCATTCGACCACATATCTTTCAGTATTATCGTGGCGTGAAACCTCAAGACACAATTTGTTCACTGTCACTTGTCTCCAGTCTTAAAATTGCACCAAACTCAAGTGTGAAAAAATAATTTTTGGCGTATAAAATAATTTTAAATGTTTAAGACTTAGGCTACAGCCTCATTATTTACAAGATGTTTTGATTGTATATTGTGGAAAGTGGATAATAATTTTGCTTCTGAGGTTTTAGAGATAAATGTATATTTCTCGACTAAATCTACTTTTAGCATCAGGACTTCCAAAGTTCACGCTTTCGGTTACACGCGGACTGTCTGTCTTGCTTTGACGTTGTACATAACATTTTGTATGAAGCAGTATTTTCTTAGAAGCAAACAGTCAGAGTGATAGATATGTAGGAAACCACTCGTTTCATTCATTTGCAATAAAGCGTGTTCTGGAACCTTGGAAGTGGAATGGGGATATTTCAAATTAAACCTCTGTTTCATGCGGACAGCCATCGTGATTAATTTCTGATCTTATGTGAACTAACTTGTCATACACTAAGTGAAAATTTTAATGTTCAATTTTGAATGCATCCATCAAGGGTATTTCTAGAAATAAACGATGTTCCATCACTCTCATTCGTTTTCAAATGGCATGGAATAAAATGTTTCTTGTAATGTAAAGAAGAAATGATGAAATCAATATTGTGAAGATGAAAATGATATGTCGAAGATTTACACAAATTTACAGACAATTTACAAGTTTACACAAATACGTTTTGTGGTATTAGCTTTGATCATTAATGCGCTGGATATTGGTCTATGAAACGTTAATCATGCTAGAGTAAATTGTTCAGAAGAGTTTCTTCAAACCTTTGATGTTACTACATTTCAGTGTGAGATGGCTACAGGCAGAAAGTATATTGGAGGCCGTTTTTTGTTGTTGTCAACAGCCTGCGGAAACTTGATAGAAACTCACTACTGAGCGGTAGACTACGGCTAACCGCAAGCTTTTCGAATACGATACTTCGCTACCGTTAGACCACAAGACTTTTGGGTGTAGTCCATGTTTCAATGTGCTCAATGCTTCAGGTAATTTTCTTTAACACGTTTTCATGTATATGCGGCGAATGTTTATAAGTTAAGTATCTTAAGAACCTCAGTACACGGCATTTGTTTCTTGCAATTACATGCGTATTACATTCCTAAACTCATAATTAATATGCCAATTATAAATCTTGAAATCAAAAAAATATCCCGTATTTTTAAATGGTAGCTCATCTATGATAAAAAGCATGCAAGATTTTCTTAAATTGTACTTAGAAATCGTAGATTTGCGAACATGTAAGATTTTGTAAATCGTGTAAATAATTATTTCTTTTTAAAAAGATGTGTCTTGAATGAATGATGGTTGATTAAAGCTCACCAATTCTTTGAGTGAAGCATGTAAAGTATATTTATGGAGCTTGCAAACGTTATTCCTATTTTATTTATGGATTTTGCAGGTTGTTAAAAGACGAGCTTCTAGGCTTCCGTGATCCAAGTCGGTATGTTTATTCCTAAGAGCCACAAAGTGAAAATGAATATTTAAATAAAGAAACAACTCATTTCAATTATCGCGAAGATAGATAGTTTCCGGATGCCGTTTCGTCGCGTAGCTAACCACTTGCCTTGTTATACTACAAAGAAACGTTGCAGATCATTCCAGAAAAATTTGTATTGATGCTCTTGCTTTGTGTGTGTGGTGAAGGTTCTCTATTCTTGATAAGTGATGTAAAATACAGCTTTACATTTTTAATAGGCTCTCATTAACTCGTGTTCACTTTTATTAATTTCCTTTATTTGTTTGACTTAGTATTATCTCTCTTGCGACCTTTTTGTCAATAATTGCAAAATTCTTATCAGCCTGAAATAATTGGATATTTTGGCCAAATATTTGTTAACATTAAATATGTGTTACTTCAATTTGTTTAAAAATATGTCGATTGCAAAAGGTAGACAAAGCGGTGCTAAACAATTCGAAAATGTTTAAAAAAAACTATGATATGTAAAAACTATTTTACATCATTGGACTGCTTTATGTTCGTCGACGAATAGGGGAATTATGTAAGATAATTCCACAAGATTGTTTTAGTGAAATGGATATTCAATGGGTGTTGATTCAATTCTCTATTCTGTTCAGTGGCGCACCCAAGGTACGTTTGTGCGTGTGTGTGGAGCGGAGGGGGGGGTTCGCGGGAGTTTCGGTCGTCGCAAAAGCCGATGATACAAATTCACTTAATATAGTTCTTACTATAGTAACAAAAGTCATTAAAATTCTCGTATTTGAATCCATTGTAATAAATCCATCCATTGAATCCATAAATCAACAAAAGTAAACAAAATTTCAATTGAGCATAAGTGAATAATCATAGAATCTAAGAAAACATCAAAATGGGTTGGACACCACATCTCTTCCTCCCTAGAAAACTCACGGTTGTGCCTCTGATTGTATTACAATCGTTTGCCGTGGTTGGACACCACATCTCTCCCTCCCTAGAAAACTCACGGTTGTGCCTCTGATTGTATTACAATCGTTTGCCGTGGTTGGACATCACATCTCTCCCTCCCTAGAAAACTCACGGTTGTGCCTCTGATTGTATTTCAATCGTTTGCGGGGTGGTCGTGTTTGAGCGTTCGGTCGGTTACATAGAAAATCGCCCGTTTCGCCCGTGGCGGGCGGGCGGGCGGGCGGTTGGGCGGGCGCCGCGAGACGAACTGGAGGAGACGCCCGCGGGCGCCAACGTGCGCATAAAATAGGTCGCCCCGCGATTGGGGTCGCCAGCGCAATAACGCATATGCACAATAACGCCCGCGTGTTGTACGCTCCGAAGCGATGCCAAGCGATCAGATAAGAGATAACGCGTATGAATCTCACTTTAATGGCATGTCAGTGAACTGTTGACAGCTAAAAACAACGAACTTGTCATATTGCGATCCGAAATCATGGCCATCGCGTCGGGTTCTAGATACAAACGAAGCTTTAATTATTGCAATAAAACTCCTGGGATGGTGGGTGACCATAAATAACCGGTTGGGATGCAAGAACTTGACTACGTATGGTGCAGTCGAATAATTTTTAACGTTTATCTTATATTATTATTTGTTTGTGGGAAGTTGCATTGCCATGTGTGTATTGCAGATTTGGAGTAAATAATACTGTAGATATTTAATTGTAGGATGTAAAAATAATTTATAAAATTATTTTGCCACTCATTGTGTCAATGCGTTAAAAAAATATGCTTTACAATACATTTTATTTATCACGTTTATTCATATGTATAAGAAGAAAACAATACACTTATTTCTGTGCAATTGTACAATAGTACCTTTATTTAAGCATTTACAACATTTAAGTATTTGCTTCATTACTTATTTCTGCTATTGATGTTACAGATTCGGCAAGAAAAGCCTTACTACATAGCAGACCCCGAAGTCGATTCACTTGTAAGTATCTTATTCAAGTAATATTACCTTAGCATTGTAAGAATTTCATTTTTTAAAGCTCAAGAAAACGTTATGATTATGTAACACCAATTATTTGAGCAAAATGTGGAGTTATTATTCTGCTGTTGTGATAAACGCGGACTGTTATAACTTAATATAGGATATTAGATAATATAGAATATTAGTAGAATATTGTAGTAGTTTCTGAATTCGCATTTTAATAGTATTTATCTATTGTATTAAGTAGGCTATAATGGGAAATCAGACCGTTTACATTCTTACGACTTCTGAAAAAATAGTTCAAGAGAAACGTGTAAATCTTGTAAAAAAACAACAAAAAAAACCAACAAACTCATAAAGAACTTGTCGCTTAAGTGTGCCTTCTGCTGATATCTAATAGGTATTAGAGCAATGTCTTTGAGTGGTTTGGCCCCATAGCAGCTCGAGGCTTATGCAAAATGTTTGAATTGGAATGAAACTTTTTAGAGAAAAATTATTTATCCGCCACATTGTTATTGTGAACTTCCAATTTTTGAACTCACCTGCCGGTAGTGGTGAAGCCTGCGATACGTATCCGGAATGTGTACAACGTATTCAAATAACTGCGATTCTCACTACTGTAATTATGTTACAAACAGGTGAGGGTAGAGTGATTTTTTAGTTTTCTTTTCGCTGATTTTCTATCAGTTACTAGGAAAATTATAGGAATAAAGAAGCATACATAAATATATATATATATATATATATATATATATATATATATATATATATATATATATATATATATACTATTGTTAATTTTACAGGTCGAAAATAATGTTTTTATATCAGAGGATGTCAATGGACGATGTGTTCACATTGCCGTTGGTTAAGCGGATTTGACATTTTTCGTTTAAGCAAATAATTCATTTGACTGGAGTACTTGATAAAAACTAATTAGTTTTATTAGTTTTTTTGTTTTGAGTACAATACTTCTATTTTGCTTTATATCTTGCTGATTTCTCCAGGAATAGAATAAAAGGACGAAAAAGTTTGTTAACGAGTTTTCTTTTCTCCTGGAAAAGTGTAAAACTTTTTACTAAATTTTTGACACATGAATTAATTAATGAAACTATTCTTTTTATCTAAATTCGCAATAATTTGAGAATTTGAGAATTGCGAATGCATTACAGAAAATATACTATCGATTGTGCAACTTCGTTTTGAGTGTGCAAAAAGATTCGACTTTCAAAGGATTCTTGAAAACGTGGCGCAGTGGTCACAGGAACGTAGAAGAGACCTTCACCAGGAAAAGCGAGAGGATGATTGTAGGAAGAGGGGAGGACTTTGATTTATTGACACTTCCCTTCTCGCTTCCCCTTACCTCCCTGTCAATGGCCAGCATCAGGGATTCCTCCGAGAGGCTATCATCATCTCATTACGGGCACCGATCGTCAGCTGTTGACGGCGCCGGAGGGTGGGTAGGCGGGTCTTGCAGAATTCGTTCTGGCTGTTGGCGGCGGGAGTCAACATTCTAGAGAGTGTGAAAAAAATCCTTCGTAATTTGCTGCTCGTAGTCGCATTAGCCCCCTATTTTGCGGCTTTGATTGCCACTTCCCGCCCCCGTGTGCCACGCCCGTCTTTCTAGTGTCCCCAAGCTCTCGAAGTCACTGCCTTCATCGCCACCAATCATCTCCGTAACCCTCCAGATCCGTTTCTGCTCCTCACTGCACGGTCGATGGATACCTTGGTTGACATTAAGACATTCCTTGTGTTCACTATCTGCTGTGGCTTACCAATTTTTACTTTCCGACGGCTGTATATAATGCAAAGGCTAGTATTGGAATAGCTTAAAACATTGAAGATTGAGGTTTCTGTGGCAAAATAAGTTTTGTGGGTCTGTGAGCCCAAACCGTTTTGGATTTACCGCCAAGTCTGAATGGATGAGTGGTGTCACGCTTAACTCTAGCAGATTGGAAGCTTTGAAGCTCTAACTTAGTGCCTACGTCAAATATAAAGCCACTTAGAGCCGCTCTTGAAATGTTTAAGAGTAGTGCAGGTGACGGGGAAGTAGTTTTGTGTACAATTTTGTGTCCAAAACGGCACGTAAATCGTGAAAATTAGCCACAAAGCCAGAAATGCGGGAGCCGGAGGCTGAAGCGTAAGGGGTTTAGCCAGTTCCTCTGACCCCAGACACCGCCACACACCTGGTCCATACTGGTCCAGGAACGACTAGGGGTAAAATGTACGGAAAAATACACGTTTTGAATGGAAATTGCCAAAAGATGTAACATTTTTTTCGTTTTGAACTTCCGTACGGTTGGACTGAAGGATCGGACGTATTGTGGGGTGGGATAACATGGTTCTTTACCGTTCTGCGTGGCACTGGAACCTTGTATGCCTCTGTTCGTGACCACCCTTTTGTTTTGTTAACACATTCGTGAAATCATTGAAATAAATAGTACTTAAATTGTTACAATTCTTCCAAATCATTACAAAATTCAAATTGTGGACTTCACCAGTGTAAGACGAGTTAATGTTTCCGTACGTCACGCCCCCTCTTGTCTCCGTTGTCAGGTTGGTCGTTGGGTAGGTTGTTCATTTAGCACATTTCAACACCTGCACCAGTAGTCATCGCGGTGGTGTCCTCTTTCCATTGGCCGATGTTTCCAGCTAACCACTTCCGCCCCGCCCCGCCCCGCCGCGCCCCCTCGCCCGCCGACGCCTCCGCCCACGCGGGAGGCGTGGCCCCGCGAAAGGCGCAATCCCCGCCGTAGGCCCAATTCGGCTGCGCGAGGCGGTTGGCTTTTGGGGCGCGATCCGCGGGCGCAGCTCAGGCAGCCGAGGGAGGGGCACTGGCGGATCCAGGGCCCATCCCCTCCCCGCCAAAAAAAGGCCTAGAATTTTCGTTTACCTTCCCTTATTTGGCAAACTTGTTTTAAATATTTATGTTCGAATTATTAAATTCATTAAACAATAATATTGGGTAGGATCATATCTACAGTACATAAATAAAATACAATATAATAACAAATATGTTTATTACTTAACAAAAATATACGCTGTCTTCCCCCCTCCCAAAAAATCGGCTGGATCCGCCCTTGGGGAGGGGTGCCAAAACTGGAAGTGGGAAGTGTCACCGATGAAGATGTTTCAAAACATTGATATTTTTGTACAAACATCGATGTATTTAACATCAAATTATAATTATTTATAAATATAATTATTATAAATAATTATTTATGCTGATGTCTTTTTGAACATCGATGGTTTGAGTTCGGTGTTTTTTGTTGGTTGATATTTTGTTTTTGATTGAAAAATTTAATTCTTTACAAGTACGATAAATTTCAGATATCTATAATTTGAACATTCTTCAGAAAAGTCACCAAGAGGGAATAAATGTTAGTTGAATTTTGTTGATAAATGTACCTTTTTTGTATTATCCAAAAAGATGAAAAACGTTTTATTAATTTTTCTGAGAAATGTTTCACTTCCGTTTTCCCAACAAATTCCCAATAATAAATTAATAAATTGAGAGAAACACCCCCTTTCTTGTGAACACTTACGTTAGATGTTATTAAACTATCGATTTTAAAAATGTGAACATCTGTAGTTCGAAACATCAATGTTTTTTTTGTCGATATTGCATCCCTATCCAACATGGCTGTCGCACGTCGCCTCCACATTCCACCAGTCGTTTAACTTTTTTAGGACATTCGATTCCTAATAAAGTATCGAGATCGAATGGTCAGAATCTATACTGGCATCGAATCGCAAGAAAAAAATCCATTCCCAAAGAAATCGTATTGGACTGAGATTCCTCTCTTACATACATGCACGTGACTTAATGTGTCGAATTTCCGTGTAGGAGAACTTGTAATTTGACGTTAAAGCGTATGGAATAAATATAGCCCACTCATATAATCACATACTTTATGACTGTCCTTTTTGAAATAACGAATTTTATTTTGGTCAATGGTGCAATTCCAGAAAGGACAATGAGAAATGAACGAGTTGGTCTCATCTGCCTTCGAAATGTGCATGTGAGGGCCTTTCAGAAGGGAAAAGGTGCTGTGTGTGCGAGAGGGCGTGGCTGGGTGAGCGATTGAAGCCCCCGCTGCAGCGACACCTCGCACCGACGCCCGCGCCCCGCCCACGCTCCAACCCTCGCCCCTGCGACCACCCGCCCGCCCGCCCGCCCGTTCGCCCGCCCGCCCGTTCGCCCGTTCGCCCGTTCGCCCGTTCGCCCGTTCGCCCGCCCGCCCGCCCGCCCGCCCGCCCGCCCGCCCGCCCGCCCGCCCGCCCGCCCGCCCGCCCGCCCCGCCCGCCCGCCCGCCTCACCCCGCCCGCCCGCCCACGCCCCGCCTGCCCGCCCGCGCCCGCCCGCCCGCCCGCCCGCCCGCCCGTTCACGCCGCCCGCCCGCCGCCCGTTCGCCCGCCCGCGCCCCGCCCGCCCGCCCGCCCGCCCGCCCGCCCGCCGCCACCCCGCCCGCACGCTCACCCACCCCGCCCGCTCGCCCGCCCGCTCGCCCGCCCACTCACCCGCTCATCTGCCCACCCGCCCACCCAACCCGCCCACCCGCTGACCCACCAGCGGTGGCGCTCCCAGAAGGCGCGGGCAGCTTCGTTAGGATAATGCGAATGCTGTGTCAACGGCGGTATGCGCCGAGGTGTCCAATAATACCCAGGCCAATGCGGGTGCCGAGTCCCGTTGTGTAATTACTGCTCGTATTTTAAAATGATAATTTAATGATAATGTCCCAATGGACTTCTGTGCGTCGTAATTACTGCCACGAAGCCAGCGAAGAAATTCATTAAGAGCGCGGTGTGGGGGGCGGCAGCGCGGACTCTGAATGGTATGCACTTATAATGTTAAGATTGGAAAATTAAGACAACTGAAGGTAGCAATTTAAGTCGGGAACGCTCATGTGTGAATGCATGTAAATATCGCATGTCTCTAAAACTCCCTTTCCAAACTAAATACACCCTAGAGTTAGATCTTCATTAGTATCTTCCAAATTAAAGGACATGATTTCCCGGTGAATCTGTTTAATGGTAGTTACCTCCTTACATTCACTTAAGTCCTCCCGTGTTGCGAAGCTATCCCGTGGAAGACAATAAAGATGTGTATCGTACAAGCCACTAATTATAAGGTAGGTGGGTGGAATTCTGTCGGGTGAATTTTTGTAGAGCTGCATTAGCATACGCTGGCGTTGTGTTGTTGAACGAGAACAAAGAGTAATGTGGTGGTGACGCGGCGCGCCGCCGCGTGGGGCGCCAGCGGTCAGGAGGGCGGCCGGCGGGGTGCGAACGGCGGCCCTCGACGGACAACGCCAGGCGCTCTCCCACGCCTCCCCTCGCAACGCGGCGGCGCCTCTTGGAACCAGCCCGTTCTGGATTGGGTTGCTGCGAGTTACGTTTGATGGATGACCATTTTCAAAATTATTACCACCAACTTGACATTTTTCAAGTTTCACTTTTTTTTAAAAACATTTCTAAGCCTGTTAGGAATGTAATTCAGGTTTGAACACGGAATTCAACCTTTAAGAAAGTTTAACTATTACATAACTATTTTTGGGAAGAAAATGTAATGTATAAGTCCCTTGGTTCGAAGGAATGAAATTTTATGATATATGAATACAAATTAATAAAAGTATTAATAGTATTAAAAAGGAAATGAACATTGTTTAAAAATAAAGGTGTGTCATATAAATTACATACCTATTATGGAGCTGTAATATACGTTAGCGTTATTATAGGTATATTTAGAAATAAATCTGAATTGTTATTTCTGAGATTAGTAATTCTATTGACTTATAAAAAAGAAAAGAAATATGGATTCCTTTGAGTTTTCGTACATTTATTGATTCATTTCTGATATCGATAGATTCGTCGGATATTTTTTTCTTATGAATGTAGGTCCAACGGTGGTAAGGGAAGGTATTCATTTGGATTCGAGCCCTTTTGGGAATCAATTCATTAAGAAATAAATCTGTAGAGCGATTTGACTTCAATGCCGATTGCAAACTATCGATTCCTGAATCGATTCATTTATAGGGATCTTACAGAGGTGGCTGCGCACCGGTTCCAAGGAGGATTACATGTGAGAATGCGGCATCGGCAACAGAACATCGATGTTCAAATTTTAAAAATCGATGTTCAAAATACATCGGCCCAAAACAATCAATGTTTTTAAACATGGACGTTTGTAAAACAATTTTAGTGACCTCTAGCATCAATGTTTCCTTGCAGTGTTTATTAATTTACAATTGAGATTTAGCTAACAAAACAATGTCGAAAAATTTGCAGAACAATTAACATACGTTTATTTATTATTGGGTAATATAAAAACAGGGCACTACATTTATTAACAAAAATTAATTTTTCACTATTAGTGACTGTGATCTGACGTATGTTTAAATTATGGATCTGTAAAAATTATTGTAGTTTTTATTATGATATTACTTATTCAAAAATGAAATATTAACCAAGGAAAAGCTCCGAGCTCAAAACATGGATGTTAAAAATCGGCCCCAATAAATCGATATTAAATACATCGATATTTGTATAAAAATATCCATGTTTTGAAAACATTGACATCGATATTGTATCCCTAGACCAGAGGCGATGGTCAGGGGCGCCCAGGGACAATAGGGGCTTGCGGCGATGGATCCACGGGGGGCGTTGTTTTGAACATTATTAATTATTACTATTACTATTATTATTATTATTATTATTATTATTATTGTATCAGTCAAATCTGACCACGCTACACATTCTCTTCCGAGTCCCAGTCATATTCTATCCTAGAGAGTGGTGTGTGTATATCAGGAGATCATCTTTTCAGCTGATTTCCTTGGTACGACAAGTTTGTTAAGTCTTGAATTATGAAGTGATAGGATGATCATGAGAGGTGATCGTTGCCTTTAGGGAATCCCATCCCAGCTTTCGCTTGTATGACCACGGGAAACCACGAAAACTCCGGTTAGGATGGTTGGCCCGGGAATCGAACCTGGGTTTCTCGACTGCAAAGTGAGCGCGCCACTTTGCTCGGTTTTATTATTATTATTATTATTATTATTATTATTATTATTATTATTATTATTATTATTATTATTATTATTATTATTATGTTTTAAAGTGAATTATATTTCAACCACTGATAAATATGTTTTTCTCAAGAAAAGGTAATAAAGAAGATACATTTTGTATACATTTTCGGAGCCTCAGTTAAGAGGGGGCCTGGGGCAAGTTGCCCACGGTACCCCACCCTGTGAGCGCCCCTGGCGGAGATGGCGGCGTTGGGCCGCGTGGGCGGTGACCTCGCCGCGCGCGAAAAGGGGCGCGGGGCGGTGCAGCCCCGCTGCAAGGAGTCGCCGCGCCATGCCGCTCCGCGCTGCTCCGCGCCGCGGGCGCACTCAAGCATGATACCGGTACAAGAAGATAATGTACTCGACTCCAAAGCACATTACCGTTTTTGCTTTTGGCGCGATCTCTTTCCCATTGTGTATCTCGAGTTTTTATTGTCTTCATTTATCATAACCGCTTGCAAATTTTTCCTCGGTTTCTCTACTTTTCTTTTCCGATGCGGCGTTTACCTCCATTGGTGGAAGACCGATGCAAGATATGTATCCGAAAGGCAGCGGCATCCAAGTGCTCCCGGGTAGCGAATCTCTAAATACGAATTTCTTCTTTCTTTGCCAGCCGCGTTGGACTGGTGTACGTGTATCTCATAAATAAAACGCCGGCGCGAGTGAGATGTCTTCGCCCGAGCCTCTTGCTGCTTGTTTCTGCGTGACCAAATACAAGGTGTTACTGTCACGTTTCATATTGGATTGTTCCCTAAGGAATAAGCAGGATTTAGATATTTTCCAGGGCCGAAACCTTTTGAAGATTAAATTGTATTAAAGGACAATTCGCATTAATGGAAAATTCCTAGATTTTTTTTTTTGTTAAATGAGTACTAAATTTGTGTCAGAGTTTTCGTCAAACATTTCCAATTTTTCAGAAAAAAAAGACAGGAAATTAGGTGATAATAGATTATTTTCAAATTTAATGTAGTAAATGCCGACCTGGATGGCCGCGGTGGCTAAGAGCGAGTACCGACTCAGCGCTTCGGTCCGAAGGGTCGCGGGTTCGAGTCCCGCCTTGGGCATGGCTGTTTGTCCCTTGACTTTGTGTGTGTTGTCGCGGAGGGCCTCGCGTTCGGCTGACCCCAGATCAGAGGAGCCCGCAAGAGTGTTTGTCTAGCGTATGGTCGAATATGCGTCCCATCGGGACGTAAAGGGCAACCAGTTGTCGGCTGGATAAAAACCCTAGGAAAGAATGTAGTAAATCCGTACGAAAATGATGAGATAGTGGTATGGATTCATTGAATCGAATGGGTAGGCCAATTTCTGAGAAGTGCTCATCTAGTGCAAATAGTCGGCCAGCTGTGGGCGTGTCACCGCCCCGGCGCCAGGCGCTGCCTTCCAGGAAGCATCGCGCCCAGATGTTCGGGGCGACGCGGGGCGGCGGGGGGCGACGCGGGGCGACCCCGCCCGTCCGCGAGAGGGCTGGAAGGGAGCGCCCGGCGACGGGCGAGCAGGTCAACGCCGGGGCGCAGGAAGATCAAATAATTTAACTCGGGAAAATTTTCGTCGCTGATGTAAGAAGCGCTTCCCCAATTTAACTGGCGGCGGAATTGAGCGCGTGCTGATGCGCCGGCGGAGGCGGTGGGTCGGGGCGGGCCGCGCCGCGCCGCGCCGCGATTTCGCCGCCGCCGCCGCCGCCGCCGCCGCCGCCGCCGCCGCGCGGAGCGGTGCCACGCGATGGCGCGCAATTAGCGCTCTTCGCGCATCTGGTGGGCGGCTCCGCGGGCGGGCCGGGCCGTCACGAGACGCCCCCGCCCCGCCCCCACCGCACATGCGACGGCCTCCCGCCACGCTGCGCTTGCAGTGCCGAATGCGATACCTGCTATTACACCTCCCAGCTCCCCAACTGGTTTTTTTTCCTACTCTGTCAGTGCCGATTAAAAGAGTATATAACATTCACGTTCGTTAGTGATATATTTCTCCAGTTCAAGTGGACTTGCTTTTCTTTTTTGCACTTAAACTAATTTCAGCCTAGAATTGCCACGCTCTCAAAATATTATGTTCGAAAGTTTACTCGTAATTTAACATTCATCACATGTCGCACGTCAAAACGTTTACTGGCCTGTAATTGTATGACAATTTCAAAATTTCTTTCCAGGTTGAAAATCCTGAAGATCTTTTAGTACCAATTGTTTTGATGGCGTAATTCAACATTAAATAATTAATTATGTTTTCTTTATTTTCACTGCTGTCAATGAAATGTTTGCGCTTTATATAATGAATATTTTGGTACATTTCGTGGTGCTGTCTGAATTTCGTGTAGTGGGTCCTCGGCCTTCGCCTGCTCGGGCGGTGGCAGAGGGATCTATTTCATGTTTCTCGGAAATCTCGCCAGCTCGTTTGCGCTGCGAGCGAACGCTGCCGCTGGGTTCGCTGTTTCACGCGCCATCGACGCAGGCGCGCGGCTTTGCTCTTGTTGGCGCCCGACGCGCCAAACTCCCACGTCACCACCACCATCACCGCACCTATAACCACTTTCACCAACACCACACCTACAACCACTACCACAGTCGCCGCTGTCCCCACTATCAACACCACAGCTACCACCATCACCGTCGCAGTCACCACCACCAGTACAACTGTCACCTTCGCCGCCACCTCCACCACCATCACCACAGACACCGCTGCCCTCACCCCCACTACCATCACCACAGCTACCACCATAAACCATCACAGTCGCCACCACCACCAACACTGCCACCGCTACTACCACCACCACTATCGTCGCTGTCCCCACCACCACTGTCAACACCATAGCTACCACCGCCTCCACCAGCAAAACCACCTTACCACCACTAGTAACAGCAGCCTCCACCACCATCACCAGCACACCTACCATCTCAACCACCATCACTAACACCTTCACGACTGTGATCATCACCACCACCGTCATTGATGTCGACCGGGTACGTAACACCATACAACGATACTATAGGCGATTTTACGCCTTCGAACAATGGGGTGTCGTTCTTCTCGAGGAAGAAACTATTCCAGAAGAACACAAGTTCTTCATAAACAATTTTCTTAGTCTCCAAAAATGAAAAGACTCCAAAAAAGTAAAAGTCCTTTGATGGTAGATCTCTGATCAGTTCTTCACAGATGCTGATTGGTTTCCAGGAGGGACATGAATTAATGATTGCCATTTGTCGATAGTGAACTAGAAAAAACATGTTTGCGATAAGTCGTGCTATAACGTATTTGAGTGGTACACTATAACATATTTCAGAAATTTTATAACGCTGAAGATGCGAGGCGCGAGATAGGCGCGGTCTTCGTGTTAACGCGATTAGCGTGACCAGCTCGACTTCCCGACTCAAATGGCGCCGCCGCCGTCTGTCTGTCGAGAGCGGCCATCCCGAGCGAGTAAGACCCGAGCGAGTAAGCGAGTAAGAGCGAGTAAGAGGTACTGGAAGGCGACAAGGAGAAATCGGGGAGAAATCCGGATGAATCCGGCCTGAAGCCTCCAACGGGACGCTTCCCCGTCGGCAGCGCTAGCGACCGCTTTCGATTAGGGACCTCGAGATTAGCCCCGACGTGCGGCGACATTCCTCGCCCGCTTTCCAAGCCTCCGCCACCGCCACGCCGTGCCACACCATGTCCACGACAGAGCTGTGCCCGCCGCGGCCGCCAGCCCCGCTTGGAAACGCCGATCGGACATAAGATTTTATGAGCCATTTCAAGACCTCCGTTCCGAAATCTGCGTCGGAATACTAAAGCGACTTGCGATGAAGTTTTCTTTTCGGAACGAGGGGGGTGTGGGGAGCAGGGGGAGGGGAAGGACGAAATTTTTAACATTTTTGTCCCGCGACGCATGCATCATGAATTAGACATGGGGTCGGGCCGTGGGTAAGAGGGGCAGGTCCATATTAACGTTGCTGACAAAAAATAAACGGCGGGCGGCCGGGGCGATCGACTCCTTAGGGCGCGGGCGCGCTCGTGCGACAACGGCGCGGGGCGGGGAGGGGGCGGGGCGGGGCGCCGCGCCGCCCCGTCGCTGGCTGGCCCTGGCCGCCGCCGCCGCGTTGATGGATGATGGCCCTCCAACATTCATGTATGCAAATCGCGCGGTGCCGAGCGGCGCGCAAGCTGCCGGCTGGGACACTTTGAGCGCCGGCGACGACGCAGGAGACGGTGGAAAAGCGCTCGCGATGATTTTGGTGGCCGCTTGCCCGGCCGAGAACTCAGGCTTCCGCGGACGGAGGCAGTCAGTACTTGGCTGTTCGGGAGACGCCGCGTTCTAGGCACAGCGAAAGACACGGGGAAATGCGAAATTTGGAGCATTTCGCTCTGAGGAAGGTCGCGGAATGGCGTCCAAAACGTTGGCACCTGTGTCGAGGTCGCAGCCTGAGCTTCTTCCATTAGGGTGGTCTTCAGAATGTTTTAGAGTCGAAATTAAAACACTGTATATCCAATTATTCATGTGCAACTCATGGACGTATTTGAGAATTCTCAGTTATAAGTTATTAATAGACGTGTAATATCCTGTTCAAAGGTATTATTTTTCTTCTTTTGGTTTACCTCGTGCTTTAAAAATTCTGAATTTTACTTTTGTTATAAATAGAAATTATAAATGATGTGCATTCCTCGTAAACGAAATGTTAAAGTGTTGGTAATATATGTCAGATTCTATTGTAAAATTTCCCTTTGATCATTATATTTGGCAGGTGCTATTTTATTTCCTTCTCGTAAAGAGTGGCCTGTGGTGATGTAATTCCTCTTGAATTTCACGATTCGCTTATAAATACGCAGAATCCTCACTAAATGGCAGTCGAAGTACTGTTCTGTTTTAACTCTCATCACGTTGACTATTTTTGTAGCTCTTGTTTTGATTAGAGATCTATAACCTATTGCGGTCCCGATAGTGTTTACGCACGGGAATTTTTCGGTACGCCCGCACTAAAAGCTTTTTTATGTGTGAAATGTTTTTACGAGCAGCATAAGGAAGAGATTCGGTCGCCGTTGATGGGCACGTTATCCCGGGTCTGAGCCGCTTCCCGCCCACTCGACTTATTTATCGACTGCGTTTGAAAGTGGCAAGAGCAACATATTCAGTTCTGCGGTATTGCTTGGAAGGCAAGGAATGGATTAGGCTATATCGACGAATCAGTTCATTTTCTTCTAGCTTCTAAACATTTTTTTGCGATTTGTGCAGATTGTGATGGTAGGTTGATTATTTTTATTTTTTTTTAATTCTGCAGTTAATCAGTAATTAGATTCGTGTAAAATTGTTAGCTATCCGAAATAATGTCTCGAATTTTTCTCCTACCATTCGTACAATTTGCGTAGGACTTTATAGGGTTTGTAGATAGATAGATAAATAGATAGATAGATAGATAGATAGATAGATAGATAGATAGATAGATAGATAGATAGATAGATAGATTTATTATTCTGCAGGTAGGTATATACAACCTGGTGGCAGAACTCTACAAATTACATATTACTAATATTAACTTTAAATTATTTAAATACATAATAATAATAATAATAATAATAATAATAATAATAATAATAATAATAATATGCTAACAATAATAGCCTTAACTACATTTTATGGTTGACCTGCACAGTTATTTGAAACTATTAAATACAAGATTACACGCCTTTTTAATTACACTTCACTTCACTTCACAACATTTGAAATTCACTTCTTTTTCTACTTCTATACTGCACTACACTGCACAACACTTCACCACACTTCAATACAATACTACTTTGAATACTTTTTTTGACTACTTTGTAATGTAGATTTGATTACTAGTTACATATTTATTATATTGCTATTTATTGTAATGATGACTCATCTCGTGATTCTTTTCCTCCTTTCGATTCCGTTTGTTGAAGCGACTGTCGCTGGAGAGCGGCTCGTGCCAGCTCATTTCCTGCCCTCCGTGTCTCGTTAGTGTTGCAGGCCCGCTGGGTGTGCGCGGTTAACGAACCCGCGGCCCCAACATGTCGCCCCGTGTGCGGTTCCTAAGCGGCGCTTCCCGCGCAAGGGACACGGGCGTTGCCCACGTGTCGCCTCTCGACTGACACCTTTCTTCTCTTCCTGCTCCCATCTTGTTTTACATTCCCTCGCTCCGAACCACTGCAATAGGCGGCCTGTGAATGCGGAAGGTACCCTCAAATTAGTATTCGTCTGTTTCCGTAGGTTTTAATTTGATATCAAGAAGAATTACAAAATATGTGTTTTTTTATGTTATATTTGGATTAGTATTTTTCTTTCTGATATGTATTTAGTTTACATGTATTAACTTTCATTGAAATTTGTATCTTGAAAATTGCCTTATATTGTTACGATTTACACAAATTAAATTAATTATTTAATTAAATTAGATTAAGTCGGCCTGGATGGCCGAGGTGGCTATAAGCGAGTACCGACTCAGCGCTTCGGTCCGAAGGGTCGCGGGTTCGAGTCCCGCCTTGGGCATTGTTGTTTGTCCCTTGTCTTTGTATGTGTTGTCGCCCCGCAGGGCCTCGCGTTCTGCTGACCCCTGATCAGAGGAGCCCGCAAGTGTATTGGTCTAGTGTATGGTCGAATATGCATCCCATTGGGACGTAAAGGGTAACCGGCTGTTGGCTGGACAAAAGCCCTAGAAAAAAGAAAAAAAATTAAATTAATAAAAATTAAAAAATATGTTTTACTGATAGTAGCAGCTCTACCAGATTGTTGCCTATGTGGCCATGCTTAATTCTCGGGCTTGACAGACTCCCTTGGTCCCGAACGACATCTTTGTGTATGTTTATGTAGAATCGTTCCGCGTGGTGTTACAACACCGCGGATGCATCGCCCTTCATCGCTAGCAATTCTGCCGTCGCGCTACCCTCAGCAGGAGGCTCCTACAAGCAGCTCTTCTTCCCTTCCGTGCCTCATAACAATTCCCGCGCTGTTGAAAGCGTAATGAAACAAACGCACGGCGCCGCAAGCGACCGCTCGGCGGCGGAGGGCGCGCCCAGCCGACCGAGGCAGCAGCGCCGTTGCGGAGGACGCGGCAGCTTTATGGACGTATTATCTGCGACCACCCACCCACTCACCCCGCCCCGCCTCGCCCCGCCCCCCTCGGCGCAGCAGAGCGTCACCGCAACCTCCCCGGGCCCGACACTTCGCTCGGCGCACCGGCCTCGATCATTCTTACGACAGCTCTCAACTCCACGCCTAGCTTCTAGTTCTCTCGTCCCTCGCTTCATTTTCGCACTTAGCACTTACCAGGATGAACACTTTCTGGAAAATCTGGAAGACCGGAAAAAATCAGGGAATTTCATTGCCCAGGAAAAGTCAAGGGAAAATCAAGGGATTTGAAGAAGAATCATTAGAAGGCAGGGAAAATTTAGAGAGGGTTATCAAACTAGATATTATTCCTTAAGAACATTAGTACAGCACTTTTTATTTGATGAGAAAATATTGTCAATTTGTGCTTTGTCAAGGCGAAACCAGAGAAGTGACCAATTTGATGAAGTAGCTATAATATTTTCTTTAATTAGTGTAAAATTGCAAATCTTACTAGGACAAAAATCACTGGAAAACTGGGATAAGTCAGGGAAATTTGTGTCAGGAAATGAATAGCCACCCTGCTTGCTCTAAGCTGTCTCCCTTTCCTCACGGTATGTGTCTTAGAAATGAAACAAAGCCCTGAAAATCGCATAATAATGTTCGGCATATTAAATATTTTTTGGGAAAGTGAGTTCTTTAGAGGTTTAGATTTATGGATCATGTGATCGTTCAGGGAGATATTAAGTTGCTAACATGTTTGCCCTTAACTTATTTTGGGAAGTGAATGGAGTACTGAGACACCTAGTATTACATCTTTCAAAACTGAAGCATTGGAGATCGCCATTTAGCCGGTGCACATGTCTTCAAGACAATGTCCTCTTTTGGCGCCGCTGATTTATCAACTCTCGGCATCGCTCCAGAGTTGACAGATGTGTTCCGTGCTCTTTTTTATCCACTACTGTGGAATTTCCCTGTATATCCACTCAAATGAAACAAAATTCCAAATTATAAAATGAAAAATATTCTTCAGATTATATTTCCTATGTATAAATAAGCATATACAAGTATTATTACACAATTTATGAATAAAAAATTTTTATTTTACTTATTTCATATACTTATTTAGTGATAAGTTTCTTTTACACATACGCGCTACAGCACAAATACTAGATACACATATTCAAATGTATAATTAAATGTTCATATAATTACTTATTGCAACAAAATTTTCTTTATTATATGCCAACATTATTTGTAATAAATTTACATGTCTAATTGAACGTTGAAATAGTGATTTTAAATTATATTGCCCTCTCTTTTTATTTATAACAATTGAGAGAGAATACTCGTGTCTTGTTTGTAGATAAAAATAAATTCCCCCCAAATCCCACGCATTTGTCCCCAGAACAAAAATAAATTCCCCATTTTGGGGAAAGATTTCCCGAGTCTGGCAACCCTGCTTGGTGGGTTTTCGATCGCATAGCGCGTAGTCGATGAACAAGAGCACAGGCTCGTAACGGAGGCGGCGCAGCTGCTCATTAGAAATGGAAAGCGCCCTGTGAGTGGCGAATTTTAATTTCTCCCTCTCTTAACTGTACTGGTTTCGCGCCGGAAGTTGCAACTCTTGTCGCGACTCTGTCGTGCAGAATGAAGGAGTGCACAATGAAGGCGTTCACATCGCGAAATTACTGCACTGTGTTTGTTGCATCTGCGTCTAAGGTATCCAAAAGGAAAATTGAGATGGATAAAGTAATTATATTGAAACATTCGAAGTATGTTTTGTAGCCGCAGTATTAGTTGCAAAAGACCATACATATAATTTGTAACTTCTCAGATTAAAGTTGGATAATGTCGTGTATAAACGATCAAATATTCGAAACAGACATCTAAATAAATGGGAATGAATAATGTTTTTGTTTTTTTAATTTTTTTACTGAGCATCTGCTTTTAGACCAGTTCCGGGCTTTCTTCTGAAGAAACAAAACTAGTAAACTGTTGATTAATATTTATTTGGATTTTAGTTTGTCAGAATGTTACTTTTTTAAATAACTCCTTTATTAATTTTTTCCTCTATTTAGAAGTATTTAACAAAATCAAAAGTAGTAAGCATTTTAATAAAATTGTATGTAAATTTACATTGTTGTTGGAATAAGGTCATTGATTCGTACTTTTCTCGGTGTGTTCCTATTGTTAATTTTATTTTAATTGTTAGTGAGTCTCGAATGTTTACCCTGTAAAATGCACGTCTCCGCAGAGGAACCTGTCGCCCTCCCAGGGCAGGGAAAGCCGACGTGTCTTATCGTTCCATTAGCGCCAGGCCAGTCACAAATCTCCACTTCTACGAATAACTGTACCAGTGGCCGGAGCCAGAGGCGCGACTTCACACAGCCCGATGCAGGTGTAATCGTTCTCGATTCTCCAGCTGGCCCAGAAAGCGTGAATCGTCACACCCTTGACCTGCCAACATTCCCCTGCATTGGGGGGTATTCGGATGTGACATCTTGTTTGAACTACAACTTCTTTTGGGGAATTTTTGCAATTCGGCCGTGTCCAGATTTTTAACGCGCGCCCTGCACGCTCCCTCCAAACGGCGCTTGGTTCCTGGTATTTGGTCCAATGGCTGTCGCTGCGCTAACAGCCTGCAGTTCTTCGGAGAGCCCGGCTGCGAGTCGGGACACGAAGTCTGTGACAAGTGCATGTTACAGCGTAAAGTGTCATTTTTTTCCATCGCCTGCTCTCAGACATTCCAGTTGATACCTTTTTGCTACGCGCTCGACGTCGTCTCCTAGACGCGTATCGAGCTGCGTCCGAAATTCTAATACCTGCCTGCGCGTCGAAAGCCGAGCCCCAGACCGGTTTGCTTTACATATGTGGCTCGGCCAATCTGGGAGACCTGGGCCGAAACTTTTTTCTTCTTCCTCTTCACTCGTCTGCGGGCCCTGGGTTTCTCCGGTGGAGAGGGATCGTCCGTTTTCAAAAAATATGCACGGACGGCTAAAAAAGTAAAAAGTGAAAAAATTCGGAGCGAGTTTTTTCTTGCAAGAGGCGCGCGGTGGCTCCCAAATATTGCTCCGCGGATTCACAAGCCGAACCGCGCGGCGACCCCGCGCCTCCAGTCAGCAGCCGAGGTTCCCTCTGACCGGGAGGTCCTAGGGTTCGAGCCCCGACAGTGGCAGGATTTTCGACACTACCTACATCAGCAAGGTCGGATTCTGCCGCTTTCTGGTGGAGAATTCTAGCGGCCGGTTGCTCTGGTCGGTGGTTTTGCATGGTTTCTTCGACCAGGCAAATACTGGAGCAGTACCCAACAAACGGACCAAGGACCGCGCACGATCTTTATTTCTTCTTCCTTGTACTATCCTAATCCCTTTCTTAAGTTCATTTCCATTTGTACGCTCTGCACTACCAGACACGCCGGTAGACCAGTCGGATGCTTAGAGCTCATCTCAGCTGGGTCAGTGTTCCGCTGGTGGGCGATACCTAGTTGAAGGAAGAGCACCGCAACCTCGCGCGATAAAAAAAATACACTGTTCTCGCGACACTAATGACCTTAGCAGTTGACGCGTCAGGGATCACTTATCAATCCACCAATCAATCCTGTGGGCGCCACCGACCCTGTGACGGTGACACCTCGGAGATATCTAAACATCAAAGCGTCAAGAGGGAGCCTTTTCAATGGCAGTCATATTCACACTGGAATAAATTATTTATTTTCTCTGTTGTATTGCAGTTAGAAATTTCAATTTTCGTCCACACGATTTTTATTGGTCTAATGAAAATGTCTATCCGTTTCTGACGAGGAGTAAACGATTTGATAATTATCGAAGTTACTCCGAATAAAGTGACGAACACAAGACTTACCCTACCTGAATGCTTAGCCTTTTGATTTAATATTGTCTACGATATAAGCTATATTAATAATATTAATAATAATAATAATAATAATAATAATAATAATGTAAATGGAATGAGAAAATACCCATCCGAGATGAAATAATTGTGTTTTGAATGTAAGGAAGAACCCTAACATGTTTTTGGAATTTATTTTCATGTCGTTAGTGGTCAACAGCTTAACAAAAAAAAATGAACAAAATTATAAAACCGTACAAAAATTAATAGCACGTAATACACGGTAATATTAAATAATTAAATCATTTCTTACTATCAAATGAGTTCAAATTGAATTCTTATGTACCTTTTTTCTTTTTCTCTTTTTCTTTCTTCAGAAATCCATTGCTTAAATACAAATTGTGACATGCACACTTGCTGCGAATTCTTGCTCTTAGTTCAGTGAAAAACCGCCATTGCGCTCCGCATTTAGTTTTAGCTTATTTGCTTGTGGATTTATGACCGCTGTGTGATTCAGCGGAAAGCATCCTTTTCCCAACACCTTGATGAGTGACGAAATCACACGCCAGAAAAAAAAAAGTCTACCTGGTCTTCACCTAACGGTAATAAGGAAGTCATGCGGAGGGGCCAGGGTACGTGGGGCGATTAAGCGAGCAGCAGCTTCCCGGCGTTAAGTGAATAACCGTGTAAGAGGAGCCGTGAGCGTTTGTTACGTTTGTGACGGTGCATCGAGTCGACATTGGAAACAGCTTGGCGGAAGCCTTCGCGTTGTTTTCGTCGGAGAAAGAGCTGGTGGCGCGGCGCGGCGCCAGCGTTTGCTGAGGCGAGATGCGCGGCGTTTTGAAATTTGCGACGAACGCGGCGGCTTTCTCGCCGCCGACGTGTCCGCCATACGCGATGACTCCCGCGCATTGCAGCGGGAACGCGCGCCGGCTGGGGAAACGCATGCGCCGGGCCGGGGTCAGGTTGATTGATTGATTGATTTTTTCATGTTTCCGGGCGCGTCAACTGCTCAGGTCATTAGTCCCGTTTGTGTAGTGCATGTTTTTTTCTCGGGAGATGGCGGTGATCTTCCCCCGCTGGATGGCGAGATCCGGCGCCAACCTACCGTCGGCTAGTGGGGTTTCCCCCTAACCAGGACTCTCCCACCAGCGGGTCACCGCCCCAGCCGGGAGAAGCTCTAAGCTCCCGACCGGTCTCCCGGGATATGTGGTAGTGTACGTGTGTGTAAGAGGAGAGGGGAGGACAAGGAATGGGAAGGAAAGATCGCGCGCGGTCCGTGGCTCATGTGTTGGGGTCATCCATTCACCTGGTGTTGATCGGAGAACTATCGATCAGAGCAGCCGGCCGCTAGAATTCTACTCCAGACAGCGACTGAACTCGACCTAGCTGAAAAGCTAGTGTCGAAAATCCTGCCGCCGTCAGGACTCGAACCCCGGGGCCAGGTGCGCGGCGGAAGTATGTCGAAATAAATTTTTAAGAAATGTTTTAAAAGCTCCATGATACATCAGAAATGATCAAATTTTAAAAGAATTATCTATAGAACCTCTGAAAACTTGGATTTTAAAACTTTCTTCTAATTTCTACTCTTCTCTTTCATCTTGCCCAGCCACTCCTTTGTACACTAGGTAAATCAGCCAATCTTTTTCTACGAATAAAATCAAGATATTCTAAAGACCTACTACATCCTCCTTAATGAGCTGTAAAGCAGGTTCCAACATTTCTAAATTAAATATTTATGTTTTTAATCCAAATATTGTTTGCATTTTTCTGAATGATTCTTCCTGGGTATCCTTAGTTATTGTTTATATTGTAAATATTACTGTCTTCTACCATTGTTCATCTATGATGAAATGTAATTACAACAAAATTGTATACTATGTATCATAAAACCCTTGAAAGACATAATAATGTCGAACAAGGAAATTAAAAAGAAAGGTGTGCGGCGCGACGTCGGAATTTTACAAAAGCTCATTGCTTGAGGAAATCAAACAAGAATGGACTTACATGAAAATCAGGTTGTCAAATTTCTGGAAAAAAAAATTCAGAATTTCATTTGTCTGGAAAAGACAGGAGAAAGTCAGGGAATTTATAAAAGAATCTTTAGAAGTCAGGGGGGATTTTGAGACGGTTCAAACTAGATATTATTCCTTTAAAAATTGCTTCACCAAAAATTAATGACTCCGTTTGTTTTGTTGAGAATATTTAAAAAAAAATATTGTTAAAAAATTAATTAAAATCGCCGTAAAATCAGGGAGCTGACAAATTAGTATCAAGTTGGCTCTAATATTTTTAAAAATTCAGTGAAATACTCTACAAATCTTATCAGTGAAAATTTTTTTTAAATGCACGGGAAAACTGGGAAAAGTCGGGAAATTTGTTCCAGAAAATGAGTGGCCACCCTAAAATGTGACAGAGAAACCTAGATATGGAGAGTGTTTTATCTCTCAAACAGTTTGTGCAATTGTCTTTGAGGCGCCCTTCGTTTGTTTGTGTGGCCCGTTCAAAGACCAACTGTGAAAAATAATTAACTGATCTGTGAAACTTAGACTTTGTCTGAACGAGATACGTTTAGAATACACGCCCATGAACGAGATGACAATAAAAAGAATTACTGAGCCTCAACTATGAGAAAATTATTAATGGTATTAGAGATCTTGATCGGGAATGGAACCCAATCTCCTGGTTTTCGACGAGTTCAGGGAGCTTAGTGGTCAGCAATGCTTAAAAAATTTACTTATTCAGTGCAGGTTCCGTAGTAAGATTATTATCAACAATAATATCAGTTATTTAGCGGAATAGCTTGTACGTTCGTCATATTTGAGACTGCTGGACGGTGACGGTGCTAAGAAACGAATATGAACAGCATTTAATCCCAAGTATTTGTTTAGAAGAAAATGACAACATCAAATAGCAATCCGCTGGAATATCAGCTCCGCTATCTTTCGAGTTGGAGTTAGTGTATGCGCATAGGCTGAAAATGGTATATAAGGTACTTCATGGTGTGCAAAAATAACCTTTTGATCTTCTGGCGGAACTTTGGGGGGTGCACATCTCGCATAATCGATTTTGCCGATGACCGAATAAATAAATTGGTCGGGACATACTTTTTCTAATATAATTATTTTTGAAATATTTTTAAGTCTTTCAGATTCATATGTGAATAGTGTATAGTTTAAACAAGTTATGTTGTGGTTTGGAAGAATTTAACAATTTTATTAAATTTCCATTTGTGCGCAATCAGTCACTTAATTTTAGCAGCGCATTTATTAAAACAAAATGTTTAAAAGGTGGTTGACCGTATCAATTTAAAACAGCTTTACATCATGTGCGTGTTTCAGAAATGTTTTTCCACATAGTGTGAATACTGTATTAAAGATTGTGGGATTTCGGCGAGTAAGAGAGAATTTTAAATGTATTCCTTAATGCTTAATATCCTTTTGAGACTTGTATTAATATATCGACGTGCTATAAATAACCAATAAGATGCTTTCTACTTCCTTGGATTAGGATACATAAGCACCTGTTCTGACTTCCGAGCTGTGCAAGGGGCTACCCCCTCTTTGCGTATCGACGTCGATTCGATTGGGAAGATAAACAGGGAAGGAATCTTATAAAGGGGAATGAGATGTTCTTCAGAAGGCGTATATCTGACCGTCGGAATTCTATAGAAGGCTGCGACCGTGACGCAGCGTTCATAAATAATTCCGAATGCGAGAGGGAAACGGAGAGAGGTTGACGCTGAATGCGTTGCGCTGTCACTCAAGCTGTCGCCGGCGTTACTTAATGTGTTTCCGCTGCCACCCACTCGCGCGAGAAAAGCGCTGGGTTCGCGAATGGCGTTCGTGGACCACCAACACAATTTTTTCGTATGATTATAGTTCAAGAGTTAATCAGCACGCATCATTTATTAAATAACATTCAGTCTTGATCATAACGAATTCAAACTTACGCTTAAAAGACTTAATATTTAACGAAGAGATGTACGGAAACTGAATTGTAAAACGGTTTTGAAACCCGGTTTGAAATATCGAAGATCGAACCGTTATTTGATTGTACCTCAATCAAACCCTGAACTTCAAAGTGGGGTTTTCATTATGAAAGCAAGTATGTACGAGTATTTAGGGAAGTATTGTATGAGTATTTATGGAACATGTATTTATTCGTTAGCTCAGTATTTGTTGCGTATGGCAATCACTCATAACAGCAATTATTTATTTATTTATGAATTTCTAAGTACACTTTTTGAGCTTTGAAGAAACAGCCTGTTCTCGAAACACAACCGTACAGAGAGTGGATTGCCATAGAAGATGTATTGTCCTGCCTGTGGAGGTGATGTTTACCTCCCGGAGTTGCACCTTCCCCGGAAGCGTCGTGCTGCCTTGCCTGGAGACGCGTCGTGGACGCGGCCTGGAGCGTCCAGCTGCCTCCGCGCCTCGGAAGCCACTCACCTGCACGCCGCGCCGCGCCACGCCGCCGTGTCGCTGTCAAAACGTCTGATAAATTTGTCTCCACGACGCCGTTGCAGCCGCGGCTCATCCCGCGAGTTTTTATCCCTCGAACAATTTCCGCCCTGAGCGGCGCCATCGCGTTCGTCGCTCCGGTGGTGCCGCCCTGGGCAGTGGCTTCGGTGCTGTAACGGTTAACGTATCTGTAACGTTAACGTTAACGTAACGTAAAGTTACACGTAAACGTAACGTAACTGTTGTACCCAAGCTGGCGGCATCAAACCCGCAGCCGTGGATTTTTTTAGGGCGAACAAAATTGTTCGTACGCTTTCCTTCGGAGGGGAAGTAAAGCCGGGTGTCCCTTGTTGTAGATTCATTGCATGTTCACAAACCTCTGAGCTAAATTCGAATCGTCTGTTTCGTCCTCCGAGTGATATCCTCTTACTCCGTTAGATGGTGAAAGGAGTGTAATGAAATTTGCGTCGTCAAACCGAAGAGTCGGTCTGAAGGCCTGAGTCTCACCACTTCAAATAACACTGTATTGAATTGAATTGAATTGAATTGAATTATTCGGCCAACCAGGCGGCGCTGGGCGGAAGAGCAGGCCTGAAGGCCTGAGTCTCACCACTTCAAATAACACTGTATTGAATTGAATTGAATTATTCGGCCAACCAGGCGGCGCTGGGCGGAAGAGCAGGCCTGAAGGCCTGAGTCTCACCACTTCAAATAACTCTGTATTGAATTGAATTGAATTATTCGGCCAACCAGGCGGCGCTGGGCGGAAGAGCAGGCCTGAAGGCCTGAGTCTCACCACTTCAAATAACTCTGTATTGAATTGAATTGAATTGAATTATTCGGCCAACCAGGCGGCGCTGGGCGGAAGAGCAGGCCTGAAGGCCTGAGTCTCACCACTTCAAATAACACTATTGAATTGAATTTATTCGACCAACCAGGCGGCGCTGGGCGGAAGAGCAGGCCTGAAGGCCCGAGTCTCGCCGCGTAAAATAACGCATCATTGAATCGAATTGAATTAAATTGAATCATTCGGCCAACCAGGCGGCGGTGTCCCAACCCTCGAGGACTCGGGTTTGACGCGCGCGGGCCCATCTAACCGCTTTTAGCATAACCGGAAAAATAACAAGGCGCGATAGACCTCCTACGCGGAAGAGGAGCGTCGCGGTGACGCCTGTCGCGTAGGCGAGCAAGGTGTCAGCGGCGTCAGGCGTAAACCTGATTCTTTTCATTGTCCGACGATTGGCGTTGCTACATTTATGGAAACTAGTCCAGATAAGATGAGGCGTGTTGTAAATCATTCCAGGTTGAAGTCCCGTTGATTTGAGATTGTCCGGATTTGTTGCGTGATGTATGACGGCGTGTCGCCCAGGATTGACGTTCGAGGATGTTAAAAAGTATCAGTGAGGTGTAAGAGGAGGTCGAGATTGCGAATCAATAGTTTCTTGCTCGATTTTAGATTTTCTGTCTGTCTTTCTTTCTTTCTTTCTTTATGATGGAAAAATTAAAATATGTGCTGTAAAATTACAAGAGATATTTTAAACGTGGGACTCATTTCGATCTAGTTGCTTTTATCATCGTGAATTAATTATATTTACATAATAAGTCATGTATACATGTTTGAATATATATTATGTAAGTTTGTGAGACACAACCCTTGACAAGTGTGAATTTAATATATCTTCTTGATAGAGATGTTGGCAATGAATGGGATTTCTTTTTCCTTTGCAAAGAACCATTTGACAAATTTACTTACAATTACCTTGGTAAATGGTGGATTCTTTGAACATCTCTGTTTAATTTTGAATATTGTGATTTAAAATTTAATGGATTTTTTGTAAGTTATGAACACAACAATTCAAGCATGATTTCATATATCAGTTTTTTATTCTTTCGGAAATCTTAAAATGCTCTGCGAATGTTAAAATTATAAGTTCTACTCTTAATTGTTAGCTCATTGCATTATTTTGGGATAACCTAAATTACATCTTTTTATCTCTTTGCACGTTCAAACTATTCGAGAACAAGTATGATTATGTGTCAGTAAATACTGCAAGTGTAATTATTTAATATACCATGTTGACTATTAAATGTACTGTTGTTCATTAAATTTATAATTTTGAGTAACTTCTCTCTTTGATTTAGCTGCATCCTCCCTGCGTTAATTTAAGGCACGCTCTCCATTAGGTAATGAAATGGTCGTGTTGTGGGTAATGCACAAGAGGACACGTCTGTCAGCCCCGGGCGGGGGTGGGGGTAGGGACGTGTGTGAGGAGGGGCGGGGGAGGGCGCGGGGTGTCTTCCGCCGCGGGCGCGCGATCAGGCGCTATCAGAACACCGTGTTGTTGACAGGAAGCATTGTTGCAGCGGATGTTTCCTCCTGCCGGAGTGTTTGCTCGAGATACTGGCGGAGGCGGCGGCCGCGGCGCGCCATGTTTGCCCCGGGCTTGTTCCCTGATAGTCGCCCTTCTTTCTGCGGCCGGGCGCGCGGCCCAGCCATCGCTCGCCTCGGCTGTCGCACCTGAACCCACCGGGGGGGGGGGGGAATCGGATCGTCATTGTATTCGCGTAATTGTGGCCCTAAAATTGAACCAACTGATTGTCAAGTAGTAATTACTGGAAAATAACAGGATTCAGTCTTATTTTATAAATTAATTTAATTTTTTTTAAAAAACGTGATTTTAAGCAAATTTATTTAGGTTTGCCAATCTGCATTGAACGCTACATTCACTCAAATTATTATTCCGTGGTCATGTAAAGAGATTCCTCTTTGGTGAAATGTATGTAATATTTTCGGGGATAAATGAACGATGCCATAAATCCTTAGTGTAAGTTTCAGTTACTAACCTCGCTAGGTGCATCTGACTGTGAGTGGTCGACCCAATCGTTAGCGTGACTCCGCGAGCAACGCGGCTTTCTTTTGTCTTCGCAGCTGCGGATGTGGCTCGGCGCTTTGCGACAAAATGGTCGCTCACTTTCTCACCAGCTGATCTCCCAGTCCGCGCCCACCCACGTGGCCTCCTGTGGCTTATACTTGGGTTTTCGTGACGTGGCCGATGACATTAGGTCATTTTTACACCTCCTGCCTTATAAAATGAATCTTTATAACAGTGATAAGCACATGTTTGAGGCCATGAGCCCCGCTGAGAAGGACGTTCGCGAATTAATGAAAAATATTCATTTTATTAGGCGGGAGATGTAAAAATGACCTAATGTCGTCCACCACGTTACGAAATCCCAAGTATAGCCCTCGATCGATCCTTACTGGCCTGTTAAGAATGCCGAGCGCATTTGCCTAACCAACTCACATGAAAGTACACAAGGAAAATTTCATCAGATGATGGTTTGGAAAGGTTTATTTTGAAAACTATTGCAGAATATATAATTATGGCTCACTGACCCGGAGTGTAAGATTATGTTATTCACCTTTCTGCTAACCTGACGTCAAGTTGCCTGATTTCACCGGAAACTGAAAATTTCGCCATCATCTTGAAACGTTACCATCGTGTTTGTCTAAAACGGAAGGTGAACTGTGTATTATCCCCGCACGTTTTCTTGAACCCTCGCTACGCTAGCTGCGAGAGGAGTGGCGAGTTTGGTTATTTTCACAACAGACATTTTAATTCATATTTGTAGTTCGTCATTCGATGCAAAATAATTTCTATTACAAGGGAGAGAACATTTCTGGTTATCAGATTTTGTCTACGCTCATTGCTGTCACTTATTCTTAATTCAACTAATGTTGGCAAAGGAGTGGGAGTAGGTATTCCGGGGCTCAAGAAAACGTGCGCGAATAATGCCCAAGAACAGAATAATGAACAAGTCATGTTGAATCGCATGTTAACGTAGCAACTTCTGCAGCTTTATTCCAAGGCACTGAACAGTGAATTTTCTGTCTCGCTTCCCGCAATCCGCTGATGCCTCGTCAGTTCTCTCGTCCCTGCTTCTGCCACCGTTCGCCCTGCGGAGTGTGAGCCTCCGGAATGGCTGTGTGTGCGTAGCGGCTTCCCACTCCTTATCGCTGGGCCTCGTGGTACCTGGGGCTGCTTCCCCTCTTCTGCCTCCACACACTCCGCCATTCATGAGGATTCTGACACTCGCAGCTTCGGGTTCTTAAAACATACCGATTATCTCGAATATTGCTTCACACGTATCACAAGATACGGATTTCGTGAATCAAATATCGCCAACATTTACTAAGAAAAAAGTATATCTTTTGTTAAACATGCAATTATTCGATTTTTTTTAATCCTTGCTATTTATAAGATCCATTGTTTGTTGACTTCGTTTAACCGGCTTCTTCGAGACAGGTCCATTTTGGGATTACTGGCAGACGACAATTTGCGAAAATGTGTATTCGCGATTGTAAAAATCGGTAGTGAGGATACTGTTAAATGAAAGGGAGAAGTTACACAAAATTATAAATTGAATAAACAAACGTACATTTAATAGTCAAAACAGTACATTAAATAATTACACTTGCAGTATTTACTGATACATTAACATACATGTCCTCGAACATCCTGAAAGTGCAAAGAGATAAAAAGGAAGAAGTAATGCGGTCTGTTACATTGGCGTTCAAGTACGATGTTGCTGTCTTTATAACATGAGTATTATTATGGACTACCAAATAATATTGAAATTTGTTCATACACTAATATTCACGAATAAACATTGTAAGAATAATACAGGCATATCGAAGAACATCCGTTTCGCAGTCCCGAAAATAAAAATAAAAGGTTTTCTTTAAGTATTTTATTGTTATTGCACTCCATCTTACCGCTTCGTGAAGAGTGGATGTTTTATATCGCACGTGTTCGTAAGATGTCGGTTTGGCAACGTGGCTTTGGCCTCGCAGCTTTCGCGCCAGCCGTGCCCGCACGGGCTTCCTTTGCAGTGGACAAAGTCGCGATGCCTGCAGTGCATTGCGGTAACGACGCATTCCCGTGTTGGTTCTCCTTTGATGGATGTGCTGCGTCTAGCAGTCGTAGGTATGCGGAGCGAAATATTTTGTGTTCGAGGTTGTAGCCGCATTTATTTATTCATGAGGTAGACAATGAATTTTTCATAAATTTAATCATCCGCGTAAGTGGGGTGCGATGCTAATGCGGCGTTATCCTTCTCTTCTCTTCTCTTGGCCGTATTGACCAATGCCGCGGCGGCAGCGTCGACGCCGGCCAACCCGCCCGCCCTACCTTCCGCCATCACCTCCCCAGACTTCCACTGACTCCTCAGACGGCCCCGCTGGCTCGCCGCCGTCGCCGCCAACGTCTTCTCTTTGTGCCTTCAAATGCCGCACTTACGGGGGCAATATCAACAAATGGCTAAGCCGAAACGAAATGACGGAAGCTAAAATGAAACTTATGACTTACAAACGTATTTTCCAACGTCTGTGTAGTTTGAGATAATGGCATTTAAAGCAGAATTCTCTTCTTAAAAATATTTTTATTTCTGCTTCGTCTGAATGCCCTCAGAAGGCGAGTTCTATTCATTTACAGTACACGGACTATAATGACTTGGATTTCGAAACATGATTGATAAATGAATTAAGTACACGGTTGCATTAAATTAATTCAATAAATGAATTAAATGTCTGAAGCCACGACAGGTACAGGATGGTTAGGGAAGGTTGAAGAGCTGACGCCGTTGTTTCTGCTTTAGTCTATTGTGCTAAGGATTTTGTTTTAATGTTTTGAAATGTACCGCTGAGAGTATTACCATTTTTGAAAAGCTATTTTTCGTTTTTAAAAAAGGATTTAGAGTACTTTACACCAACTTGAGTTCTCTCGAGTCTTCCCACGTTGCCACTGAGGCCTTGTCCTTCGGCCTCCGCAACTGACATACCACCTCGTCTTTTAAATGTCAATGGCAAAGTCGCTTTCTTAATCGATCCGTCGCCAAACCTCCTGGCAGTTCTCGTGGAGAATGCAACAACCTTTCTATTATTATTCGTAAGATGCTGCTGATCTGTTACGCCGACCTCCGAATTTCAAATCCGGCGCGTCTGTCTAGTGCTGTGGTGACTACCATGGCGATACGCATTCTCGGTGCGGTGCGTCTCCCGCGCAGTGGTGACTACCATGGCTCTTACGCATTCTCGGTGCGGTGCGTCTCCCGCGCAGTGGTGACTACCATGGCGATTACGCATTCTCGGTGCGGTGCGTCTCCCGCGCAGTGGTGACTACCATGGCGATTACGCATTCTCGGTGCGGCGCGTCTCCCGCGCAGTGGTGACTACGCATTGGCGTGATGACTACCATGGCGATTACGCATTCTCGGTGCGGCGCGTCTCCCGCGCAGTGGTGACTACGCATTGACGTGATGACTACCATGGCAATTACGCATTCTCGGTGCGGCGCGTCTCCCGCGCAGTGGTGACTACGCATGGCGTGGTGACTACCATGGCGATTACGCATTCTCGGTGCGGCGCGTCTCCGCGCAGTGGTGACTACGCATTGGCGTGATGACTACCATGGCGATTACGCATTCTCGGTGCGGTGCGTCTCTCGCGCAGTGGTGACTACCATGGCGATTACGCATTCTCGGTGCGGTGCGTCTCCCGCGCAGTGGTGACTACCATGGCGATTACGCATTCTCGGTGCGGTGCGTCTCCCGCGCAGTGGTGACTACGCATTGGCGTGATGACTACGATGGCGATTACGCATTCTCTGTGCGGTGCGTCTCCCGCGCAGTGGTGACTACCATGGCGATTACGCATTCTCGGTGCGGCGCGAAAGAAGCGTATGGGAATCGGGCCAATTCACCGCGTGAGCCGCGGAACCTGTTCAGAGGCCGGCGTCGCGACGCTGCGGGGAGCGACGAAAAAAGCCGCCGCCGCTAATAACGTTTCCTGTTCGCCAATAAAACGCTTAATATGTATTTTCTTGCCGGGCGCCGGGCCGCTCTCGTTAGAGCTTTCCATTGCAGATGCCGCGTGAATGATTAGTGGCTCCGGCGGCCGCTGTGATTGTTTAATTTTAACAAGATATAAAGTAGCGAGTGCGTTTGTTGTGTTGACTTCGATTAAATCATAATAAAGTCGTTTACGTTGTTATCACATACGCGAGCACATCCACATGCTTGATGGTATTGAATATGGTTTGTGCATCTGACGCTGAGGTCGAAAACATTCCGTTAACTGCGTTGTGCTATTGCTCCGTTCTGTTCGTTGACATGCCACGTCACTCTGGTGTACATATTTTTGAAGTATGTTTTTCTAATCTTGTTTACTGCGAATAGTGCCACCGTTCTTCTTGAGGATTTGCGTGCAGTCACATTGTCAAGCTGTTCAGACTATTAACGTGTTTTTTTGTTTTAATGTCACACACTTTGGTTTTTGAGAAGGTTAGTTTTACAAGCTTCGTATGCATTCTCGAGTATCATACAACGTATTTTATGGTTCGCAATCATTCTTTCTTTCTGATTTCATAGATTCCGCACCCTATGTACATCTTCCACCCATCTGTTTTTTCCATTGTTTAAATTAGGGATTAATTCATGCTATCTCACACATTTTGTGTTTGTTTACCACCTACGATCTGCCGATTGGGTGAAGGTGTCATGTGAAGTGTCCATTGCTGTGCGGCTTACGATTGGCCCGCAGTGACGTAGCGTCTTCGCTCGAGCAGACGATCGGCCGAAGACCGTCGTAGCTAATGGGAGTGTTTTTTTTTTCGCGGGGCGCCGGGCTGCGAGTGCAAGCCTTTTAATGGCGCCGCCCCTAAAGTGGCGAAATTCTGTTTAGTCCGTGCGCGGCGGCGGCGGCGGCAGAACAGCGGGCACTTTTCTTCGTGCGTAAGCTGCGGGATATAAACTCCTCGTTCCACCGTTAAGCCTCGCGGGGGAGTGGGGGGGGCGGGGGGGAGGACGGACTGGGCCTCCCCAAAGTCCCCGCCGAGGTGTTAGGCTTTGATAAAAGTCGGACCAACGGCGGCGGCAGCGCGCGTCCCGTTGCGCGCCGGGTAATCCCGGCTCCGTGATATATGCGGGGGCGCGCTAAAAATCGCCGCCCGGGCCGGAGGGCGCGGGCGCGGGCGTGGGCGGGGCGGGAGGCGGGGCGGGGCGGGGCGGTACGTGCGCGCTGGCCGCGGAGGCAGAGCGGTGGCGGCGGCGGCGGCGGCGGGCCCGCCCGCGTGGCCCCGCGCGATAAGGCTCGCTCGTGTCGCCCCGCTACCCTCCCCGGCGCTCCCCGCTCTTAATTCTGTTGACATACAACGGGCAGGCGATGTTTGGTAGCCGGGATCTGCTGTGTTCCACAGATAAGCCCAGCATCTACCTAACTCTCTTTTCCCCCTCACCTTACACACCTAGGGCTTGCGCACACAAATCTGACTAAAACAATGTGTATATACATTACCTGCTTCTCTCGTCGCGCCCTCTGCAGCCCCGTCCGTCGTCGGAGGACGAGGGCCCGCGCCTGCCCGGCCGGGCTCTTGGCGCGCGCGGGAGGCAAAAATAAAACGGAGGTTATTCAGCCTTCGAGTCGGGATTTTCTGCAGCGTTATCTCGCGCAAGTTATGTCGCTAACCTTCCATAAACAGCGCGGCCTCTCGACGCCGCGCTCTTCAGGGTGCTTTGCGACGGCGCTTAATAATTCACTTACTTTTGGCTTATTCGAGCAGATTAAAAATTATCTGCACACATCAGGCGCAATCCGGGTCTCCGACGTCTCGCTAAATAATGCCGGCTCGACGAAGTTGGCGCCGAATCATTTCATTAGTGAGCACGGAAAGTGTGAGGGATACGTCTTCATCTATTGCTCTGCTTTGTGCTGATATGTGGTGCTTTCGCGACACTGTAAAAGAAATGTTTCATTGCGATTTTCAGATCAGTTTCATGGAGTGAGGGAGTTCATGCTTAGGCTTATACCATTCGTGTCATTTCACGTTTTCTTCAAGTTTTCACCGGATATTATATTGATTTTTAAATTGTGATTTTTTTTATTTTGAAAAGGATTTAAAGAACCTTCAACTGCGGTAGTAATTAAAGCGCAAAGTAACGAATGAATGAATAGTTTATATGGATAATGATGACGGAGAATTGGTGAAAAGTCGGGAGAAATCCTGCTGTGAATTTTGTTTGTTCATACTCATGGCTTGAGGACCGAAATGTAGCCCCAGCGTTCGAAGGTACATTTGCCCCACCGTTCCAAGAAGTGTATTTGCTACATTTGCATTACATATTTCGTGATTTTCATATCGTGTAAAACAATAATAGTGTTAATGATGACATGCGCTCATCTCGGCTAATTGATAACTATTTTTAATATACATTTCCAGAATGTATATGTTTCCAGTATTGTATTTCCAGTATGTAATGTATATATTTCCAGTATTCTCCAGTCCATATAATTGCGATATATCATGAAAGGATACCGTACCCATGCTTCAACCGAGCTTAAAATATTTTAGCCTAATGGCTAATAATAACGCTATTTTGGGCTATTAATAGCTTATTAAAAGTTGGTTTAATTTATATAATGGAATTCCGTACCGTCAACTTTCTTCCTGTGTTCGTCCTGTGGGCAGTGAGTCAGGGGGGCGGTGCCTGCCGGTCCGTCCGCGGGTCGTCCTCCCGTCGGCGAGGCCACGTGTTCTCGTTACGGCGCGGATTAACAAATTCGACGGCGCGTGTATATTTTGGGGGCGCGCGCTCTCCGATGGGCAATGCGCGGGCGCATACACGCGCTCGCCGCCGGTTTATTGTGGTTCGCCGTGGGGCCTTACGGAGCCGGCGCCCAGGCGGGTTTTCCGTGCGAAAATACGATAATAAACAACACTTTTGTCCCTGTTTATTGAACTTGCCCAAACAGCGCGCGCCGGATTATTTTCCGGCAAGTGCGGCCGTGTAGCGAGCGGACTTGTCGTCTCCACGGGCTGCGGGGGCGGAGGAGAAGTTTCTGTGTGTGCACCCCAGGGGTGCGAAATGTCTGTGGGACCTCAACGCTACAAGAGGAATTTAAAGCTCGTTGCCTCTGGTGGAGAGGACGAAGTTTTGTTTTTATTTGCCGGAAATTAATGAATGAGAAACAGGAAAAGGAAAGTTCGAATAGAAAATCGAGTAAAATTATTATTCATGCCTTTCTGGTGTGACTTGTTTTCTCGCGCTCAATCCGCATATCATTTCTTCTGGTTTGGTTTATATATTTTTCTTGTCGTGTGAATGAATATCTAAACCCCTTTGTCTTTTAGGAGATCTTTTGAAGGCGACTTCTTTGGAGATTCGCTATTTTTCAAATATATCCGACATGACAGAACGAAAATCAAATTTCTGATAGGTTTTCTGGTCGTTCAGGTTTAAGATTTTAATTCGCTGTTTCTTGTACAAAGGCATTTTGAAGTACGTCTGAGAAATCACATTTCTTTGTAATTTGATTCGAAATTTTTTATACTTTAGTTTGTAACAATACAACAGAAGGTGTCGAGGCAACATAAAGATGTACCTCCATATACACAAACAGAATGAAGCTCTTAAAATTGAATATTTTCCGTACGGTTTTCGTAAAAGAGTTATGACACAATTCTGTTATCTTCACATTAATTTCATCGCATCAGCATCGAACACTGTGAGTTATGCTGAATAAAGTGGAGCATGTTTTCAAATGACTGAAAAAACAAAATAGTCGCAAGTCATAACAAATAGTTGCATTGAAAACATCTATGTTGAACCAGGCAAATTTTCGGAAATATTCTTTGTGCTGTACGAGTACGTAGGTTCGAGCGGCTTATGGAAGATCGGTGGATCCAGCGACAACCAAAAAGCTTTAGGATGAGTCTTTGAGTCACCCGTTTCGTGGTGACTGACGGCAAACGCGAGTTTTAAATTCATCTGTGATCCTGCGTACAGTGCAATTTCATTTGCTTACATGTGGAACATAATTTATTTTAACATTCATAAGTACGTATATTTTGGCGTTGCGTTCACAGAGTACATTTACGTCCTATGCGAGAACTACTGATAGAAGACGCTCATAGAAGAACTAGTCCGCTATGGACGCCGTGTTTCAACTGTTGCCATTTACCAGCGTGTTTCATTCCGCAAAGCTCGCTCTTTAGGGATCCATCTTGTCGAGACTGGAGTGTATCCGCGCGGGGCGCGCGTCTCATCTGTCAAGAGGACGCGCGGGGGCGGAGGCGGGGCGGGGCGGAGCGGGGCGGGGCGGGGCGGGGCGGGGCAGGACAGAGCGGGGCGAAGCGCGGCGGAGCGGGGCGGGGCGGGGCGGGGGCGGGGCGGGGGCGGGGCGGGGGCGGGGCGGGGGCGGGGCGGGGCGCGCCTGGCGAGAGGCTATCTGCGTTTAGGCCACTTATGGTGCGCAGCGCGGCGTGTGTCTCGAATGGCGGGGGCGCGATGAATGGGGCGGATTCCGCCGGCGCGGCCTGGACGGGCCACGGCGAAACGGCCGAGCGCGAGCCCTGCTGTCACTTCGGAGATTGTGATGAGTAGACCACCTCCCTCTGCAACCAGCGCGCGGGAATGCCTTCGTTGATATTGAAATTTGTTCCTTCGTAATTATGAATTCTTCGTGCGCTAATGGTTTGCCTTCACGTTGCTTATTAAAGTTCACGATTTTAACTTTTTTCTCGTCTATCCTCTGATGGGATTGAACGTAATGCGTCCTTTGTAAGGTGGTAGATGGATGGATTTTTGTTGTTCTGGTACAAGCCCCGTGTATTGTTATACACGGAAAGTGGACGTTATTCTTCCCGCTCTGAACGAACTTAATATTTTTGCTCGTTTGCCCGTTCCCCTTCAAACGCCTTTTCTTTTTCCTCTCCAGCTACTCTCGTCTCTACAGCCACCCCCTTCCCCCCCCCCCCCCGGCAGTTGCCGGTTATGTCATTCCTCGTCCTTGGCACTAACGAACTTGTCTAATTTATTTGTGAGATCTTTATGATTATCGTAGGAACCGCTCCTTGCCTCCTGCAGTCTAACTACCTGTCTTGTTGGCCGGATATAAAGTTTCGACTCTTCGTACGAGCTCGTCAGCGCTATGACAGTGTTCTCACGGGTTAATGATACGATTTCACGTCATTAGGATCCGAGCAGCAGCGCGCGCGTTGGGGAGGAAGATCGTTTAACATAGAGCCCCTCTTTACATTCTTCTAATTAAGGCGTGTGTGTGGGTAGAGGGCGGGCTCGCGTTGTTTGCCTGCGCACCCGCGGTTGTAGGTGGTCAAATGAAATCGTCACATCAAGCACAATCCCATCAAGACGCGACTGATTGCCGGGAGATACGTGGCTCTCGGGCCCGCCCATACACGGATTTGCGTTTTCCAAACGAAGATATCGACGTGTATTTGGAATCTGTCTAATTAAGTCGCCCCATTTGTTATTGTAATCGGCGTAAATGTGTCTAATCCTTTCGGAAATTTCGTTCACGTTTTTCATCCACGGTGGAGTTGATATATTCTCTTGATCTTCCATCTCGCTTGTAGTATCCTGTTTGGAATTCGTGTACTATTGTGAGTTTATGAACTTTTTCTGCCTATTATCTTTGTACACTTCTTTCGGAATCATGATAATGTACAGATATGGTATGTGTAATTTATTATTAATATTGTGTCAAATTATCGGGGAAGTATGCTCTGTAATAGCTCATTTTACGAACGTTTTTAGTGCCCCAAGAATAAATCCAAACTTTTCTCAAATTTATAAAAATGTAAAATAATGCAATTTGTGAAGTTAAAAATGACAGTGGCCCTAATTTTAACTAAATTGTTTTTAGTAGAACAATTCACAGTGATTGCAAAAATTATCTTCATTCCAAAATAAAGACATACTTCTATTACACCCAGGTTTATTTTAATGTGCAATGGTACGTTGTTGTACATTCATTTGTGAATTAATACATTATTGATGATGCCCCGAGAACCGAAATTAAGGTTTTGAGTGTGAGATTACACCATTAGCAGTAATGACTCGAGGTCAGTGCACTGAAGGAAAGGAACATTTCTTCCACCGGAGGAAATAAAACAGAAAATAAACCCGTTCAATCCCTCCATCCACTGTGTTAATAACAGAGCTCTGTTTGTTTCCCGTGTTAGTTACTTCAGGAGGAGTGAAATTGCGAGTCGGACTCGTGGAAAGTCGTGCGATGTCGTAATTTATTTGCAGATCGAAATTTCGTGAGCTCTGCAGTCACGAAGGAGCTTATGCTACGTAGTTTCTCCGTGGGAGAGCATTGGCCCGTGATCTTCGATGTGTTCAGCGATGGTAAAGACTCGAATAGCACCAACGGCGAACGAGAAAGACACCGAAGGAACGGGTGTAGCAAGAATATGAACGAGAGAATACAGGAATCCACCGCGCTCTTCTTTCGCCCCCGACTTCCGCGTCGAAGAGTTTGAGACCTTGCCCAAACTTTAAATAATAAGCAGGCCTTGCCTTTCGAAGTTTTTAAGCTAATGGCGCTTCGCTTTTAGGAGTCGCTCCGGATACAGGCGGCAGGGGGCGGCGTATTGCATCGCAGCGGAAGCTTTCATATTTCGTGGGTAACTCGATTAAAAAATTAAGCAGTCACCTCCGGAACGCCGTAATGGGGGTGGGCCATTATCGCACCTTTGCCGAGGGGCGCAGCTGGGATGCGTTCGGGTCGCCCGCAGGTTCCCCCCCCCCCCCGCGCTTCCAGACACACTGGAACGTGCACTTGCCTTCGCTGGCCCGTCGCTGATGCGGGATTTCTTGGTCTTCCATGCGTCACCTCATTTTTTTTTACTTTCTCGCTACTGAGAGAGAGTTATGTAATGCTGCGCGGGAAAACGGCGAATTTTCGGCAGAAAAACTCTTTATTACAGGGTCTTGGTAACAAAACAGTGGATAAATCCAGTGGCTAAATTTATAAAAAAGAATCCTCTAGCGCGTAGTGTAGACAGAATCCATGTTTGTGAGTCCTTGATACCGAAAAATCGATTGGCTGGTCTGGCTGTCCGTCCGTCCGTGAACAACGCTAGCGGTTAAATCGTTTAACCGATTTTCTGCAAAATTGATATTCTCCAATCTCTCTGGCTGATGTCGCGGCGCTTTGATTTTGAAACCGATATTTTAATTTTGGATGTTACTTTGCATGAAGCCCCTGGGACACTTTCAAAATTAAAAAAGGCTTCATTATTTTCTATGAAATTTTGTTACCGGACAGTGTGAACAATATTTGAGAGAATGGTTCGTTTAATTTTTCGAAAATTGCCAAAGTTCAAAATGTTTTCGGCGTCTACCTACAACTAAAATATTTAAGCTGGATATTTTCCCTTAATGAAATCTATTCTTTAAAGATAGATTTTGAAATAAGTATGTGTAATTTTTCGAAAATTTGAGTACTTTTCTAGAAATTTTATGTGAAAATACGGGAGAGAAAGTACGTGCTGTTATAGCACCACTAGTCGCTGGATTAGATGGACACGATTGCTGGTTTACTTGAGAGACAACAGTAAGCAGAAACTTCACAGAACTATAACTTACCGCATACATTTAAAGCATCGCAATTCAATACTAAATTTGTTATTTGGACATTCACAGTTTGTTGAACATAACAACTGAGAGAAAGAATTAAATGTAGTCGTTATATTACAAAAGATTCTGGAAAGTTCTATCGTGCTCTCTAAATGGAAATCAGAATATTTCATTTTTACCGGCTTCTTGTTACTTTGTTTTCAATAAAATAATGCTGCTGAAACAGCACACATACTTTCGGGCATTGATTCTAACTTAAAACGTAAAAACATCAGGGTTATCCTTATTCTTTTTATTCATGTACTACACGAACGTTTGTCATGTTATTTTAGTCTATTCACTTTTATATCTTTTACAGTAATACTGAAAAGGGTTTTGTTTCTCTATAAAAATGCACGAACCCATCAACAAGAAACTTTCATTTGTTTGAAGCTCACATGTCCTTAAAGCTGGTTATTACTGCGAATAATGTTTATATAAACTTTCTGTTGAATTGAAAAAATCCCAGCATATTTTAAATGTCCTGAACACACTCTTAACAGGTACATTCGAAATGTCACATAAATTTTTCAAATGGAAATGAAGACATGGTTATAGAGAAGTATTAATCTGGATGGTGTCTGGGATAGATATATCCAAGTGGGCTCGGAGTTTGGTTTTTAGGTAGATGTCAATGTAAATTCCTTGCATTTATTAAGTGTTTTTGCTCTTTTTTCAGATGGTGCAAGCGATTCAAGTACTTCGGTTTCACCTCCTCGAGTTGGAAAAGGTAAGACGTCACTGCCCAGTGTTGCCGCCCTTACCTTGTGATGTTCTGTGAACTGATTTTCTCCTCTGACCTCAATATTTAATTACAATTCACTGTATTCTGTAAATAATATTTGTTAGTGTTTTGTGGAAGACAGTTCTAAGATTTACATTTCACGAATATACTTATGAAATTGAAAAGCAGTGATATATTGGATAGTTTTTACTAGTACGTAGTGGCAAGAAGAATATTAACTTCAGAATACTGACGAGGATTTATACCTTTCGTTTACATATTGTTCAGATGGAAACGCTCGGGAGCTTTCTTTCGAGAATTTAGGACTGTGGCAAATGCTTTCATTTATCGTTTCGAACGATTTTATTGCTAAGTATTTGAAATTTTTTAAAGGTGACATGTGTGAGTCATTCAGGGAAGAAGTCTTGTATGTGATGGAAGGTGTCGTCCTAAGTTGAAAATTAGGGTTGAAGGGGAAGAATGAAGATAGGATAAGAAATTATGGGTAAGGTGAATAATGAGCTCTTTTAAAGTATTTATATATGTCTCTATTTACGTAGATGGGAGTTGTGGACTTAACGATCGTGCACGTATTGCTAATCTAAGATATCGATTTTGCAGGATAATGATATTTTGTGCGTATGATGTAAAGAATTATCCTGTAGGCAAGATTATTTTGCAATATTGTGCAAATATTTAGAGTAGGATACGCCAGAGAGATGTTTTTGCGTTCATTGGTGAATGAATTTCGAATCCTATCTTAATTGTGATTAGAACTCCTTCTGCTTATATATTTAATCAGAACTTTGAGAAGAAACGTTTACGAAATAGGAGCATAAATTGCATTCGTAAAACTTTCCCACTGTACTGGAAATTCTCATGCACGATGCCAATGGACTCATTCAAATTGCAATTGCTCTCTCATTGACTAGCTGACAATTTCTGTGCGTCAACTATTCCCTCGCAGGGGCCATCACTCCGGGGGCTGCGGGTGCTGGCTCCGCCACTTTAAAATGTGCCCGGCCTGGCCGCGACGTCGTGCCACGCCACGCCACGCCACGCCACGCCACGCCACGCCACGCCACGCCACGCCACGCCACGCCACGCCGCGCCGCGCCGCGCCGCGCGCTGGTGTTCGCCGTTTAAATCGTTGTCGGCCAGTAACCTTTTTTCGGCTATCGCGTCAATCCCGCGGCGGGGGCAATTGGACGTGTTTTATTGACAGGTGATCGATCATACGACCCGCGCAGAATGCGGCCGCGCCGCGCCGCGCCACGCCGCGCCACGCAGCCGACCACGTGGGCCGAGCGGCATGGCGTGGCGTGGCGCGGCCGCGCGGCGTGTCGAGTCGCCGGCGGCGGAAGCTGCGGTCGCCTGCGGTGAGCGTTTGGCGCCCGCGGATGACCCGCCGCCCGCGACAAGTTGGCGCCTTGGAACTTTGCGGTGGCGACCGCGCCGGCCGGCGAATAGGTGCCAGCGGATGCGCCACACGCACTCAAGTGCGCGGTACTTGAGTTGTGATTTAGGAAACGTACGTTCGTGTCGTGTTTGTAAATCATTCGTCTTCCTACGTGTGGTCGGAGTGAAAATTGTAATAGAACATTTTTATGGTTCCGTATGATTGAAAAGCTTGTGACTGGTGATAAAAGTTTTTAATTCTTTCTCTTTTAACAGTTCCGATGAGGAACAGTGCAATCATGTATATTAATGAATATTGAAGCTGGTGTAACTCTGATAATCACATACAATATTAGTAAATTCGGTGTACTTGTGATTGGCATTTGTACTCTTGTCAACTTTGTACTTGTTGACATTTGCCAACTTTCTACCAACAATTCGTGAATGACAGTGGATGACAACTGAGCAACGTGGGAAGAACGTGTTGAGGAGAAGGGTATCTGCGCCGAGGGTGGCTCGTGGGCCAGCGGTGCGCAGGGGGGGGGGGAAGGGCGTGGCCCGTAAGCTCCTGTCTCGGAGCGGCAGTGGGCGGGGCGGCGCGGGGCTCCTCCTGACAGGGTGTTAGTCGCGGAATTTGTGGCAGGCGGCCGGCGCCGCCGCCGCCGCAGTCGTCACGGCGGGCGTCTTGTGTTTTATTATAATCCCGCTCCCTCGGGACCGGGGCGGGGAGAGGCCCCGCCGTCCTTCCTGCGACCCCGCCCCCGCCCCCGCCCCCTCCCGCGCCGTCGCGGAAGTGGCAGATCGCAATCCGATAGCATCAGGGGCCACGCGCTGCTTCGTGTCCGCTGGGGGGCGCCAACCCCCCGCAGCCGCCGCCTGCTGCACTTCGTTAGGGCCTTCGTGGACTCTCTGCGCTCCTAGGGAAGCAGGGGGTCTCCCAAAGAGAAATCGCGGTGGGAGGGATGTGGATTTGGCATAGGCGTGCGTAGCCTAAAGGCGGCTCCACACATTCATTATTTGGCGAACACCGAGCAACCGCTCGCCGAATCCCGTGTAGTGTGGATGAGTTGTTTGCTGTTTGCCGAGTGACGAACATTCGGAGTTCGCCCTACCCACCACGTGTCGGTCTTTTGGGCACATCAAACGGAGCGAACATTCGCCGAGCATAACAGTTGCTCGGGATTTGGCGAACACTAGCTCGCTGCTCGGCGAATGCCGAAGGTGTGGAGCCGTTTTAAACAAGAGCAGCTAACTACATTTCGAAGCCCCCTTTTCGATAAAACTTTTTTAAATTACATAATTATACACTAAAATAAATAAAATGTTCTACAAATAGAATGAAATTATAGCTTTAATGATTCCATTATTAAATACAATTGATTTTATGTTAAACTATTCCCAGAGTTGTCAGATGGCTTGCGAACTATTTTGCCCTAATGTGTAATAATTCTCCAAACGACCTGGTTGAAAAGGAGAAATCAGGGTGGAACATATTCACAGAAATAACATGTTTTCATTATGGTAGGCTGTGGGGTCTCGTTCAAACTTTAAAAATTTCCACAGAGGGCTTGGCCTCTCTGCCGCCCTTTCTTGAGCGCACACTTACGGGATTTGGTGATACGCTAGTGTTATACATTTGCTCATGACGACTTTAAATCAGCCAAGGGAACGGGTTTAGGTGCTAGAGGCGGTGTAGCACAGCATTTATCTAAAGCACTGTTATGAAGTACGTTATTAAAGATATTATGATGAATTCTAAAAGATATTTCTCGAAATGATTGATCATATTTTCATTGTACCTGTTAGACTATAATTAATGTTCAATGAACTTTTGCCAGGATATGTTATTGCGTTATAAATGTAAGATGATATAATCTTGTAATTATAACTTTCAATTTGTTTTTATACAAATAGAAGAACTATGTTCTATAATTAAAACTAAGATAATAAGAAAAAAATACCAGAAGCCAGGTTGTTTCTTTCAAGAAGTAACACATTTTCTTATCTTACTACCATCTCTTTTGAAAATTATTTTAAAAAAATGAATTGATGGTAGTGCATTCAAACCATTACTTCCTTGTAAATTCCTTTTCTTTTTACGAAGAGTAAGTGCACTTGAGAGCGAAAGAAGGACTGACAACATAGCAAACGAAACTGAAAAATCAATCCGTTTAACATTGTTGTTCAGTAGAATTTTGGTAACTACTAGTAAACTCTACGAAACGAAAGTCATAAATGATCAATGTAATTCAGAGCTTCATTAGAGACAAAATAACTTTTTTCTCACAGATATCTGTCATGTGATTGTTGTTACATTTGTATAACGTTGAACATCAAAGCAATAAATAGTAGATTGATGCATCTGGAAAATCTTCTAGACCTTAAAGAAAACGCGTTATTTAAATCAGGGGGCCACTTTCTGGAAAACATGAAAAACTGGGAATAATTAGGGAATTTCATTGCTCTGAAAATATCAGGGAATTTCTAGAAGAATCGCTGGAAGGGAAAATTTTTAGGAAGTTGTAATATCAGATGTTATTCCTTTAAAATATTAGTACATCGTTATGTTTTGCAAACATTTTGCTTTGCTGCGAAAATATTGTTAATTTGTACTTTCTGATAGTAAAATCAGACAGTTCAATCAATTAGATTGAAATCTCAGATCATCAGAAAGTCTCAGATAAATTAGTATCAGGGACTTCAACATTTTCGTGAAGTAATGTAAAATTACCAATCTTATCAGGAAAAAAAAATTAAAAATCGCTGAAAAACCGCGAAAAGTGTAGGAAATTCGTTCCAAGAAACAAGTTGCCATCCTGTGGATGTGCAACGCTTGCTCATTTAACTTTATTGCGATGTTCGAAGGCAGTGGTTTTCCCCGTGTTGCTGGCGGCAGCGGCTGCTGCTGCGGTGGGCGTGGGCGGGGGCGGGGGCGGTTTAGGCGCCGAAGCGACGCGCCGAGATCCGCGGCGGCGCTGCGGCGCGGTGCGTCGCGACGCGACGCGTCACTGCTTGGCTTGCGCGAGTCGGCTTGAGTGCTCTGGTTGTTTCCTCGAGGATTTGGGCAGCTTGCTCTCCCGACGGAGGCAGTGAGGAATGTAACGTTGCAACATTATGGCATTGCGTCATCTTCCAACGCTTGAATCGGATAAATATTGACGTGCGCTCAGATCCTTTTTATGTAGTTTCCAATTAATTTATTTTTTAGGTTGATATCAGTACATTTTCTTTATTATTTCTGCGCTTCGTAGATTGCTTTATCTTTATGACTACTGGTAAGACTTAGGGTTATTTTACATCGTATTAAAAAAATGTTTTTAGGTGTCTAGAAAACCAAAGTCGAGAAGCATTTTACTTTTGTGTCTAATGTGCTGGATTGATTTAACGTGTTAATAATAATAATAATCGTCACAGTGGCTCCTAACAGCTGTTCGAAGAGTTGAGTGTTTTACAGAAAGTGACCGTATGCTGAGTAATCGGGGTTCGATTCCCTTCTGTTCAATTCATTTCTTAAGACATACAAACATGATTTATAATATTGTTTATATAATTTATAATAAATTATTATTTTCTCTTAATGAATAAAGTCGTCTACAATGGTGTCTTTCACCGGGCGTTTGTCTGTCTTGTGAATAATGTATTGCTCCTGAATGAGCCGTTTTATCGAAGTGACGCAGGGCGGGGACGGGGCGGGGCGGAGCCTGTGCAGAGAGTGCGTGCCAGCCGGCCGGCCCTCCGGGGACGCCTTCCGCAGGGGACGCAATTACTTGGAGCGCAGGAATAACAGCTCTGTAAGCAGATTACCCTCCGCTGGGGATTACACGCCGATGGGGCGCTCGGCCTGCGAAGCCGCCCCGCCCCGCCACGCCACGCCCCGCCACGCCACTCCACGCACCAGGCGGTGGGCGCTGCTGCCTCGGAGGTTGCGCTTTGGGGGTCAAAGATACGGGGGCGACCAAGATCAATGAATAAGAAATGCAAGATTCGTTGCGAAGTTCGTGTGATATTATTATTATTATTATTATTATTATTATTATTATTATTATTATTATTATTATTATTATTCCAAAATGTGGAAGAGTGGCGTTCGTTCCCCATACACACACACATATTGCAAATTATTTTCAATGTTTATAGGGCCAACAGTCGCCCATCATTCTCTTGACTTTCAACACTTCTTATGTTGAAGAGAATTTTGTCTGTCGGGTGGTTTAATCTTTATACACTGTCGTCTCCTAAGGGGTAAATTGCTAAATTGTTCGTTAGTAATATGAGATGTAAAAATGTGTTTAAGATTTCATCGATACACTTCTTTTTTAACATTTTACCTGATTGAGAAAATTCTATTAAGCTGGAAATATTGGAGGTGGCGGGGGCTTCCCTCTGCCCGTTGGAACCCCTCATTTACGCCTGTGCGCTCGTCCGAGTGAATTTGAAGCCGGTGATTATCCAGGGAATTATGTTCGTATCTTTGTTTTCAGAAAAATCTTTTTTCGTAAATTAATTATTATTAATAGTATGGAATATCGAATTTGTTTGGCGTGGTAACTAGAAACTAATTTAAAGAGTATATTTTCCTTGTATATTGAGATTAATTCTTATCAATACTGTTATTTATTTTTATTCACAACTTTCCGGTGTCAGTACTTAGAGTTTATAATATAATTCACAAGGTAGTGTACATAATTATGCAATCAACAATTTTATAACATTATCTGCAATTTTCTTTATTATAAATAATTTTTAAGTATTGTTAATGATTTATATTATTATTATTATTATTATTATTATTATTATTATTATTTCTATGCGTTATAGAGCATTTAAAAAGTTGTTTAACTGTTTAATTTCCATTCGGTGGTTTCCAAAATCATTGGAAGACCTGTGTGTGGCAATCAGTACTTCGTATTAAGCAGCGCTCTCGAGCCGAGCTGTTGGGCGGGGGCGGAGGCTTCTCCTCTCGGAGGCCCCAGTGAGTCGTGCCTCGGGGCGCCGCTCTGCGCCGCGCGTGTTCGCTGTATACAACGCGCGAGGCGAGCGGAGCGCCGTGCCGCACCGCCCGGATTCGTTTATGGAGTGCGGTCGAAGAATATTACGGCGGCGGCCAATAAAATCGTTAGTTTTACTGCCTTGTTACCAATTGCGTTGTGTAAACACGCGCTCCCGCCGCCCCCGACGCCCCGGGCGGCGCGGCACGGCGCGGCGGGTGAGGCCAGGGCGCCGCTAACACAATAGCACGCTAATTCCTCCTTCATTCATCCACGGAGGCAGCTGCTAATGGGGCGCTGTGTGTCGTACTGATTGCGGTTCTGTTGTTGCTGAGTTTTTTTTGGCTTCGTGTTTGGAAACTAGAGCTCTATTATCGCACGTAAGGAGTTGAAGCAGACAACAATTAAGCTATTTTTCACGCTTTAAAAAAAAAGTGTGATAAAAGACACACGTTGGGCGCCAATTTTAGTTTTTATATCCGATATAAAATTATGGATAATATCTGCTAGTCAGTTTTCAACTTCACATGAGTTGTCATTTCTTTATATGTAACAAGCTGTGATGTTGAAGACCGGTAATCATTCTCTTATTTAGAGAATTAAAAGATAATGTGCAGATATTTACGCGAAAATGTAAATATTTTCGAATTTTATTGTCTATGATTTTGTTATTGTGTACTTTCTGAATTAGTGTTGTGTCTATATTACAGTTTTCTGTTGGGAATAGTATGGATTATTAAACCGAGTACTGTTACTAAGCTGGCGAAGTATCTTTGGGTGGGCTGCAGGCTCGCCCAGTGCATGTCGTAAATTTTCTTGCAAGACGCACAGGTATATTGGTCGGTGTCGAATTTATGTCCCTTGAACTCGGTTGTAGTTATTTTAAAATATCCTTTGTGTATCCTTTGCTTTAAATTCTAAGGTTAAAGTTCTTGCATTACGGAGTGAAATGAAAGAAAGGTGAAACCTGTCCTTCAATGAGACGTAGTTGAAAACCAAAAAGACATAACATGCAATTATGCTCTTTTTTTAGTACGGGCACTGTGATTTATTCTTCTTGGGTCGCGAAGGTTGCGTTCCCTGCGTGTTCCCCGACCCAGAGCACATACTGCTTACGCATTACGACCACAAGCTTAATGCGTGAATCTGAACGTATGATTTAAGATGTTAAGAGGCGTATAGAGTTATTCAGGAACAATAAGAAGGAGGAGACAATTGGATGAGTTTAAATTCAGTTATTAACTCGTAATACTAGGAGCAGTCCTCGATTTTGTAAATTCAGCAATTTTTTACAGCAAGGCTAATTACTGAAATTTAAACAGTTATATCATTCGTTAATTTAGTTTATCATCAATGTATTTTTGACCTCGCAAGTGACGGTTCGCTGTGAGTAATGCGGTCGTGTCAGGAGCCCTTCATGAAGACACGAGGCCGGGGTGTTGCCAGGAGGCGAGGAGCACGAAGATCCAACGCCAAACGTCTCACCAGAAAATTGAGAAAATGTGAAAAAATGACTTTGAGACTCCAATAGATGGTAGCTCGGAAGACTATGGGGCTGAAACGAAAATGTTTCCCAGACGCAAGAGAATTGGAAAATAACTTGTTCAAGAAAACCTGTTATTCTGTAATAGTCGGTTGCTGTGTGAATATTGTGCAGTTCATAATTCGCTATGTAATTTAATTTTTAACCTGGAATAAGTTTTACATATTTGGCTTTCAGTATGCAATTTCTTCATTCAGAAACATACAGTTTTCATTAAATTTTCATTTTATTTTATTGATTTTGTTGGTTTTACATAGGTCAGATTTAGTCTAAACTTTACACATGTTTGATTGGCTTACGTGCTAATTTTAAACTTATTTCTAAGACGTATCTAACATAAGGTTGAGGATTGGGTCCTCTATTCAGGTTCAAATTCGGAGAAGATTTTGAGGACTATATTGTAGGGATATCTGTTTTTTATTCTGGTATGGTTCGGATTTTTTTGCGAGTCTCAAGGTTGCAAGGGAAGTGATTTGAGATAAATAATACTAAAAGTTGGTGGCTAAGTATGCAATGTAATGTTCAATGAGTTCTAAGTTGAGTTCTTTATGAAGCTGATGATTAGTGACAAACCACGGTGCATTGGTTATGAATAATTTGTAATTTTTTTAGATTGTTTTTTGCGGAATTTATCCAGATGGGACGAGCATACAGCAGTAACGATCTTAGAATGGTTTTGTATATTGCAATTGAGGAATGATATGGTAATGGGCTGTGAAACATACAGAGTAGTTAGATGTGGACGCATCACGTCATGATAAAATGGCCATGTACTCCACAGGATGTCTTAGGATGGGCTGGAGAACTAGCTAATTTGTGAATGACGCCGCCAGCGCGAGCGCCGAGCACACGTCGCCGCCAGAGGATTGGCGTTCCGCAGGGTCTGCCCGCCGCGCACCTGCCCTGGCTCTGGCGGGCGCCTCGCGCTGGCCCGCCCGTCTGCCGCGAGTCTGTCTGGAGTCTGCTTCGTCTGGCGGATGCCTCTCTTGGCGAAACACGAAGCCCAGTGCGTGTCCGCGTGTGTGTAGGTGCGTGTCGGGCCGGCGGCGGCGTCTGGCCGCACGCGAACGCCGTCGGACGTCGCCGCCGCCGCCGCCGCCGCCGTGCCTCACGCGGGAGGGAGGGAAGAAACCGCCTCTTTACGCTGGAGTCACCCGACTGCATCCCGCGGTCAAGTGTCCCTCACACCCGCTTTCCAGTTAATCCCTTTTCATTTTAGGCTACCTCGGAAGGCATGTCCTCTGCATCAAGACCGGTGTTTTTAGGAGAGAAAACGATGAAACTATGACGTTAAGTTTTCATTCATGAGTAACGCAAGTGATGGCACACCAGGAGGAGCAGGGCAGCTGTCGCGAAACTGCGCCACGATTCCAGAGACGTATTCCGCGGACATCTCACCAAAAGGCTCTGCTCGATTGCATTCCGTTTTATTTGTATCGTGAGTAAAGAAAGTACTCGTTCAGGTATCTGAGAGGAAGGAGAATAAAGCCATTGTTTTCCCTTAAAAGTGTTTTGTATGTATGGTGGAAGTGTTTTGGAATTATAGATGTTTATGATTGAATTGTGTGTTTCACACAGAAATATTTAATGCGTGTATCCTTTAAAAAATAAAATTGCATTGAATTTTGCCTTAAGATAAAGAGAATTAAAATAATTCTATTTTAGTTAAGTTCCAAAGATTGCCACTGTGTTCCTCTCGACTGGCATACCATCTACTTGCGTTACTCATCAATGGAAACTTAACTACATTGTTCCATGGATTTTTCGCCCAAAACACCGTCCGTAATACAAAGGGGCTGTGTCGTCTGAGGTAATCAAAAGTGAAAAGGAATTAACTGGGAAGGGAGGGTGAGGGAAAACTGGTCGCGGGATGCAGTCGGACGATTACCTACCGCGGGATGCAATCGGGCGACTCCTGCGTGCTTCCCCACCGCGTGCGGTGCGGCAGGGGAATGAGGGTGACTGAAAAGTGACAGTGGGATGCAGTCGGGCGATTGTCGAGCGCGGGATACAATCGGGGGAGTTCGGCGTCCGGATGGGCTTTCATCCTCTTTCATCCTGCCCGCGTGCAGCGTGGCGACCGGCAGCCGAACGAGGGCGATGGAAAATTGACGCGAGATGCGGTCGGGCGATTGCCGAGCGCGGGATGCAATCGAACGAGTCTGGCGTCCGGAGGGGGTTTCTTCCTGCCGACGTGCGGCGCGACGGCCGGCGGGGGAAAGTTGAGGAAAATTGACGCGGGATGCAGTCGGGCAATTGGCGACCGCGGGAAGCAATCGGGCGACTCCGGCGCCCGGTGGGGGCTTCTTCCCGCCCGCCCGCGTGCGGCGCGGCGGCGGCGGCGGGCGGCGCGGCGCGCGAGGCTGGTCGCGGTCGCCCGTCACTTGTCAATCACGCGCGACAGCTCGCCGCGAGGCGGGTACGCGCGTCAGATCGACGCGAGATTACACGTGTCGCGGGCAAGACCCACTCTATTATACAGCGCGCGCGCTGGATGTGCTCGCTTCTGCCGTAACAGGTGGCTGCGTCGCCGCCGCCACCACCGCCGTTTGTTTCGGAAGGGGGCGACCGCTCTTCTCAGCGCGATTGACTCTGGGAAGACCGCTGTGGCCTCATATGCGCGATTTACCATCACACACGATATTTCGGGGCTGTAGTGCGCCGGGACAGTCTCTCCGCACCGTCATATCTCGTATTAAAAATTACGTTTGTGTTTTTGTAGCAATCAGATCACTGGGAAACAAGTGATGGGGACAACACTTCCAGCATCTGTTATAATTGTGGTGAGTTCGCAATTTACTTTTTAGAAGCTGAAGATTGTGCTACCATCATAATTTGTGTTGCTAGCATTTTCACCATAAAGGAGCCACTGCGGAGAGACTTTCCTGTTGCTCTGTATTTTATTTAATTGAGTGATGTATCTGCCGGGTAAGCGGTTTTTCATCGAATAATCGTGGCTGCTTCAAAAATTTGTCGATACGTTTATGTAGATTCCTAAAATTTCAAAAAAATGGAGAGCGTATTCACCAATCTCTAAGGTAAAGGTTTTACACCCCTTTGGTATTTTACGCTTTATCCAGAACTTTGGCCAGCCCTTGCCTGTCGTTATCTCGACGACGGTAGCTCGAAGGCATGTGTGGGCACAGTGTTAGGTCTGTTGGATGTTCCATGTTTGCTTTTCTGTGTAGTAAAAATATGTTATACATGTATTCCTATGAGACACATTCTTTGTTTAGTATTTGAGAGCCTTCGCTGATGTTATCCATGGAAATACAAAATTCCCAGGAACTAGATTTTTGGACGTCGTATGGTCCGATATCAGTTTAGTACCAATTGAACTACCCTGATTTATCCAAAAGAAATGACAGTGTGTAATCAACTTCCTACCAGGAGGGTTAGAAGGATTCGCTATTATTTGTCAGATGACCAGGTACATTAAGAAAAGCGCGCCGATATTTTCCTCCATGTATCTTTTTTATTATACGGACAAATAGCACCGGATGGCTCGGGGCTGAATTTCGTTTTGGGTTATACCGCCGTTTATGTATGGTGATGCGGGGCGGGCGGGCGGGCGCGCCGAGAAAATCGCCTCTCGACCGCCTTCTTTTTGGCCTGTGGTCGTGGAAGGCACCAATGAGGGTCCGCGCGGCCTCCCTCCCTCGTTGCAACTATTTTAATAATGACCGCTGCCGGGTTAATGTAGGCGTGCTCGTGCATTCCGGGTATAGGCCGCGCACGCCGCCGTATGGTTTAGAAAGGTCCCGAGGCGCGCGGTGGACCGGTTGGCCGGGCGCGGGGCCCGCGCTGCCATTTTGTATTCATGTGAGGCCTCGGAACGGCGCATCTTAAGGAGCGTTATTAGAAGCAATCACACCGACAACTCCGCTGTTATCTTATTCAGTGAAAGTCGATGCTGATTTGCATACCTGATCGAGCATTAGTGCGCCGAACTGCCTGTGAGCGCGGAGGACGCGTGGTGGTGCGGTCCCTTCTTCCCAATAGGCTGCCAGCGAGCGCGGCCCAGGACGCGTCAACGATATTGGCCTGTCTTTGATAAATATGGCGGATGAAGGAAGACACCAACGTAGTCTCCGAGAAATAATTTCAACTTTTAAAATTAGTTTACAAATGCATTTACACCGTACTTGAAATTGTAAATCTTCTAGTGTTTTTTTATATACTAACAAAACGTCATAATATTCATTTTTGTATATTTGCGTTAATGAATGGACTTACAAAAGGGGTGGGTTTGATTATCCTACATCAATCACCTTCCACGCGTGTGTTAAAAAATATAGTATGAGACAGAACAGTTGCCAGAGGATGAACAGTATTGCAGGGCATAAATATTTTTAAACAGCAGTGTTCAGTAAACTGATACAATAATACTACTTATATTAAGTTCTTGTTAAGGTGCCAATTTTGTTGCTCAGGAAACAGTCACGTCTCTTGTAGAAGAATTTGTTTCTTACTTCAGCAATTACGTATAATTCTTTTGCGAGGAATGAATGGCATAAACTGCTCTGAATGAAATACAGTATTTAAAAAGAAATTGTTACAGCTAGTAAGATGCAAGAAGGAATATTTTGGAATTAGGTATTATTTTCGAGACTATTGCGAATCCATCCGTGCATGCGATGCAGAAACTTCCGAGTCATCTGGCCTACTGGTCTATCTGGTTATCTTCAATCTGAGACCGTAGGCTTCTGCGAGCGGAGTCAGTATCCACCTTGAGAGACGCCGTGTCCTTAAGCACAGGTGCCAACACTTCGCCCGACCTTCTGCGACCTTCCTCAGGGCAAAACGCATTTCGCACGCTGCGTCTCCCGCACAGCCAAGTACTTACTAATTTCCTGAATCTGCCGAAAAATTTTCCCCTGTCCTATTCTCTACCACATTGTATTGTCGGTTTTCCGAAGCAGGTAAACAGGTATCGGAGGACAGATTTTGCACGTCCGTCAGCCGGGCGAAGGAGGGCAGGCGAGATTCGGCGCGGGCGGGGCGGGCGGCGCGTGCGGGCCGCGGTAAACTCCTCCGACGCGTGCGTCTTGGACGCCAACTGCCGGAAGCGCGAGCATCACGCGTGTTGTTTCAGTCGCGCCTGATAACAAGCGCGGCCAGCCACCCGCCCCGCGCCCGCGCTGTCAGATGAAAGACACGGCAACGGGCGCGGCGTTAGTGCGCGTGATGCTCGCCAGGGCCGCTGCCGCTGCCGCGTTGTTGCCGTGTATTTTTGGGAAACGCTGTGTTTGTAGTTATTACTTGATTCACGGTCGGATAAACTCCCATTTGTAGAACATAATGTATACGCTTATTTATAGCCTAGCCGCGCATGCGATCCTCCGCAAGCCACGGGGCGCTTTGAATGCGCCTCGCACAGAGGATTTGCGCGAATTCCCTTTCGTATTTTGTTAATTTATTTCGAGTTTTTCAATAGAATGTTTTTCTTTTATATATAGTAAATGCAAACATATAATTAGACAGAAAGGCTTTATTTTTGATATAGGCTGACAAAAACGGGGATGAATTGAATCAGGATTGTATTTCGAGTCTGTCCTTTTTCCAGGAAAGGATTAATAAAAACGCGCTCCGATTGCGGTATTTACTTCGGAACAAATTTATTGCAATAGTGGAGAGCTGGCGGCGCCCGTTGCCAAATAAGCCGCGCATTGTTTTGCGGGAGGCGGTGCGCGCTGGTGTGGGCGGGGCGCGGCGCGGCGCAGACAGGAGGCCGGCGGCGTTCGATTGGATCCTTCTTTGCTTGATTAAAACAATTAATCAGCAACGGGCGCAGCCTCGCAGGCGGTCGGCCGGGCCCCGCGCTCGTTGCACGATAGGGGCGGGCGCACAAGACAATGGGCAGCAACCGCACGGCGCCGCCGCCGCCGCCGCCGGCCACCCGTGATCCGGAGGACGCGCCAAAGCGCGCGACCGCCTCCACCGCCCAGTGCCCCACCGCGTTATCCTGCCTGCCTCACATCCTCCCGTCGTTCGCCAATCTCCGCGTTTCCCCATCGTCCGTGAACTTGTTACAGCTTCTACCTTTTCGATCGATTGATTGATAGGTCATTCCGGACGCGTCAACGGCTAAGGTGATTAGTCCCGTAAGAGTTGTGCCTGTCCCGCGTTTTATCGCGGGAGGTGGCGATCGTCCCTCGCTTGATGGCGAGATCCGGCGATGACCTACCCATCAGCTTGCCGGGTTTTCCCCAGCCAGTTATGTCGCACCAATGGGTCAAGCTCTAAGCTCCCGACTGGTCTCCCGGCATATGTGGTAGAGTACTGCGTGTAAGTGTAAAAGTGTGAAAGTAAGGAGTCAGGATAGGACAAGGTCGTTAATCCCGCAAGTCGTTTTCGTTTATCGCACGAGGTGGTAGTGATCGTCCCTCGCCGGATAGAGAGATCCGGCGCTGACCTGCTCGTCGGCTTGAGGGGTTTTCCCCAACCAGCTTCTGACTGGTCTCCCGGCCTATGTGGTAGTGTAGTGCATGTAACTGTAAGAATGCGCAAGTAAGGGGTGAGGATACGAGAAGGGAAATCCGTGACCCGTTTGCTAGGGTACTACTCCAGCATTTGGCGGTATTGAACAGAGAAACCTAGGAAAACCACCGATCAGAGCAGCCGACCCCTAAAATTCTCGTCCAACCAGCGGCTGTACTCGGCGCAGCTACGTTGTACGTTTTCAACGTGGTCCCCCCGTTGTCCCCCACCTGGAGGACTGTCCTCCGCTTTCGCCCCGTGCCTTCGCGGCAGCGGCGCCGCCCCGAACATGCGCGCGCCCATTGTGGTGGCCGCCGCCAGCCCAGCGCCTTTTGTGCGCGCCCGGCCATTGTCAGCGCTGCCAGCGGCCTCCTCGCCGCGCCCCGCGGATTGAGACTGGAAAGTTGGCTAGCGTGATGGGCTTCCCGAAATTCGCGAAAATCGCCATGAAGTTGGGATCAGTGGCGTAGCATAAGTGTCGGCCGTTCGGGGAGGAAGAAAATTTCGCCGCCCCATTTATTTAGGTATTTCAATTTAAAAGACTAAAATATACAGTAATTCTAAAGAAATTTTCGGCAAGAATAATCTTCATTATTGTGTATTGTACAGGTTACAAATAAAAAAGTCATGTATAGGTAGGTCTTTATATTTTACAATATTATGACAATCACTATACATTCATTTAAAGAAATCACAGAATAAGTAACGAGATTCCGTGCTCATTTCAGTCTGTCCGAATCGTAGGTGTGACAGAAATTATTACTGTTATTGTTATTATTATTTATTGTGAAATGTTCTCGCTCCCTGAACGTGCCGCCCCTACCACTGCTTGGGATGAATTGAATCGTCTGAGTGCTTCGTTTTGAGGGGGTAACTGTTTTCGACTTTATTAAAGAAGCTCCGACTTGTGGAAAAATGTTTGCATTACTTCACTGATGATTTTGCAAGGGTTTATCATGTGCTTTAGGGGTAGTGTATATATTTCCGCTTGTGTTGTTGAACAAAACTGAAATATTTTTAGAGAATGGAAAGTATGTTGTCGCGATAATTGTCGTGGACAACTATACACGAAACTACCAATTTTTTTTGCGGTTATTTGAGTCATAGAGTGAGAATACAAAATCTTCATTGGGTCAAATGTTACGCTATGCAGTATTTCTCCGATGAAATAAATTTTTCATTAAATTCCTTGAAGTAACAATGTCTGCTGTAGTTGTGAAATGAAATGGGTTAGTATTTATTCAGTTCTTTCATCCTTGTTGGAGAGGTAACTACGTCGAAAATATATTACGCATGGTAGTGTTTCCTGTCATGTACCCTTGTCACTCTGTGGCAAATGTGTTTAAATATATGACACATTTTTGTGTTCACCCCGTCGTCGGGGAGACGAACCAAGTTCTCCTGATTTACGCCCAGTTGTTCTGGCAACAACTATACTTAAAGTAGGAGAGAAGGAGAGCTTTTTTGAGATAGTTCAGGATGGCAACTTCCTGGAAAATATGGAAAAACGGGGAAAAATCTAAGAATTTCATTGCTCTGGAAAAGTCAGGGAATTTGTGAAAAAATCGTTTGAAGTCAGGGAAAATTTTGAGATACTTACGCTACTAAAAAAGTAGTAAAGCATTATTTTTGCTCAATTTCAGTTTGTACTTCAGGCGAAATCAGACAACTGACAAATTAGATGAAGGCTTAATATTTTGTTTTTTTTTAATTTGTGTGAAAAACTCTAGAAATCTTATCACTAAAACTTTTTAAAATTGTGAGAAAAACAAGGGAAATCGAGGGAGGTTTGATCCATGAAATGAATGTCCAGCCAGATTTCGATCCGAGCTTCCGCGGAAACGGCGCGTTCGCGAGGCGGGGCTCGAAGCGGGACTGGCGCGCGCGGGCCGTGGGAGACGCGGAGGGGTCAGCGCGACCGGCGCCGCGCGGTGCCGTGCTGCGCGTAAGCAATATCGTTATTCGTGGGCCAAAGGTTAAGGAGCGCCATTAAAAGTCGCAGGAGGCTCAGTGGCAAAGGCGCGGGAGGGGGAAGGGGGGAGGCGGGAGCTGATAACCCGCGCCGGCCCCGCCGCGCCGTTCGCTCGCGCTTCTCGGTGACATTTCGAAGGAAAAGGACGCGCCACCCGCGCGTGTGTGGCGCGTCACGCGGAGCTCGCGAAGGTTTATTGACGTGGCCACTCCTGATTTCGGATTATTTATTGAGGTTGCCACCGCGGTTGCTGTATTATCTACTTCGTAAAGGTCCATGTTCGTGCGAGCAAATTAAAATTATTCTTGATGGTCCTTTGTTCGCTTCGTAGTATTATTGAGTCGATGCGTTTCTGGACCGAACGGAATGTTAGGTGGCTGATGGAATTTTGACTTTTGTATCCCTACTTTAGTAACTCGAGCCTCTGCGAAAGAGGGTCGTACGGTTCGTGATTCGATTGCTCGCCATCGGTGACGTTCCTAGCCACAAACGCTTCTAGTGAACAAAAGGAGAACTTGTAAATGGTGGTCGCCATGAATCTTACGTCTGCGCGGCAAAATTATTACTTCAATTTTTGAAATTTGAATGTGAAGAAATCGTCCTGTGATTTTTTTTTATCAAAGAAAAATGTCAGAGAATATCGTACGATATGTAGAAGATAAAGTATCACAGTGATAAAAAATGCTTTGTACACATTTGTATTTCATGAAATGATTCTCTATAATTTGTAGTTGTTATTTTCGCATACAACAGTCAGGGTGGTGAGTTCTTTCATAATCGTTAGCTCTTGTGTTTTTGTGGTAAATCCAGGGTATTCGTGGAAGGTGCATTACAAACGAGACCTACTTCCACGTACGTTCGAAGGAAAAAAGTCCTGGACTACGCGCTCAAAACAGAGCTGGGACGTCCCGGAAAGTATTTTAGTTATTCCGCACCGATGGAAACGGACAAATAGTTGGGAGCCGACCCGTCCTCCCACAAGCCCTCGGTTCTTCGGCGACCCAATCCGTGCAGTGCGTTATGTCAATGGGAGGGGATGAAAACTCCAGGGGAGCCAGACGGAATTCCGAATATTCGCTGCGGGAATTTGGGGAGCGGAGAGGAAGGGAGACTTGCCTGTTCCATTGTGTATCGGAGGACAGGGGCGAGAGTCGGCGAAACGCTTATACCACTGTGGTGTCGTCAGTGTTGCCACTGCCATCAACATCCACGTCAAAACTACAACACTGCAATACCTGTTAGCGTTACTGCTCCTTTTACTGGCAGATGAACTTCATCTACAAGAACGTTTGATTTCAGAGCTGGAATCAGTGTTGCCCTCCTTGAATTATTTTTTGTTTATATTCAGAATTGAATAACGGTTTATTCACTAAACATAAGACTGTGCTAATAAACTGCCCCATTAGTCAGTCGCAGAAAATTATCCGTCGTACGCTTCCTAACTTCGCAATTCTTTGTCAACATCTACCGATTCTGTATTGTCATGCCAGTAGCAAATAATGCGTGGTACAGAACCACCAGATCATCCACCTCAGTCTCCAACCCCAGCCCCAAGAAAGCCGTGGTCCACGCTTCGAATAGCCCCGCGTGGAGGCGCCGCTGTCGCCCGCAACGCGCGGCCATGTTGCGCGGCTGGCGCTAGAAATGGCTTCCTGCGCTAAATGACAACTCTAACATGGCGGGGCTCCAGGCGGCGGCACGCCGCGCGCGGGGAAATGCGCCGAGATAGATGTCTATTTCTCCAATGCAGTGTTGCACGGAGCGGGGCGCAGCGATTTGCGGGGCGCCGGAGCCCCCGAATTTATGGAACAAACAGCAGACGACGTTGATGGCGAGCAGAAAGCGGGTGCGGAGTGACGGCAGTTCCCCGCCCCCGCCCCCTCCCCGCCTTCCACGTCTCGCAGCCCCTTTCAGCAGGCAATCGGAACCTCTTTGGCATGTTTCTCTGCTTGCGGGATATTCGCTGCTGTGTCAGCAATGAAATTTATTTTCTGTAATTTCTTTATTAGTGCCTTTTATTTTATGGATGGAACGGTCTTCAAAGGAGTCTATGGGCCTTTGGCAGTACGGCAATATTTTCCGAACATTTCTAGCATCATACAGAAAACATAGATATTCACTTAAATAGAATGTGTTTAACCCTGAAAATGTTTATTGCATTCTCGGAAAGTAATTCGCTTTTCTTTGAAATTATTCCTGCTTTCAAGATATGTGCAGGAAATATGTGCTAAGAAGGTATTTATACTATGAAAAGTATAAATACCTTCTTAGAAACACAAATATGCAAAAGTGTAAATATATGCAAATAATGATTTGTTACTTTTATTTTTAATTTTCTGAAATTAATTTTTTATTTTATTTTATTTGTTTGAACATCGAATTACGGCGCATTTAACGAGTTCTTTACATTTTATTTCTTGTGAGAAATTGGACTGTCATTTTTATTTATATTATAAAGAGATTACTGTGGGAAGGGATTGCTTTCACAGCCACTGATTTGCCACTGATGCCAACATAACTGCAGGTTAAGTCCACGCACTTATAATGTCAGTGCGTTCGTTTACAGTTAGCTCATTTGTAAATGTCTTCATCACTATCTCTTGCAATGTCATCGTCCTGCATGAAGTTCATTTGTTTCCAGACCTATCAAAGTGCTGCCTTCTTAGAGTAACTCCTCTATAGTACGAGCAATTGCAGGCAGTGCGTGGAGGCGTGGCGTGTGGCTGGGGGCGATGGCTTCGCCAAGAAGCGAAGCGGGGTGTCTGGCTCGAGGCGACCGTTGCGGCCTCCGGCAGGGGGGGCGCCTCTGATGTGTAATGTGGATAAATGACTTCTTCATTCGGGTCAGCTTATATTGGAATATCGCTCCGCGTCAACATCTTGTTTTTACGTGGTTTCTCGTGGAGAAATGCCAGCTTTTTCCGGCGAATTAGTGAAGTTTTACCTTGTCCGCTTTGAGTATGTTCACAGTAAGTATTGGAAGCCACCAGGTGTCATCATGTAATTTATATTGAAAACTCGAATCGAGTCTAAATGTTTTTATTATATCTCAGAAAGCTAGGGTGAATTTGTCTGAGTTGAAATTTACATCAAATAGGACATGTATTATGTTAATATTGAATAAGATTTACAAAATCAATTTTTTATAAACACGCATTAGTATATAATTATTTTCTTTCTTATTATCTCAACCTCTAGTTCTTTCGTCGTCTTTGACTTTTCTCATTTGGGATAGCCATGTGGTATCGTGATTACGTAAATTTAACGCAGTTTCTAAGATCGCAGTTGTGTTGCGAATCACAAAAGGACAAACAGAAACTCTAGAAAAAAGTCTTGAGTTTCCTGCCGCCTTGCCCGAGACATTGTGTGACTTCTCCTGCATCCGCCCACTTGCCTGTCCCGCCCACTTGCCTGCACTGAGGGATGCGGCGAGGATCAGCCCAGCGCCGCCCCGCGCCGCCCCGCGCCGCCCCGCGCCGCCCCGCGCCGCCCCGCGCCGCCCCGCGCCGCCCCGCCCCGCCCCGCCCCGCCCCGCCCCGCCCCGTCCCGTCTCGTCCCGTCCCGCCCCACCCCCTCCTACCCCATCCTACCCCGCCGCACTCCGCGCCGTCCCGCCTTGCCCCAAGAGGCCTTCTTGAAGCTTCCGAAGCATTGGACTCGCGAAGTCGTGCCAGCCATTCCAACGATCCCTGCATGCACACCGTTGCTGTTAGCGCATTACACGCCTGTATTATGTTCTTGCTCAGTTGCAGTAACGAAATACATCACCGTACGATCTAAATATGAAATACGTCAGGTGACCACTTTCTGGAAAACTGAAAAAAAATTGGGAAATTCATTGCTCTGGAAAAGTCTGAGAAAATCAGAAAATTTGTAGAATAATCATTTGAAGTAAGGGGACATTTTGAGGCTGTCATATAACTTTATATTATCCCTTTAAAAAACTAATCCAACAAAAGAATAGCGACTACAATGTTATTTGTTGTTGTTATTTAATTTTCTCCAACAAGTAGGTATTCCGTGTAAATACTATAGTATAAAAAGGGAAATATGAGAAATCTACGTATAATCCGGAGTTAACTGTAATTAAATATTTAAATTATGTTTTGAACCAAACTGCTGTTGAGAATAAAAGAATTATAAAATACAATGTTGCGTATTTATCAAAATAATAATATACTATTATTACTAGATCATTTTGACTTTTCTGAGCAGAAACATTCAACATGTTTGTTGTACAAGAAGTTGCTGCAGTTCAGAGATTTTAAAAACTTGTGAACCGGTTTCGAACCAATTGTCTCTTGGTTGAGGTAATGTCTGTGCTTTAAAATTATTTTAAATGAAAAGCAAGGTTATTAGCATGTGGGAGTAACATATGGGGTAGTATCATTTCATTGCGAAGATGGATTTCCTCATCCTTCCCATTGACTGTTGCGGTCTGACCCAGTCTCTCAAGAATCAGTTTTATTCATTAGAGATCGTGCAGTGGCGGATCCTGACCTACATTTGCTAAATGTAGCATAAACGGATTCAAATCACGATCTTCCGTGGCGCAACGGACAGCGGCTGTAATTTCGTAGGCATTGGGCAACGCGAAGTGATATAACTTGTTTTGTTTACAAGTGCTCACGTTTCCCTTTCGACTGGATAGTTTAGGTTACTACAGTTTTTAGGAAGACTTTAAGCATAGTGTAGAGTACAGCAGTTGACGGAAATATTTCGACCTGTCTATATCTCTTTTGAGCATCTGCGCATTCGCAACTCGAGCTGCTTTTGCGCTGAAGGTCGAGATTGCTGTCGATTGCCGTTCACTACGCTAAGCTTCAAGTCCCTGTGACAACATTCTCGAACGAATATTTGACTATGCATTTCAAACAGCTGAGACATGCATTATTTCTGTAACAGCTGAGAATTGCATTACTTCTACAGATTGTTGTAATATACCGACATCAGGTCAACAATGTACTTGGAACCTTATAAAGTAGCAATTCTTTCTTATTGTGTAATAACGTTGGAACATCGAATGGTTAAATGAAGTATACATTTCTGAATGCAGGCCAATGAATAGGCAATGATCATATGAATCCGTAAAACAGAATTAACGGCAAGCCACATCCGACTTACATCATGCTGAAACTTGTTAGTGAAACAAGCCTCTAAATCTGTTATTGAAAGAGGCAGTTCGCAAAACTAACCTCCACGAGTGAACTATTTTCCGATGTTTTGTAAATGCTATTCGACACTGAGAAAATTAGAAAATAAGGGTTGATTAATGAGATAAGAAGTGAATTTTTTATCAACACATTTCATAAGTTCTTTCGTTACTACAAATACGATGCCTGCCTGTCATACCTGGAATGGATGAGCGATTTTCATGGTTAGATGATTATGAAGGCATGGTATCAATGGTGGAATGAGAAGTTGAATAATTCTTCAAATACCCTACTTCAAAAAGCAGATAAATTAATGAATAGCAATGGTGGAAGATGTCTACTTATGTCGGTCTGCTGGTAATACGAGAAAAAAGAGTTCGATTATATTTTTTTCATTCCGAGCTCCTGAAGTGAAGTACAATATGTTTGTTCTTTAAAGATCATAATTAAATAAACTGCCATGGTACTTATGGATATGATTATGTTTGCATGTTATCAGTTCTTGTTAATAATCTTGAATTTGAATTCGACGGCCTGAATAGCAAATCATCCAGTTGAAGACTTGCAACAAATATGATAATCGCTCAGACAAGAAACAGGGAGATCAGACACTTAAGTGTTCTGCTTGGCGGTCATGAAGTTGCCGAGAGGTGCATTGCTTCGTAGTATTCAATTTACGAATGTGCTGCACATGCAATTACGGCCATTTCTAGCGGAATAATTACGGACGATGCTCGCGTGTTTTACGCCGCGGCGAATCATTTGCTGATGTGATGGATGGAGCAGGCGCTATTTTCTGCAGTCACATGCCGAAGCGGCGTTCGCACCGGCCGTCGCCGCCGCCCCCGCCGTCAGCCGCAGAGGCGACCGCGAGGGCGATAACGGGACTAACTACAAGACCTTCCTTTCGTCCCTTCAGACGATGGTCCGCAGATAATGCCCCAGGGAGCTTTCAGTCGCCAATTTATGCTGCCGTTCGGGGACAAAATGGTCTGGGCGAGTCGAATTCTTGAAACGGAAGGGTTGTCGTTATGCTTGATATTTTAAAAATGCAGCTACCTGTTTCTGTTTGTGCGCTGGAGGATTTCCCCTTGGCCGGAACTGCCACATCCGAAATAGCAATAAAATCAAAAGTTCTTCATTTTATGAAATCTTAAATTTAGTTATTAAATTATAAAAGTATTTTAGTTCTTAAGAAAATGTATGTTTATAACCATCATGAACGTCTTCTAGTCAGAAGTACCACACATGACTTCAAAACCATTCAAAACATCTCGCTATCAATCCATTGGACTAAAGTAAAGAAACAGGGCTTCTGCGACATAATCTGCTAGATATAACATACCTATTTGTTTCAATAGCAATACTATGTACTGTTGAGTAACATTTCCTCACATGTAAATACTAATGAACTTTTTACCTAATATTTCGTAGAAATAAATTGCAAATGAACAGAATTGAAAAAAAAAAAGATTAGTCATATTTGAACTAGTTTGAACATAGAAACCCGAAGCAAACCTCTTGCATGTTATTTATAAGATTCTTAAAATCAATCTCTTGTAGGTTTTATCAATCTGGCTTGTAACAAGTCAGGTACTTGTGTAAGATCATTTTCTATTTCCACCGGTTACGCCCACTCGGAAACCGAGAATTCCTAGAGCGTGATAGCGGAGATAGTCCGGTAGCAAGCAGCGCTGGCCAGTGGGACCATCCCCTTTACCAGGGCCTCGTGCACCTCGGAGGCGAAGGCACGGGAGGGCGGGCCCCACGGCAGCCGCCCTTCTCGGCCGCCGCCGCCGCCCGGCCCGGGGCTGAGGTCGGGTTTGGACCGGCAATATCTGTCACTTCCAGGGAAATGTATATTGTTGCGGCTTTGCCCGTTATATACGGAATGCGACCAGGGCCGGGGACGTGCAGGCCTGCGCTCGGGGCGACCCACCTCGCTGCCCTTGTGGGGCCCCGACCCACGGGCACGCCCGCGCCGGCGCCCACTCTTCCCCGCAAAACTACTCCCTTCTTTCGCCCTCGAAAGTCGCCTCCTCCTGCACTCGACTGGCTCTTTTGTACGTTTCTTATTATCACCCCCATTTATGATTGATTATTTGTGTCTGTTTCATTATTTGTTTTCGTCTATTAGTACCTCCAATTCCATCTCGTATTTCGCCAGCACGTGCGTAGACGGAAGTGCACAAGTGCCAGTGCTACACGACCCCAGTCGTCGCCAACATTACCATCACCTCCTTCCCCAAGCTCCTCTCGCGCCTTGCTCGCTCTCGCAATATTTCAGAAGTAATCCTATACCTGTTTCCGAGCAGACATTATATATAAATGTTTTCGTTTCTTTTTGGTAACTTATTTCGGTTCCGCGTAGCGGGGCGCTATTTTTGAGAGCGAAAATTGAGGTGGGAGGCAGTCGCATATTCGTCCCGCCGGAGGAGAGGGGGGTTGTGGCTGCGGTGGCGCGTTGTTACGGCCGAACGTGCTGGTTGCGGGGTTTGGAGGAGGCGGCGCCGCGGTCACGTTTTCGGGAGGGAGAGAAAATCTCGCGGCGGCAGCAGGCACGCGGAGCGGATTTGTGACGCGGCCGCCTAAAAATAGGCGTCAGGCAGCGGAACGCGCGCGCGCGCGCGGCCGCCCGCGCGTGTGGGCCGGCTGCCGCCCCCGCCCCCGCCGCCGAACACCTCCGCCGGCAGCCGATATTGTTCCGAGCTGTCGCCTCGCAGCGGCTTTTCAAAATGAGTTCCGCGAATGACCTGCCACCCGAACTTGATACATGCGCAATAAAATAAGTTTTTGGATTTGTGAAACGTGTGATTGGGATTCCTCTTCGGCTGGGATTTTTGAGAGTTTTCTTGTTGTTTGGAACATTTCTGGAGCTGAAAGAAACTTCAGTTCTGTTCGAAGAACATGATTATCCTCGGTGTTTTACTTTATGACGAAAGGAGTCCAGTCTAAATTATATTTTCATTTTTTGAAGCACACGGATGTAACATTTGTGTGCCCCACGCTGAGGTGTTTTAATTAAATTTGAATGCAGAATAGAAATTTTCATATGCCTCCCGTGTTTAATTTTTGGACACAAATTAACAAACATACGCAAGGTATTCGTTTTTACAAATACCCTCCCAAAAATAGTCCTTCAAAATAGTCTCTTCAAAAATAGAGTCCTTTGTCGGTCTCAAGAACAATTTCTTAAAAACGTTTAATTTCTTTTTTGCTTATTACTTATTAATCATTCATTAAATCAATTTGTTTAATAACATTTTCTTGTTATCTCTCTTGCACTTATATCTTTATTCAAGTTAAAATGTGAAATAGTATAGTTTCCAAAAAAAGGGTTCATTGAACTCCATTCACTGGGAATATTTTATTTCACACAGTTCGTAGTTTATTTGACATCCAAGGGCGGCGAATCCATTTTTGCAGAGGACCTTCTTGTGCGTCCGCGCAGAAAGAGCTGTCCCGGAGTGGAGAGGCGCGAGGGCGACTCCGGTCGTTGAGACGTCGACAACACAACAGCCATGTTAATAAGTCATCGTGCCCAAACCATCAATGTTGTGGAAAGTGGAACCTCTAACTCGCCCTTGCGGCGAGAAATTTAATTGGGCAATGGCAGTGATTATTCATGTAGGTTTAACTGACAGAACAAACCAAAACATTTTAACACTAATGCTCAAAACTGTCTGGAATCCTCTTCTTAAAGGGTCAGAATTTCTTCAGTTCGCCCTAGAAAAATGTGGATAAACCGGGAAGGGGGATAACGTTGAGGGCAGATGCGCTAACCGCATCTCCGCGTGATATCCGAGGATATGCGAAGGAAATACCAGGGCAACGGACTCATCTCCACGGGGAGAGATAGACTGCTCGATGAAGGTAGTTTAATGAGCGTTCACTTCCATTATTGGAACACATGAACCGACAATGGCATCATCAGAAATCATTTTATATTTTAACTTTCACGAATTGTGGTTCTAGAACTTTTCCATTCATAAACAAAACATCGGAGACAAAACATCGATGTTTGAATCGTGGCACCCGCCGGCCGTCTCGGGCCTGTGTGCGCGCTTCTCTGCGCCGGGCGGCGGCGAAGGCCAGGGCGCGCCGCGACCCGCGTCGCCCGCTTCTGACGATGACGCTCCCTATGCTAATTGTGCGAGCGTCGCGACGCGCCGCGACGCGCCGCGCCGCGGCGTCGTTAACTGCGTTGTGATTCGCCGCTAACGCTCCGTGCCGCGCTCCGCGACACCGAGTCCACGCCGACCGGCGCTGCACTTGAGCCTCCAGCGGCCAACCCCATTCTCAGGGATACCACCTCACCCGCCCCTTCAGCGGTTCAGGAAAATACAAAACACCACGTACTTTTTTTTTTTCTTTTTTTTTTCTTTCTTTCGCTTGCTGTTAATATATTGCACTAGTTGATTCCAAAAAAATCTGTATTGTAATTTTGTTTTATGTACCCTAACCCAACACACGGTAGGATTAATAAACAGAAACCATATTGTCATTCCACAATCGAATTCAAGACGGCCACAATATTTTCAATTTTGGCAACTTTGTTCAACAGCAGAGGTTTGAATGAACTTTCTTCGTCACTATATTAAATCATACTTGCTCGTTATCCTCCCCCTCAATTAATATTTTTTTCAAGACCGGTCCTGATCTTACTATTACTTACATTTTATGTTCTAATGGAATTCGTTGAAGAACCTCCTACGGGATTATTTTCGTTCAATAGACGTGGTTCAGAATATTCTAGAAATTGCTGGCGAAAAACGTTTTCTCCAATAAGTCAACATTGATACTTTTATGTAAATACTTCTTGTTGTGTCTACAACCAGAATGTTTCTTAGTTCTGTATAAAGTGGGTGTTGCTACACTAGATAACGCGAATTTCCTTGAATCTCGAAAGCGTATAACAGAGGTATCATAGAAATCATGTTTACGTGATCGATTTGGCATTTGGTGAGCTTTTGAGCTTTTTATTTTTGTTTTACACCAATTGATTTCCCGTTGACATGTTAATAAATTAAGGGTTTTGATCAGTGAATTATAGCCTCTGCATGGAACCAATGAATGTCATATGTATTCAGCTTATCCTGTGTAATCTTTTGTATGGCTTCATGAACATGAGGTGAAGAATTATTATTCAGAATGTGAATATAAATATTTCCTCATTATTGTAATGACATGAACCATCTCAAATTGCATTCATTCACGAAAGAATCCCACACCACGTGGGACTTAAATTCTCAAAAATTGTTTTTCCATGTTCCCTGGATTTTACCTTTTTCTACGAATGATTTTACGACATTGGTGGCAAATACGATTATGTTCTCCACGGATTGCTGTGGTCAATACATTCAATATAACTAATGAAGTGTTCTGTTAAAGTGCGTCATTCTGATAATAAAGAGAATGACTTATTACTCTCTTATTTAATTATTGTTAAAGATTTTTTAATGCTTATATTTACCAGTCATCACGTATGATGTTTAGTAATTAATGCGATTAGAATTTAAATTTCAATTAGAATTTTATGAGGACGGACACAATTGTTTCGAAAACACTGATCATATTTTGCCAAATAACGGTACTGAGTGCGAAATGGAATAAGAATTAATTTGAACGAACCAAGAGAAGCTACTATTTGATATGCTCATTAACTTCTGCACTTATTAGAGTCCGGAAAATGATGTATTATGAATCGTCAAAATATGTACACACAAGGCGCCTCACACTAGTTTCTCCTAAGCCTTTAGGAAAGTGTCAACATGAGGTGGATGAAATCCGAAATGATGAAATCATCGTCTTTCATACAGCTTCATCGACTTACATCTTGCGATCGAACCGGCTACTTCTAATATTAGCTGTATTTCGGAAAATTTACCGTGAGATATACATCAAATTGTGACTCAGTAAGTCATTGTAGATTGATAGTTCCATGTTCCAAAATTACTTCTACATTTACGAAAATTAGTTATTTTATATGGTTATGAATATAACATACTTTAATTTTTTTAATTTCTAAGAAAAAGAAAAGTACAAATTTAAGTATTTGAAGTCAGAATTTGTACAAAAAAATCTCAATTACTCACTGCATCTTGGTGTTTCCACTCAAATATATAAAATTTTCGCAATTGTAGTTGGTTTCTTTATTCAACGTATAATCAGTATACATAAACGTATGTGTAAATAGTTTTAATAAAACATTTTAATATATTAATCATATGTAAGTGAGAAGACGTCATCATTTGAATTCCGTGGTCGTGAGAAGCGTAGTCCTGACTGAACCGTTGTCACGACTTCATGAGAGACCAGCTGGTGCATTCCTTGCATCTCCCGTGAAGTGTCTCTGAGCTGCCATAAACCGGCACGTGCGGGAGCAACTGGTTAATCAATCCGAGTGAAATACCCCATCGATAGCGGCAATGTCGCGCTATCTCAGCGCTGCTCGTCTTTTTGATGGGCGGGTGCTCCGCGCCCGGGGCAGCCCAGAGAACGACCGGCCTTCTGGCGCACAGGCAGCTGCCGCTCAGCCGCGCGCACGTCCTCGCGAGCGTCTCAATCCAATTCAATGATGCCTCATTTTACGGACGAGACTCAGGCCGTCAGGTCTGCTCTTCCGGCTGACGACGCTCCTTTCAGCATTTAGCAGTGAACGAAGGTATCACTCGGGCGACTAAACAGGCGAATTTAATTTAGGAGGCTTTCTTTTAGGCTTAAGGATCTGTTACATGCAGTAAATCTACAACATGGGACAGCCGGCTTTACTTCCCTTCCGAAGGAAGGCGTACGAAGGTTGTTTTCGTCAGTTCGGGTTTGAACCCGCCATTTCGGGTTCCCAATGGATGATACAGTTTTAACCACCAAAGCCGTGTGTTATGACGTATATTGTGATGTGTGACGTGTGTTCGCAGGTTCACGAGCTGTGCGACAACTTCTGCCACCGGTACATCAGCTGCCTGAAGGGCAAGATGCCCATCGACCTGGTGATCGACGAGAGGGAGTCGAGCAAGCCCCCCGAGATGACGGGCTCCACCAACGGCAACGACGGCGCGCGCAGCACCGCCGACTCCACGTCGCACACCGACGGCGCCAGCACCCCCGACGTGGTGAGTGCCCACGCTCTCCAGGGTGGGGTCCGTTCGCCGCTCCGCTCTCCCTCCCTCTCACTCAAGCCTTTGGTTCACTACTCATCGTTGGGAATTTGTATCCTGTTATTACATATAGCCAGGTGTTCCTTAAGGTTCACAACACGGTCGTGTAAAGAATATCAGTATACGCAACTACCTTGTATTGTAAAATATTTTAAATATTAATTTGTTAAATTCTGTCATACCGAATAGAAATAAATTATCAAAAAGGGCACGGTAGCTACTTTCTGGAAAAAAGTCAGGGGGTTTCATTGCTGTGAACAAGTCAGGTAAAAATCAGGGAATTTGTAGAAGAATTGTTTAGAGTCAGGGAAAAATTTGAGAGGGATAAAAAACTGTATACTATTCCTTAAAACATCAGTAGGGTGATGTTTTTGTCTCAATATTTATTTGGTGACACAATATTATTCTTTCATTCTTTGTCCCTTCGAAATCAGTGAGCTCACCAATTAGTATCAGTTGAGTTTTTCTTTCGGTAGTGTAAAATTACAAATTTTATCGGGGAAAATAAAAAAAATGCACTGTAAAACCGGTAACAGTTAGGGAAATTTTTTCCTGGAAATGAGTTGCCATCGTGAAGTAAAACTCTGGTTTCATTTATATTATAATAAGTGTCCAAGTATTCAACCTATTTGTCCTTAATAATATCCACTCAGTGAAAAGTTCAAGACACAATTCCAGTAGTTATTATCAAATGTAGGTTTTTAGTCATTGGAAGTTGATTTTCTTCTATTGAAATTACAAATTACCGGTTCAGAATTTTAGCGACATTCACGTAATTTTTGCGCATTTAAACTGCAAATTTTATTTTGCATTCTTGTTCCGGTATTTTCGTCGTACCACTACAATGTAAGGAGAGCGAACGGATTCCACTCTTCATTTTATTAATCTATTCAGCTAGTGGAGTGAAATTTAAATTTCGATTTGCAACTCGGAAACGTGTTTGACAATCGAACATCTTTAATTGCATTGAATTTTTTTCACCTCCGACATTATTTAGAATTGAAGAAATATGAATAGTTTATATGAAGTATTGCAGTGTAGAACAACAAACTTTGTCCAAATTTAAATGAATAATATTTCGTTAATGACAATCCTTAAATGTGTATTCATGTTTTTTTTAGCATAACAACAAGTACTATTAACGGGCAATACTGTCATTAGTTTCGATTACCATCCACTCCACTTCTTCAAGCGGAGTTAGACTCCATCAGAAGAATCGCCTTTAAATTTCATTTTCCACATACGCTCGCATGAATTTTCACTATTGGAATACTTTTGTGAGAATTGTCTATTGAATGGACTAGTACAGAATATACTGCATGAATTATTTATTTATTAATTTATTTATATTTACATTTTTTACTGGACGGACAACAGCTTTATATGTTTATTTTCAGATAGCAATCTTTTGGTTGATGGGATTCTTTGAAGCATTTTTTTTAAGTATCTGACTTCAAAAAAATTGTTTTTTGTTATTACACAAAACTTTCTTAGTCGTGAATTTTAATTCTTATACATAGTTTGTGTATCGTAATTGTTAAATTTGGATCCATTTTGTTTAGAGATTGAACTTGCATTTAAGTGTTAATAAAAAATAGATACGTGATAAACTATATATTACAGAGATTAGTATTATTCCTAAAATTATCTGCTTTTTGGATAAGGAGTTCTATTTTTGCATGAAATAAAGCAGCTTTCAAAGGTGTATTTACATCAATGAATTACCAGTAATCAGTACAGTTGCATTTCTATTATACAGAAATTTATGTGTATTTTCACACCTGTTAAACTGTAATGATAAGTGCTGAAAATATTCACAAAATTTGCTTTATATTAAGCGGAAAAATTGTTGTTGTTTTTTTCGTGTGATCTATACTAATGTACTATAAAGTGAGAGAAATGTTAGGCTTGTACACTTCAATATCTGAAAATATCCACGACCTTTTTGTGTCAGCTTTGTTTGAAAGTCTTCAGTTAGGTAACAAAGCATTTCGCAGCAAACTGTGTAGGAAACGTTTGTTCACCTCATTGTGCAGATGGCGCTGATGTATTTTATAGTCTCGAAATGACTCACCCAGTGTGAAAAGCTGCTTTTATTATAATAACTCCTTGAATATTGTTGTTTAACAATCTCGTACGATTTGCTCGTTGGACCTGGCACGAGGGCCGGATTTACGCAGCAGAGGAAAACGCACGACGGAAGGATAGTAAAGCTGCCGGAACGATCAGCAACTGCGCGGGCCCCCACTGAACGGCGGCATCGTCCTCGCCCCAGGGCCAGAGGCCTTATTGGTTTGGCAGGTTCCGCGCTGCCACCCTCCTGTCGGCTGGGCGGGCGGGCTCGAAGGCTCGACGCCCATAATGTAGGCATTCCAGGATTTGATGGCGGGGCTGTGTGAAGGGGTGGCGCAGGAAGCTCCTGATTTCGGGGAGAGCGAAGGCAGGGGAGATGGAGCGATGTGGCGGCGACTCAGCCTTGGCGAGGAGTCCTTTTCGATCCTTGGCCGTGTCGGGTGGTTCATTCACGTGCAGTTTCACGTTTGACTGTTCCATTTTGAGGTCAGGAGGATGTGCTTCTCACAGGAATGGAGAAAAAAAAAATTATATCGGAATATTCAGATGACCGAATGTAGAGAATGGATTCGTGAAAGTAGACACACAGTATTGTAGCATCGTTTTATTTTATTCTATCATTTTATTTGTGGAAACAGTTTAGTTTTCCCGAATCTATTTATGTGTCATTGTCATAACAGTTGAAATCCAGTAAATTATTTTGTAGTCTAAAAATTAGCAAACATTGAAATAGGTAATAAATATACTTTATACATTTTTAATCCATTCGTATTATGGCAGAAATAAATTTTAACTTTTTTGGGATGAGATCAAAACAACAATAATAATGATAATAGTAATAATAATAATAATAATAATAATAATAATAATAATAATAATAATAATAATTGCAAGTTACTTAATGTTTCAAAATTGCTACTAAAACTACTCTAAATAAAAGTTCACTAAATAACTAAAACTTCATGCACACCATTTGAGAAGGCGCATTATTTATTTCACCACATTTCCTGAAAGGAAAATTTCATAGTGTTGTTATAGGCGTCGGCAGCGAGCGAGAAAAAAAATCACGCAGCGGGTGATTCGTTTACTGTGCTTTAATAATGGCCGTGCGGCGCGGCCTCGCCTGTGTCAGCCTTCTTAATGTTTGAAGCGAGAATCGATGGTGGCGCGGCGGTGGGAATTTCGAAAGACGCGCGCGCGGGGCTTCTGTCTTGTTAGCGAGCCCGCGCGTAAGGTTCTCGTTAAAGGAGGCGGAGGGCGCCGTGAATAATGACACGAGTGAACCGGCGCTCGCCGTAGCAGGTGATTCTGACAGACACGGTCGCTCCCGCCTGGCAGTCGGAGGAGAAGGAAGAAAGGAAGTTACTTCTGTGCATGCAGGGGTAATTATGGAAAAGCATTCCGTATTGTTTAATGCATAATCGATATTCGGGGTAGCCAATGGCAGGCCGAGGGAGGCGCGCGTGTGTATGTGCTATACTGCGGCCCTCGCTTTATGAGTGGTCGCTTGATTGTGTCCATTTAGGCGTCCTCCCTCACCCCGAGCGGCTCTGGCCCTGCTATGCGGCAGTCTGCCGGGCTGTCCGCGTTTTAAAGTCTCGTTCAGCAGCGGAGGCTAGCGTGCGATTAAATATGCGCCTCCGCCGGCAACACTGATTACATCACGCAGTCAGAAAGCGCTGGATTTATTCCTTTCGAGAAGCAGTCGGGGCGGCGGGCGCGCCGGCCAACGGAGTCTTGCGGCCGATGAGAAATTCAGGAGCGGATATGAGGAACGGGGTAAAAGACGTGAAGGAAACGGGCGGGCTTTGTATCATATTTTAGTGCCCCCCCCCCCCCCGCAGACGTCGATTGACGCTGGTAAGACGTCTGCCTTTTGAGAATAAGGAATGCTCCGGCCCCTTCAAGCACCTGCTATTTATCCGCCCCTCCAAGACGCCGCTTTTCGTATGGACGTTTGGCTGCATGTTTCGGCGTCTCGTAATTCGCCGCGCTCGGTTTCGTTTGCCGTTACGGGTATTTGTCGAACACATAAATGCCGTAAAAACTGTATTTTAAGCGCGGTGATCACTAATTCATACCGCGTTGCTGCGACGCATATTCGGGATACCGAGGACTTCCCCGGGACGGAAGCGAGCGAGCGAGCGAGATGCCTAAGGCGAGCCACTTCAAAGGCCCAGACGCGTGCTTTTGAAGCTCGCCCTGTTTGTATATGCAACCTCAGCAACGTTCTGAATAAATGAGCCGCTGATCAATTTGTAATGTGGGCCCTTTTTTTTACCGCATGTTTCGGACGTTTGTACCGCGTTTCTCCGCAAAGAAAGAATTCTATTTTGTGTCCCCCCTCTGGTTCTAGGCGGAATATTTGCGCTCGTCTCTGTCTCGGGGTGTGTAGTTTGGTTTCGCTCCCTGCCGCAACGCGCGGGGCGTTGCAGGAGCAGCACAGCGCGCGTTTCTAACATTATTTGCATAGGATTTCTATTTCATTTGCACACTGCATAATGCGGACTCAGTTTAATTCAATTGTTTTTTCAGTGCGTGTCTGCGCGCTGGCGGAGGGAGCAGGGGGGGAAGACTTTTGAGTTTTAGCGGATTAAGATGGAATTCTTCGCCCCCCGATCCGGCCATCAAACGTGGCAAGAATGTTCATATCTTACTAAAATTCCGTTTCTTCTCGAGATTCGCTTCCCAGCGCCCCGCCCTTCCCTCTTCCGGCGCCCGGTACAGCGGACCCCACTTCCGAACCTCTTCGTCTTTCCTCTTGCCATTACGTGCGTGGTTGCATGCGCTGAATCGAAATGGTTCATCTCTTCCGCGCTGTTTCTCCTGCGGGGCGTCGAGGGGGAAGAGCGGGGACGCAAGTGACTGAAAGGGCGATTCCGGGAACCCATTCACACGCGCAAGGATTAATTTTTACGATCGGCGTTCGGAGATCGCCGGGTGAGTTTCTAGCTTGGAACATGGCATAGGGGTGAATCCCTCAAGTGTTGCTAATCCTTTGTTTTATTAATTTATTGAGACCCTTTAAGTAAAAAATTATATTAACAATAATAATAAAAAAAAACTTAACCAAGTAGGAAGAGAAACGTCGTTAATACAAGAGTTTGACAATCGAGATCACCCGAATGTGGGATGTAGAAGCAGAGGTCGTCGCAATAGTTATCGGAGTTCTGAAATTCGTTCCGTAATTTGAGTAACAACTTGGTTAAATTCGCGGGGTCTTCCAAAACACTGGAAAACACTCGTTATTGTGAACAGCCCACATTTTGCCCGAAATATTGTAGAGGAACTGACAGTCCTTAGATCTCCCTACGAAGGTGCTAGCAACCCGGAGTAGACTTCATAATCAACCGACTCATAACATCTTTAGTCTTGTAGTAGGGGAATACTAATACTAATAATAATAATAATAATAATAATAATAATAATAATAATAATAATAATAATAATAATACACTTCACTTGTAGAAATAATTATTTTAAAACACTAACACGCTCCGTAATTTCGATGATGAAAATTTCATTTTTCAATTTTCATCTGTGGGTCCGCCTCGTGGACGATCCCTAATTCGAGCGTGGAGGAAACCTCCCTTGTGCGCGCACACGCACGCTCACTCTGGACGCGTGTGTGTCCGTGCGCGGCGCGGCGTGATGGGTTGCGTGCGTTGCGTGGCACGCGCTGTAGCAGGGTCTCTCCGCCCGCGTCGCGTCGCGCCGCGCCGCGTCGCGCCGCGTCGCGTCGCGCCACTCGGCCCGCGGCGGGCGGGCGGGCGGGCGGGCGGCGGTGACGTCCCGCGCTGACATCAGCGCGATCAGGCGCCGGAGGCGGCCGGCCAACGGGCGGCCCGGCCCCACTTAACGGAACAATGACATGTTAGTCTAATGAAGTAATAATGTGTGAAAGACGCGACACCCACGGACCGCCCGCCCGCCCGCTGCCTCGCTCGCCCGCTTACGAGTCGACGGCCGGCCAGCCCGCTCGCCTCCGTCGCCGCTTTTGTGATAGACCCCGAGTCCCGCGGTTGAAAAAGAACAGCCAGCACGAGATCTGTCGGCCGGCGTCCGCCTCACCCCCGCCCCGAGCCTCCCATCACGGGAAGATGCTAATCACGCCGGGACAAAGGTTACCACGACGAAACCATCACTTTTGAACTGGTTTATTCCTCTTATTTGGGTCTCGAGCCAGCCGCTCTTGTGCGGGCCGTCTCTCTCCCGCTGCGGGGTGGCGGAGGCGGAGTTGGGCGTGGCCACGGCGGGAGTGAGTGACAGCTCGGATCTGGGTATACATCAGCAGGCGGCGGAGGCGGCGGGCCGGGCACATCACGGCATATCAAAGGCGCTCCGGCGCGCCCGCCCCGGACAATGTTCTCCTAATGCCCGGCTGCACGAAAGGAGCGGGAGCGTCGCGGCGACACTGCACGGGCGCGCAGACCGCGACGCGCCGATGAAGTCACCAGCCACCGCCTGCGACTTTCCGACCCAATCGTGGACGACTGATGTAACAGATGGATTCTGCACGTTTCCGTGCGTCTAATGAAATGGTTTTCTGATTTCTTCAAGCGTTGAAATTTTTAAAAATAATCAACACTACTTGAACGTACACTAATTCATTATTCATATCTTTAATTTCATTGAACTTGTGTGGTGGTGTTCTACCATGAGTCATAGATTTGTTCGCAGTTTTTTTTATAGATAAAAAATCCATTTGATCTCATCTTTTACTCATCTACGAACGCGTTTATCTTTATTCACTCGTGTTGGGCATCGGTCCATGCACATACATATTTCACGACGTACCTCTCTCTCACCTCATCGTCTTTCCATTAATCTGGTCCACTCCCAAGATCTCCCACGTGCGTCCGTCATTCACGAGCACTCCGTCATCGATCCCCGCTGACCTACTATTTCGCCCGCCGACATTGTATTTCCTGTGCAGCCCTTAAAAATAAAGATAATCCAACTCAAACCATTACTGAATAAAAACCTCCAAACTTCCATTAACAAATGCAATAACACCATACAAAACCATTGTAAGACCCATAATACTATATGCATGTCCCATATGGACAAATGCCGCACCATCCAATGTAAAAAAAACAACAAATAATACATAATAGATTCCTCAGAACAATCACTAACGCCCCATGGTTCATTTCACATCAACAACTCCATAGAGAATTAAACATGAACCCAGTCACCTATCAAATAGCACGCCTTTCCAATAATTTCTACTCCAACATAAACCCAATAGACCAACTAAAACAATACAATCTAGCCTCAACGAACAACACACAGACCAGAATAAACAATAGATACCCATTCGATTCATTCCTAAAAATATTCTCAAAACACTTGTGAATAGTAGATACTCTCATGAGGAATCTACCCCAATGTAGTAGCAATAGTAGAATTAGGTTAAGCATAGTATTAGGTTAGCAGTTAGTCATCATTACAGATGAAAGAGTGTAATACTGAACTATGTACAACCCAACAAGCAAAAAATAAATTTAAAAAAAATAAAGAAAAAAAAAAAACAACCTAAAACCGGCGCGACTGATGGCGGTGTAGTGCGGGCGCGCGGGGGTGGCAGCGGCGGCGGACGGTGACTAGGGGTAGCTGAACCGCCACGCAGCGACCGGGGGAGGGTCCGTGCTCCACTAAGGGGCTCGCGCGAGATTGCGGGCGGGACCCACCCCCAAGAAGCAGTTTTCTTGGTAATTGGTGTCAATTTGGAAGTGTGACGCATCACTCCTAAAGCGGGGCTTTACTTGTTAGAGGCGGCGGCAGCGCGGGGCAGGGGCCGTTGTTGGGGTGGTATTGGTAAGTGCAGGTCCCCCGGTCACTATCGCCGCATATTACACCAGTGTAAAAGCCGGGAGGGGCGGGGAGGGGGGGCGGGTGTGCGGAGGGGTCGCCGCGCAGGCCGGAGGGAGGCGCGAGGCTTTTTAGGGATGAGTTGTGCTCGGAGGGTGCGGGTGAGGGGGATGATGACTGATGAGCTCCGGTCGCTGAAGTTGCCATAGCGACCGACCGTGTCATCCGCTCTTCGCTGTTGTCGCTGGCGTCGGAGTCCGCGCGCTCATGGGGGCAGAGTCCTTCCCTGGCTAATCCCGATGGCGCTTCCTGTGGTGAATGCCGTGTTTGCATGGCCGGCCACGTTCCTTTGCTCTTTGCCTCTTTCGCATTCGTACAGAAAATGTATCGTCGTTGATGATAGACAACCTCTTACATGGAAAAAAGAAGAGAGGGAGAAAAAGAAAGGAAAATCTCTTTCTGATATTGATAATGTGCAGTTGGCTAAATTGTGGCATTCTACACTTTCTATGTAATAGTATTAAATATATATTTATTTTATATAATTTTCTGAAAGCACCCTCGAAAACATCCTATGTGGCTCTTCCCACTTACAAAACATTCTATTATCAATAAATTGTAAAGATCATGTAAGAGTTTTTTTTTTTTTTTTTTTCAATTTTACGGCCACAATTTCTGGTTTTCTTTGGAAATTTTCTTATCGAACTAAAGAACCAGCATATTCTGAATCATTGATGATTCTGAACGAAAATGTAAAAATCGCCAATTCCGTCACATAGGAGGTTGTCCATCAACGACGATATGTACGTTCGTTCCGTGTTCGAGAATAGAGATGTTCGCTTTGTGTTTTCCCCATAGTATCCTTCCAGGAGCCTTGTGTGTCACGTTGCGTGCTTGTCGCTTATGAAATCTGTGCAGTAGGGATTGAGATCTAGAGAATTTTTCGTGGAATGCATGTGGATTACAAATTCAATTCTGAATGCAACTCTACGCCACTACATGCTATGACTGCAAGCATGCGAGAGGCAAGTGTATTATTTTGAAAATATTTCGAGAACACAGCGGTTTTGTGAATGTACTATGAACTCCTAAAACAGTCTGTATTATTTTATTTCGACTTGAATATGCAATCCACTTCTTTCAATACTTTTTCATTTATTATTTACAAAAATCACGTGGCTCTTGTGAATTTTCCCTTCGTATTTTCAGGCTGTATGGAGAGGTTTTAACTCAATATTCTAAATAGTAAATAAGTAGTAAGAGGTTTAGTAAATGGTAGTAAGATGGAGGACTTCAAAGTACCTTTCTCGTGCTCGCGCAAAGCTAGTACCCTACGTCCCCACGAGCCAGCGGCGACCAGAAAATGAAAGCGCGCGCCCGCCACTCCACGACCTTCTAATTTTTCGAATTCACCAGCATTCCCGGCTTCCTGCCTCCGCCGCGAGCGGCGCTGATGACGCCGATGTTTTGTCGCGCTGGGCGCCGCTGTTTATGCTTCCGGCCCTTTGTTGCTCGCTCACCGGCAACAAGTTAGCGGCCGGTGCCTGCGACAAAAGCCAAACGCGTTACGCGTGGCGCTGGGGAGGCAAAAGCGTCGCTGTGACCGAACTCTGGCGCCGAGGCGACGTCTCTGTTACTTGTCTATCGTCTGCTGACCTGCCCCGGTGCCACATCTTGGCCGTTAGTAGCAAAGTCTCTCCTGTCGAAACCAACGACTTTCCTTAGCGAAAAACTTACGTGGGTGAGAAAGAAAATTTGGCCAATTGCGGCATATTTAATTCTCTCCTTTCTAATATTCCCATTTTTACAATTGGTAATTTTTCTGCGACAGTTGTTTGTCTTCCCCGAATCAATATTTTCTGGATGTAAACATAAATATAAATCAAAATACAAATATTTCCCATAATCTAAAGTGTGCTGTGTATATTCTCACTAATCATCACGAAAATATCACCTTCATAGATACGTTGAGATTTACTGCATTCAAGAGACCTCCCAAGTCAAGTTTTGATGCCCAACTACGACCCCAATCAAGCACTAGTCCCGAATCGCCCATAAATGTCATCATAGCTCATGTTTTGATGCTGGTCTGTCCCACACCCCGAGCGAGAGATAAAGATGTGACTGGTGTAATTTAGATTAACACGAATTGAAAAAAACGACTTATTTCATTTGCTGGGCCTATCTTAACGTAAGAAGTATTATTTTCGACACTCCCTTTTAACGAGAACTACTCTTAACTCATATTAGGTTGGACCATATAATTGTTATGTCGGTGATGTACTAGCTAGAGCAATAAATCCTTCAACGATTCGATTTCTTGACTTTTATCGAGAAAAGACAAAATTCAATAATGACTATGACATGCCTTGACATTATTGCTTCGCCTCTTTGAAAATGGGTTTGATGACTTTCTAAATGTCACATCAGTACTTAATTAATAATTCTCTGTACATTGGAATTCATGTACATGGTATTGATGTTTCATTTCACAAACAGACCTGCTTCGTATCGAATGCCTTAATTGTGGAGTTTCAAATACTTTAATACATTGTATAGTTGATACTCTAATTTTTTATTGGCTTTATCCAAGACATTTATTGCTGGATCGACTATGTGCAGCGAATTTTTAGTAGTCGTTTTTGAATATAAAATGGTAGGTATAATTCAAAAATCAGGGAATATCTGCAGTCTTGAGTAGTAAAATTTTCTTATGATTGTGACGTTCGTTAAACATTTTCGTATTAACATTTCCATAAGATTCGATTTGGTCTGTGATAGGACCGAAGGAAACGATTCATCTAAATGATTCCATTTTATTTCCCGCCGCGCCGATTTCCTGAGCGCACGTGGGCTTTGTTCGCACAGCAACTGCACGGAAGCGACATTTCCTTCCCATGAATGCGGAAGGCGGCCTGATGTCTGCACCTCCGCCCCCTCGCGACTTGCCCACCACAGAGGGCCTGCTGTGGCGACGGGTACCGCCTGCCTATTTATTAGAGCGCTGAAGTTCACAGTACCTAAAAAAGGCAGGCAAAAGGCATTTATTCTGGCTAAAATAGAGGTGCGAAAATGCTCATAAACAATGTAAACAGTGAAAAATCACATTTAAAGAAGGAATTATAGTAACAAATTAATAATTTACATTTTTTTCATTAACTTTATATTAGAACCTACGTGTAAATGATACGATATTTTCTTTGTAATCTTGATTGCACATCACCACCCGGTATGATGACTACAAATTTGTTTTACTCGCGATGCTGTCTCTTTGAAATGCCATTCTGGACTTCCTTTTGAGTGTTGAAATGCCATCAGCGAAAAGGGAATTATACTTTTCGTTCTTCGCACTTACGTAATCACCAGCACTGAGAAAGGTATATCAAGTACAGAGGTCTGTCCTCAAAGAAGATCGGAGGCCACAATCAAAAGTAGAATGTGATTCCTCGTGAGCGAACAATGCCCGTCGGTATCACGAAAAAATAATCAAAAATCTTGACTGGTATCATCTTACTTTCTCATTTAGATTTTTAATATTACCTGGCCCAGGAGCCTTAGTTTCGACCGAAAGACAAAACATGACCATGGATTCGTACTGTGCCGGCTTTCAGATATGTTTCCATCTTAATCGGAATCGGTGCCGGGAGATAAAAGCAAAATAATGGCAAAACATGCAAAAATTAGGCAAAATATCAGAAATAGGTATCAGAAGCTTAGGTGAAATAAATCCCAGAAGCACAATTCAGTCATTCACAGTGTTAAAAATCATAAAATCGTAACTACTGAAAAAAGCATTTAGCCAAACTTCTGAGCTCTACTAGTATTGTTTGCGAGCCGCAAAGCACCGCTGTAAATGATGGGCTGTTTCAGAAGGGGAGGCGAAATTGTTCGTACGTAATGGCGGCGCGCGGTAGCGCCACGGAGGTGGGAAGTGGGGATAGCGGCAACGACAGGGGCGGTTCTTCTTGTATTCCTTTTTTTTTTCCAGCACCCACGACACACATTGTTTCTATCTGGAACTCGCATCTATAAACACACGCATGCATCATACGTGTGCGCACATTCATAAAAACATGTTTCATTGCACGCTTTTCGACTGCATAAATATCGGGCGAGCGCTCTGTAAATAGCGTGCGGCGGCGCCACAAAACCGCGAGCGCCACGGCGCGCCGCGAGGGGGCGTGGCAGGGCGGGGTGCGCCGCGCGACGTGGAAATTATACGTTTTGAAGCGAAAAGAACTAGCTCATCGGTGTAAATGGCAGAGCTCGTCCGAACCCAAAAATATGTTCCGCGCGCCGTGTATAGGTTGTTATTTCCCCTGTCGGATAACGATTCGTTTCTCCGTGCGGGTGAGGATGTTTTTTTTTTTTTTTGGAAGGGGGAGGGGGCGTTTTTGTCGAGAAGCTTCCTTTCTGGCAGTCAAACGCGACAAATTCGGTGGTTTTGCTGAAATCTGTGATGTTCGCGCGGAGGCCTTTTTTATTGTACGGGCAAGAGCGTGGAAAGTCGGCTTTCATCACGGTGCGGCCGCGTGTGATGATCGCATCGTTTTCGATGCACAAGGGGTGCGCTCGACGGCGGCGTTACCTGCCTGCCCGCGGAAAAGCATTCACGCCGTAAAAAGCGAGCATAGGTGTTGACGTAAGCACAGAGCGTACATGCGGGAGTACACACGGGATGTTCGGTTCTTTCGTTGCGACCGGTGATTAGTGAAAATGATCCGGTCGGGAAGTAATGAGCAGCGCGGAGGTATCACGCTAGGAAGCGCTCTGTCGGTCGGATTTCTCAGGCCCGTTTGACGCGCGGGCCGCGTGTGGCGGCGACGGACGCATGCGACGGGCAGTCGCTGACACGCGAAATGCCTGCGCGCCGGCGACGCCTTCCCACGTTCGCCGGCGCCGACGCCGACGCCGTCTCGCCCCACCCAGGAAGGCGCCGACGCCGGCGCCGGCGCCGCGCGGCCCGCCGCACCGCTCCTGTCGGGTCTCATCTGCGACGAGGCGACGCGCTTCCGGCTGGCGCGGCCGGGGCCCCGCAAGGCTCGTTTCCGCGCCCCACGGTCTTGTCGGCGGCCAGAGTGACAATGAAACTTACGAATTAACTAAAAACGGCAACTCAGTTTCTGTAAACGTTTTACAGCTTTCCTTTTTTTAAACTTTCTTGGCCACTACATACTTACGTAGTAAAGGGAAAATGTAATACTGCAGCGGAATGTGACGATTTTTCGTCAGGAAAACTGGTATTCTCGGGCCGAGGTAACGAAAAAGTGGATACATTTTGTACTTACAGTATATGTAGTAAATTACTTCCTCCAACACGTTGTGGAGTCAGAATCCACGTATTGTATGTGGGCCGTTAGCAAAAATCGGTTTACGTCAAAACGTCTGTCCATCTCTGGCCTACGCTAGCGCCTACACCGTTCAGGCGATTTCCTCCAAAATTAACATTCCCTGATGGATCTAGGCGTAATCGAAGCCCTGCGCATTTGTAACGGATATTTTGACTTCAAAGTATTTCAGTAGAAGCCTTAAGAACTTGTTAAAATTTTCCCACAAATGACCCAATGGAGGTAGAGACTTTTTCCCTTGACGAAATCAGTTCTAATAAATTAGATATGAACATTTTTAAAAAAATAATGACTATTTTAAAAAGTCTCAAACACGACTCCAACTTTTTATCCTTGAATTTAGTAGAACCCTTATATACATGGCGCAGGCTTCATTTTTGTTAATCTCTCTCGATTTTGCAGAATTGTAAAAGTTGCAAATACTGCGAAAAAGTACGTGCTGTTATACCACGATTAGTTCCTGACCACTTCGGCCAGTCTCTTCCTCTGCTGCGGTGTCTCTTTCTGACGTGCATTCGTAGTAATCACTTTGTCCTCCCGTCATTTTCTTGCAGCGCGCTCGGTCGTTGGGTCGCGGTGGGGACGGGCCTCTGCGGCTGAGCTGCGCGGTGGCGACCGAAGCGGTGCCTGGCGCGGATGCGTCGGCGTTCCAAGAATCCGCCCCGCCCCCGCGCGCGGGGCGTCGCGTCGCCCGCCTCTTTATTCATATGTTAAAGACCCCCTGACACCCGGCACGTCTTAAGTGCACTCTCAGAAATTTCTGCATTTCTTTTGATGTAAAGTACACGAAAGGAATTATCATGTACGCAAATTAAATTTAATGTACACGTTCAGTAACTAATGTACATGAACAGTAAATTTAATGTAGGTGTACATTGAATTCAATGTACGTGTACAATTAAATTTAATGTAGACAAGTAAGTTGAGTCAACAGTCGTGCATTAAATCTACATTGATTTTAATTTACGCATTAAATTTAATGTACAGGTACATTAATCTCCCTTTAATGTACAAGGTACATTAAAATTGACGTACAGTTGTGCATTAAATCTACATTAAATTTAATGTAATTTCTGACAGTGTACCATTACGCCGTATTGGGAACAAGGCGCGTCGCAAGGTTGCAAGGCCGAATCATGAGTGATTTGCGAATATGGAGGTGGTGCGCGTTAGTAGTATTGTTTGGGTGAAATACTCTGTGAAAGTGCCGTTGATGTATTAACAGGTATTCAGGTGTTGGCCCGGATTGTTTCCCTGGTTTTTTAGTATGGTACATCGAAAAAACGCTGGTTGAAGTTGTAATGTGTTGTTGACAAGCGGCGAGTTGAACTACGCAAGGGATTTTTGGAGTTGATCACAGTTTTACATTCTTTTTATGTATTTACGTTTCTCCAAAAATAGAACATGATTTTTTATTAATTAATTTTATATAAAGTCACATTAACATCTTCATGAGCAACTGACAGTACAAGCTATTACATCAACACACGTTCAGTTTACATTGTACATTCACATATTACAGTTGAAAACTTTTAATACTCTATTTTTATATAATTATTATTACTACTGATTATTGCGTATGATGCTTATCATTTTCCATTTTATCAGTCATCGCAATAATTGGACAATTTGTTCGTTACAGTACAATTTACATGTCTAAAGGACAAGTGTTAAGTTGTGTTAATACATTTGTTCGTGAATCTAGCAAACATAATTCCTACATAAGTGAAGTGTTTCCCAACCAGACATACATAACAATACAAGCTTATTTTCGTATGGATCCTTCGGTATTTGAGAAGTAAATGTTCGATCCACGTCAGGGTGGCTGTCCCGCGTTGTTTGGGAGTGGGGGGATTCTTCTGAGCGTCGCCGCGACGCTCTCGTGTTGATATTTCGCGCATTTTTGCGGGGTGGGGCCGCCGCCGCCGCGGCATTTGATGGCTGCGGCGGGGCGCTGACGTCGCGACCCAAACATTCGCTCCCGGGCGATGAAGACGCTGACGGCGCCCCGGCGCGCGCGGGGGCGGGGGCGGGCGACGGCCTCGCGGCCCTGCGACGGCGTCGGCGCTCCGACGAGTGAAGGATTGCTATATTGTGTGGGTCCAGAGGGGCCGCAGCGAAGGCCTCCCATGGACTCGACACGCGCTCGAAACAAAGGAAGCCCTGGCCTGGAGGCGCGGCCGATCTCATCGCCTCCCGCCGCCGCCGCCGCCGCCGCCGCCGTCAGCGCGGTCGTAAGCGATATAGATTTCAGGGAGGCTTTTCTGAACACGCCCCGCCGCTTACGGAACGCGCGCGCGACTCGCTTTGTTTGGGTGTCGTGACACTGAGGCCGGCCAGTCATGAATGGAGAGGTGGCGCAGCACGTGATGGAGTGGTGGAAGTCACGAGGTACGGGTTGCACTTTTGCTGCTTGGACTCCAGCGATTTTACTGATGGACTTGAAAAGGTTAAAGTACTTAATACGTGAAAACCTGTGCCTTTCAATTATAGATATATATCTATATGCTAGTTATCGTTGAGAACAAAAGGCACTATATGTAATTATACAATTAAGTAAGTGCTGTACCCTAATACTTTTTTTCAATTCTTAAAATCTTTCAAGTTTATGTGAAAGGACAATATTGAATGTGCCTTATTTTACGTGGCGAGATTCAGGCCATGAGGCCTGCTCTTCCGTCTGACCACGCAAATTCCGCTACGCTCCTTTCACCAACCATGGGAGAAAGAAGGTATTACTTGGGCGACGAAACAGGCGATTTGAATTTAGCTCAGAGGCATCATATAGGCTTGAGGATCTTTTACATGCAGTAATTCTACTACATGGGACAGCCGGCTTTACTTCCCCTCCGAAGGAAGGCGTACGAAGGATTTTTTCGCCCTTAAAAATCCACGGCTTTGGGGTTTGTTCCGTGGCGTTTACGTGTTTTTTTAAATTCAGGCATGTGTGAAATGAATTATCTTCATCTCATTTATGTATCAATTTGTAAGTGTGGTATCTCCACTTTCGTTTGCTTGGTATTACCCTTTTACTTAGCTTAAAGGCGCAACCGATACAGTTAAAGGCGTGCGTATATTCTCCAAATGTAGCGTGGAGTAAAGAAAGCAAACCGGAACGTCTTCAATTTATTATGATGTTGATTTTTCGAACGTAGTGTTAGTCAAATGAACATTAAATGGCGTTTCATCGGGGATAGAACCGTTTTTTCCCCCTCGTGAGATAAATGCTTTCAGCGTGATTGATTCGTTGTTTACCTTGTGAGAAGCGAGAACATTGATTTTTCGTGAGAATGAATAGAGGCGACGCGGCAGCCGGCGCGGGCGTGAACGCTGCCTGGGTGATGGGACTTTTACAAGTGTTTGCTCTACAGTGGCTCATGATGACCATTGGATTCCGGCGATTAAACGGGCTGTAGTTTGCGTTAGGCCAACACTTCACCGCCGCCGCCGCCGCCCTCGAACCGAAGCCCATCCCCCCTCCCTCCCCTGCGCTGTTGACGGGTCCTCTTTCCTCGCGTATTCTCTCGCCTTTGCTTGGGAGTTATTTTGGGTGTTCCGCGTTCTTTTCGGACAGAAGGAATTTTTGTGAGGGGTCGCTGTGAAGCGCCGATATTCGTGGTGAAACCTTACGCGACTGGATGTGCGTTCGATGATTGCGGTTACGATTAGGTTAATAGACGAAAAAAAGACGTTGAAACAAAAGGATGAGTTGCAACGTTGAACCGCTCATAAATAGCGGAGTCTTGTTTGTATCTGTGTGGCATGTGTTTCGTTGATCACGTCGCAGTCGATAAGTTATCGTGTGAGTCAACATCAGTCGCTTCGCAGGAAAACTGCTGCTCCCTGTTCGGGCAAGTGTCAGACGTGCTGGCAACATGTCCTTCTCGGTTGTGAAAGTGGTGTGAATTTTCGAATTGGTGGAATTTGTGTACCAGGAAACCATTATCAGACACGCCATCTACTGATATCTTGTGAAAAGCTTGTTCGCGGAAATCAGCAGATAGTTTTTGGGGACAAGGCGTATCTGAATTGATTTGTGGAACTGTTCTGGAATTGTCAGACTATTATATAACAATTCTTTTGTTTCGTGTGTAATCTTTCACGGACTATCGAATGATGTTTCGGATTTCTTCATTATGAGCTGTATTAAGAATTACATTATTAATGAATTAATAACACTACGATTAAAATGTTCCTCCAGCAGACGAGTTAATATAACTCAATGAATTCTTGCTTGTTAAGGGAAATTAGTTGAAAATGTAAAATCACTTCTCTCTTTCAAAAGCTTTCTAGTCGTCTAGAAAATAACTGCATGTGTTTCATGTAAGCCTTATGGTATTATAAGAAAAATATGACAAGGCTAAGAAGAGGCTAGAAAAGAACAATAAAATTGAAGCAAAATATCTCATTGGAATTACATATTCGAATTATCCGTTGATAAAACGTGACTAAGAGTTTCTAGAATGAGATGTGCCGCCGGAGGATTGCGCTCCTGAATGTAAAAGCGAAGGCACCAGCGTCGAGACGCTCGCTTCACAGCTGCGCCGCCAGCACCGGCACTTCTCTGCCGTCGCGAGCTTTTTGTGGCGCGGTTACTCAGCAACTCCGCTTTCCGCCCCGCTGCCTTCCGCCACCGCACCCGCCCGGGGCACTTATTAACCGCTTGTAAAATAATTTCAAATTATGCCGGATTATTCTACCGTCAGCTGGCGTCTGATTCGACTCTCATGAATTGTTTGTCCGTAAGAAAAGGGGGGCACATCTTGAACTTCCGGAAACCCCACGGGAGTTTGAATGGGGTGGGCAAATTCAGCGCAATCATCTCGTGTTTATCGTGGCTCGAGTGGGGCTGACTGGGTGGAATCGGTTCAGCTCACGAACCGTCTGACTGAAGGACCCTCGACCGCCTCCCATCAAGGAAAGTGACTCGCTCCGAAATTCGCGCGCGGCGCGTTAGGGTACTTGGCTGCGAGATGGCGCTTCGAATGGCGTACTTGAATGCTGCGGCTGTTTGCTTTTGGACTGGACGCGAGGTGCGACCCCACGCCCAACCACCCGCACACGATCTTCATGTTCACGCTTTATGTTTATTCAGAACGTGTTCGCCCGGTGTCCTTTACACGTACAAGGACGAAGTGCAAATGAAGTAAACTCGTAGTTGTCTTGAAAGTAACTTCCCGTCTGTTCCCTTCGAACTTGTTTTCGTCTTTTATTGGGGTTACTCAAGTATTCTAGAGTTAAGTTGCACTTGTTCGTCCAACACCTAAAGTAAGCAAAATTGGTCGAACACTCGAATGGACTTCGCCGATATTCCTTTCTCGAAAGTGATACCCTACTCGACTCGGCAGTAAAGCATACTTGGAACCAGAAGATTCTTGTTGTTTGATCGAGATACGTTGTGTGAGATATATTAAGTTGAGACTGTTCTTGAGGGGGAAAAAGTCTAGCACGTTCGTTTATTTCGTTGAACTCGCTATGATCTATCTTTGAGGAAACATGTAGTATAATATACTCCAACTGAAGGGTCCGGGAGACAAGAAATTAATAAAGAGGCGAAATGTTGATAAAGTACATAACTAATGAGCGACATCGGGACCTCTGGTGGCGGCCGCGGGCGAGGTCGTTACGGGAGGGAAAGGCCAGTCAGAAATCTGGCGCCAGCGCCGCCCATCCCGACGCTCTATCGGAGACGAACGCGCCCGCCGCGGGCGGTGACGCCACATCCTGCCGCCGGCTCCCTTCGGCGCTGCTAGTCACGAGGCCCCGACCGCCGCCTGCCCTTCCTCCATCCCAAGCTCCTTACCGACCCCGCAACTCTCACGAAAGACCCACACCGCCGCGCGTACTCATGGTGTAGTCTCGCAAAGCTACGACGATCCCAACACTACGCGTCCCAACTTGCCATCACAGCACCGTCTCCTTGGTTGCCGCCGCCGCAGCCGCCTCGTCGCTCGTCTGGCACCTTTCCACTCTTTAATTTTGTCACCCGCCTCCCCCTCCTCCCGAAACGACCGTGGCGCGCTCTCGAGGCTGCGGCGACGCGGCGCGGCGCGGCGGTCGAACGCCTGCGGGAGACGCGTTTCCCTCAAAGAGGCTGCGACGCTCAAAAATTATAGTGCAGTAAAAATGTCTCTTCCGCGATGTTTTTGTGTCGAACGCCCCGCCCCGCCCCGCCCACCGGCGTACGGCCACGTCCCGCGGAAAACCCTCGGAGGCAGTTTTGGGTTTTTCATCCGGCGTTTTCGACAGCGTACCCTCGTTGGGTGCGCGAGAATCTTTGACGCGCCGTGACGGCGACGGCGCGGCTGCGTCGCAATGGCGACACGTGGTCCACACGTGGAGAAATATCGCGTTCCCGGCGGAGATATCTCGGGATTCTCGGAAGGTGTCGCTGGAATTCTGGAGAGAGCACGTGGTAATTCTATCGAAAGCCGCTGTTTAGCGTACCCATCATTTATACCGGCCTCGGGTAAATACGGGTCCCCCTGTTAACGACTTCGCGGCCGCCCTGTTTCGGATACAGAGTATGTTCTCAGAGCGGCGACTGCAGCCGCTGCACCTCGCTTGGCGGGAAATTTACTCCCCGGGGAGTTATGAGCGTCGGCTGATGGTAAATACATCAGGTCTAGCAGATGATGCCATCTTCCAAGTGATTCATTTGTATGTCTACTACTGGCGGCGAAACGGCATTGAAAGCGTGTTGGTTTAGCGCCGCTCCCACGAAGTCACAAGGTTTCTTTTTCTTCGTATTTGATGTCTTGAAATGTCATCCGAGACTGCGTTTCTGTGATGAGTGGCGACATTTTTTTGTGCGTTAATATTTTGAAGGATTGTTACCCAAATAATGTATTCAAAATCATGTGCATTCTTCTTCGTTCAGTGGTGGGCGGTTCCCTTGCTTCAATGATAAACTAGTACCAGAGAGTTCGATTTGTGCTTGCTCGTCGTCATTATCCTTACTAATTATTCTGTGCTCCTCACTCGATCGAAGTAAAGTATTGTGAAAGGCGTGACGATGGGTGTTATTTCTGAGAATTTCGGCTTTGAAGATAAGGTATTATTAGATCTATATAGTAAGTAGTAAAGTCAACGCCCAATAGCATAAGGTTTTATTTTGTCAATTAGATATTGCGTACTTTGTTATAAATTAGCTGTTTCATTCACCAATAATATTAGGCTCTATTATTTTATTATCAGTGTATTTTTACATTAAACGTACTACATGCGGCTTCGTGGTATAACGAATAGCATATTTGAGTGTTATACCTAAGTTTGCGAGTTCAAATTCGACGCCTTTGTTCGGCCTTCCTTTGGCGAGGAAGTAAAGCCGTCCGCCACATGTTGTGGATTTACTGCTTGTAAAGGATTCTGAAGTGTAAAAGAAGCCTCTGACCGAAATTTAAAAATCTTCAGTTTCGTCGCCAGAGTAATATCTCCTTTCTCTGTTAGACGGTGAAAGGAGCGTAGTGGAATTTTACACTATAAGTACCATATATATACTGGGAAAAAAAAATAATTTTTTTTCATGAACTTCAGAAGTAGTGGAAAATATTCTTCTTTCAGTGCTATGTTTGTAACAGCAATGTGGAAAGCGTAACTTTGTGATGAGACATTTTTATGTGGCGGATTTTTACATTAAACGAACCATATAGATACTGAAAGAAACTTATTTTTTCGGAACATCAGGAGTAAGTAGTACATATTCTTCTTTGAGTGCTGTGGTTGTAACAGCATTGTGAAAAGTGCAACTTTGTGACGAGACATTTTTGTGTTGGATTTTTACACTAAACGATCTATATCGATACTGAACAAAATCTTTATTTTTTCCGGAAGTCCAGGAGTGGAGGTACATACCCTTCATCCAGAGCTCTGTTTGTAACAGCATTGTGAACAGCGCAACATTGTGATAAGACATTTTTGTGTTGGAATTTTACACTAACCGAACTACATCGATACTGAAAAAAATCCTATTTTCTCCGGAACTTCACGAGTGGTGGTGCATATTCTTCATCCAGAGCTCTGTTTGTAACAGCATTGTGAAAAGCGCAACTTTGTGATGAGATATTTTTTGTGACCGATTTTTACACTTAAACGAACTGTATAGTTACCGAACAAAATCTTAATTTTTTCCGGAAGTCCAGGAGTGGTGGTGCATATCCTTCATCCAGAGCTGTTCGCAACAGCGCACCGCTGTCCATTTGGAGCGGCGTAGGGCGCGTGTGATGTGCGCGCGCGGAGTTGGCCGCGTGTGCGTCAGCCGCGGGGCGGCGCGGCGCGTCCCAGCGCGTCTTGGCACGTCGCGGCGCGGCCGCGTCAAAAATAGTGGCGCGTCTTCCCTCCCCGCGTGTCCTCCTGTCTATTCCTGACTGAACTGAAAAACATTTTTGTTCCTATACTTTTATTTTTTCAAAGTGCCGCCGCCGCCGCCGCCGCGCTGTTGCGGCGGCGCCTGAGGTTTTATATTCCGTGCGGTACCGCCTCCTCCGCCGCCGCCCTCGCCACCGCCGCCGCCTCCCGGGACCAGCGCAGCGCGCGCCGTGCTTCCCGCTCTTATCCTTTCTTCCCTCGCGTACAAGCTCTGCAGACGTGTGGTCAATTCTAATTTAAATGAGTTCTCCCAACAAATACCGTATGCGAAGGGCGTTCGTTTAGGAGAATATGCCTTCAACAGTAAGTCTGTACGTGAGTTTAATTCTTTAGACCCGTCGTCAGGGACGCGTTGCACGAGGTACGTGGTGTCACCGCTGCGGAGTGGGTAGTTCGCGACGGGACCTTGGTCGTCACTCTGCACACTTCAACGCCGTGCAACTGCCTGCGAGATGGACGGAGCGGGCCGTGATCGGCAACTGGATGGTTATTGTTAAGAGGGGACGTACTCGGGACGAATGTAAAAGGAATTGATGTTGTACCATAGTCAAATGTTGAAACGAAATGTTCGTATGAAACCCTCCCGAGTATTCAACCCATCCGTTTCAACGTCTTTCTTATGTGATGTTCAATATTTTTGTACTCTTTAAACCCTCTATATATTTTGTTTTTTATCGGAATATTATGTACTGAAATTTCATTAGACGAATCCTACAGGCCCCCATGTCACGTAAATGAATTAACTCGTAACACATAAATGAGAATATCGCGTATATTAGTGAAATGATTAACAAATATTATGTAGTGTGAATATTACATTTTTGGGGACTATACTCTGTAGAGAGAGAGAGAGACTTGTATTTGTCAATTATTTTGAAGGCATATGTCCAAAATGATAATTTTTAATAATGAAATTCATGCGACTTTAACGTAATAATCTTTGAGAAAAAAATTGGGAGCAGTCTATCGCCGAAGACGCTCTCTCTCCGAGACGCTCGGAGCATCGCGGGGAACCCCATTGGGTGCCGTCATGAATATTGGAGCGCGGCGGCGCGCGAGCTGGCCGACACTGCGGCCCGCCTATCTGTCGCCGCGTTTTCAACACGTCCGCGCGATGCCGATTCGCCAAGTGACGGGTGTCATATCACGATAGGCGGGCGCAGCGCTCCACATGGCGACGCCAGGCGCCGGCGCCGCGCCGCGCCGCGCCACGCCACGCCGCGCCACGCTGCGCCACGCCACGCCACGCCACCTCACGCCACGCGCGCCGCGCCACGCCTCGCCACGCCACGCCACGCCATCTCACTCCACGCCACCTCACGCCACGCCACCTCACCCCACGCCATGTCACGCCGCGCCACGCCACGCCACGCCGCGCCACGCCGCACCTCGCCACGCCACGCTACGCCACGCCACGCCACGCCACGCCACGCCACGCCACGCCACGCCACGCCACGCCACGCCACGCCCGCCTACCCTCTCGCGTCGATGTTACTTCCCGCACAGAGCGGAGCGCAACGCCAGGGCGCCATGTAAGGTAGTCCTCTGAGAAGGGACCGCTTTCACTAGTAGGCAGTTTGTGCACCCTCGAACGTTACAGCACTATCAATCTTCTGCGCATGTGCAGTTCTAGTTTCGCATTTTTTTGTATTTCTGCGCATGCGCAGAAGATGGACAGTGCTGTCCACTATCGCGTGCACAATCTCTCTAGTGATGGCAAAGTTTAGTAAAACATCAATACATCGATACTTCCATACATCACCAAAAAGAAATCCAAGTTGTCCAGAATGTAAAAACCGACACAAAATCGATGTTTAAAATTAAATGTATGTATGTTTTAAATATGATTAAATATTTCGAAGTAAAATGTCGTGTCTTGATGTAATACTTTATACGTCAATATCACTTTAATGTATTTTCTCCTCTAAATTTGACTGCCATCTCAATTTTCTAATCTCAGTTCTACGAAGTCAAGGATCAAAGTGCAGTTTAACGATATTACCGCGTACAAAATAATCAAAAAAGGTAAAAACACTGGAGAAAGGTTGCAAATAGTAGTCAGTTTCGTGCCTCCTGGAGATCGTCAATAGTTTCAGTTGTCAGTGGCTGTTAATTGCGAGCCTGACAGAATTAAAATAGAACTGGAAATTTTATTTATATCATGAGAATTTTGTTTGAAAACATTAATGTTTCTGCACAAATATATCGACCTAAAGAAAACATTGATGTTATAATATCGATTTTTCTGCTCGAAAATATCAATGATTTAAAAATTCGACATTTTTGCCATTCCTAGCTTTGACAGCTGTGTATTTCTTGGGTACTCCTGACAACAAAACCGCAAATTACGTCCATGCGCTAAATTCGTCAATGCGTGCGTTTGCAGGCGGCTCACTAGTAAATGGCTTCGACACCACCTCTTGCAATGCCATCGCCCGCCATGACGTTCATTTGTTTCGCGATCAGTCAAACTGGTCCCTGCTCGGTAACTTAGGGTTTTGAGAGGCGGCGCGTGCATTTGCATTGGGCGGGCGCTGCTCTCTGGCACCTGCCCCCCTCCCCCCTCCCCTCCCCCGCCCCCGCGCCGCGTCGCGTCGCGCCGACGAAGTGTTGTTGTCCCGAGCTTACGTGACGAACGTGGCGGGCGACGACGGGTGAGGACAGAATACTGTCATTGTGAACGAAGCTCTCGACGGGATAGTCGCTGTTGCTACGCACTGGGCCACCGTGACGAGCTTTTCCGATCCTCACACGTCTTCTTTATGGGGCGTTTGTAACTCAACGCTCCGAAACTGTTGTTCGAAGTTATTGACACGATGAATTTCATGGTTAAAAGATTACTTTTCTGTAATTTGATTCTGCATTATGGTGGTTGTTGGATTAATATAATTATTTACAAATATATCATTTATTCATCTTCATCGAATTCGACGGACATCAGTAAGACTTTTAATAATTACAATACTATGAGCGTGTGCGTTTTGAAAGGAAAGGCGGAAGTGGGTGCCCAAAATGTTCCATCGACGGAGGGGGCCGGGGAGGGTGTGTACCTCCCGCCGACGCGTGTCACTTGTCACCCGCGCGCGAGGACAGCCGAACGAGGAAGGTGTGGCGCGGGCGACGGGAGCCTCCGAGATGGCGCTGCGATATGCCAGCCATTGTGCTGGTTGAAGCTGCTGGCGCTTAACTCGAGCTCCCTCTAAAAGTAGGTTAATAGTTTTGTAAGTTGAAGCTCTGGGAATAAGATTCGATCAGTAATCATTACCCATAAAATGTCTGATACGGTCATAATTATTTCTTCTGTTGTATACAGGATATTTGTTGCATAAAATGTATTCTTTAAATAGTCGAAGTGCGTTGTTTCTCTTAAGATGGAGAACCATTCTCATCCACTTGATTTAGTGTTATTTTCCACTGATGTAACAGATCTTGGAACGCCCGCTAATCACTTTAGATTGAAATTGCTCTGCCTATTGTCTATTGTGTTATACTGCAACAAATCCTTTCTACATTAAACTTAATAGTATCACAATTGACTATAATTCTCCAGGGTTTAAATTCATATTTCGACGCACCCTTCCCACCTTTTAAAAAAAATGTATGATCAAATTGAGTAACAGAATGTGACTGTTTGTTTGGATTTCCATGACAGGGTTCAAAGGATCCCAAAGATGTTAGGATGCGTACATAACTCTGAAGATCTGAGGTTATCCACTGCTGATGGCCTAGACCCTAGCAGGAGTTCACAAGTTGAGCTTTGCCCTAATTGGGCGAGAAGCCACTAATTAAAAACATGGCGTTATCCTGGGAAGAAGGTGAAAGCATAATGTTAGATGTGTTTACAAGTTTATTTGATCTCGGTGTTCTCTTCCAGTACTCCTTTTAGTAGCGAAAGTGGGTAGATACTTCCGCGAAAATGGATGCCATATTGGAACAATTAAGAACAGTTCTGAAAGTTTAATAAATGTCAAAATTGATATCTGTAGTCGATAAGTTTTTTGAAATATGTGTCAATAAAATTGAATGTCGATGGAAATTGAGCTCCACATTTCGGTATTGACATTACCAAAAACGACTCCGTGACCTCCAAGAAACTAGTGTATATCCTTTGAAAATGTATTAGACTGTTACTGCATTAGAAAGCTGTGATTAGAATTTTGACTTTTGATATTATTTATATATCTGTGTGCACTTGTAATGATATAGCCACTTATCAATAACAATATCTGAATAATGTTAATGAACCGATATTGTGTAACATTGTGCGCCATAACACTGCCACGACGATTTCAATATTTCTTTGAGTGCTCTAGGTACGTTTTCTTGGGCACCTTACATCATTTTACATTAACCTTATCTCCGAATTATCATTTTTATTCACATTTTTTCACGCAAATGTTTGCGATTACTCCGCCTTCTGATCTATTGTTCTTGGACGGGTTTTCGTGATGACGCATACATACATCGCTCGGAACGAAACTCGAACGCCGAAAGTTTACCTCGGGTGCACCTAATGAGGCTGCCATTGATGCGGTTGCAGCCTCCGAAGCGACTCCTCCGCTGCCGCGTCAAACGCTCCGCGCCGTTAATAAATCACGCGCGCTGCGGAGGAGTCCCGCCCTGGCTTTTTTCGTTTTCGTCTCCCCTTTCGAAGGCCTCGTGTTCCCTGCCGCCGCCGCAGATGCCGCTCCCCGCGGCTGCCACGGCCGCTAATTGTGAACGTCGCGAGCTCCGGTGACACGTCGCCACGGAGGGGTCGCCGTCAGCGCGCCTGCTGTGGGGGTGGGGGTGGGGCGGGGGTGGTGATGGCGCGGGGGAGGGGACGCTTCCTCTGCGGCTGCCCCTTGCCCCCTCGCCATATGCGCGGGCGCGGCGCGGCGCGGCGCGGTCGTTTCCTTTTGGGCGGTGAGGGGTGGGCCAAAGCGAAACAGACCCTGCTGCGTGTGAACGGAAATAGGATTGGTGACGGATTTTAACTCGATGGGCCTCGCTGTTTTTTGTCATACGGCTCGATGCTAAATTTCCATCTGGGGTAGGTTAAAGACGCAACTATTTCTCATGTATAAATATTAACAACTTGTGCGATTGTTGTGGTACTCGATATACTTTTACGATACAAAGTAATGCTCAGACATTTCGTGAATGGCTTTGTGCACTCGTAGTGTACGTCCAGAATTCGTAGATTCGAGAACCCCAAACTTGAAAGTTTGTAAAGGCGCAGTTATTTTCAAAGATTGCTTTCTTGTGAAAGGTTGATTTCTCATACAATCTTTGTACACTAGGTAGAAATGAACGAGAGGTCTCCAAACTCAAAAATGTCTATGAATGGTACCATGTTTGTGCACTAAGTCTGCGATAGTAGAGTTAGGTTTGTGTTCATTTTATATTGTTCTATTATTTTATGATTAGTAAATGTTAAATTTTATTTCAAATAGCGTATGTTTCACGGTAGACAACATTGAGTTCTATAAAACGAAAATACACGTAAATCCTTACGTATCCTTGGACTTATCACCCTGACTAGAGAAATAATCTACCAAATTGTTAAAGCGGTCTGCCACCTTCATGGGAAGCAGATCCCATCGGCCGGCCGTCCTCGCCGCGCGCTGTATGACAAGAGGCCCCATTTAGCCTGAGGTGAGCCGCGACCTACCCACAATCCGCTCTCGGCGGCGCGCGAAGGCGTCAGCGGTGCGGTGGGAGTTCGTTCCCGACGCAGCGGAAGAGCGCACGCCATTGTGAGGCGTCGCGTTGGCGCCGGCTGGCGCGCGTCCGCCCTCGCCCCCGCCGCCGCCGCCGCCGCCGCCGCCGCGCGCCGGCGCCACAATCGCGCCCGTTGAAGCGCGCGGGAACTTCCGGATTTGCACGCGCTCGCGCCGGCGACCCTGCCGCCGGATTAGCCTCTTCCGGTGGTGGTACCGCGTGCCCGACACCGCGGCTCGGGGCTTGGCGCAGCCCGTGGGATTGGAGCTGATGTTTTTTTCTTTTCTTTCGATTTGAGGCACACGCTCCCGTCGTTTTAGCTGGGAATTAAGTCAGCATTGACATTTTCTGTTTTCCTTAAAAACTTCCGGCAATTTTCTTTAATTATGGTGTTTGTTACTCTGTTGTTGGAATTCAATTTGCTCGAAGTTAAAACAAGGAAGAATCTTCATTATCAGGTATCACTGACTTCCTCTTCCCAATCCTAACAACCCGAACCATAAATTCATTAAATACAATAGATGAATGGTAGAAAAAAAGAGCAATGCATGCATTTTTAAATAATCTCTGTGCTTTTCTTGTACCTACCTGTAGATCGATTGTAAATAAAACCTGCACACCAGAATGAATAGATTAACAATTCTTACTTAACCGTGGCTTGCACTAATACACAGGTTGAGGAAACCACGCGGGTATCTCAAATGAGGTGTGTATTCTTCTAGGCATGTTTGGCATGGATACTTATTTATGATGCGAGTAGGCTGAGAGGGGTTTTTGAACGAGGTCATATTTGCGTAGATCTGTAGGTCGATTGTAAATAAAACCTACACACAAGAATGAATAAATTAACACTTATTACTTAAACGTAGCTTGCACTAAAACACAGGTTGAGGAAACCATGCGGGTATCTCAAACGAGGTGTGTATTCTTCTAGGTTTGATCATATTTCTAGGCATGGATACTTATTTATGATGCGAGTAGGCGGAGTGGGGTTTTTGAACGAGGTCATATTTGCGGTGAGGTGTGAGCAAGTGCGCGCCTCGAGAGTCGCGAGGGCCTTTGGCGCGCGCCGAGCAGCGCGTTCCTCGCGCGCCGTTTAATTGGGTGATTCGCCCCCGACCGACGCCCGCGTTAACGCCGCGGCGTCGACGGCGGCGGCGTGGTGGTGACTGTGACGGCGGCGCGCGGAGGAACTATAAATTGTCTCGGTGAGCTTGGTGTTCGCCGCCGCCAGTGTAACGCGTTCAGCCCAGGGAGAGGGGGGGAAGTCGCTCCGATGGCGGAAGAGTCCCGCGGAGGAGGAGGTCGATGGCGCGACAATATCTTCCCGGAATGTGAAATGCACTGACTAGGCGGGGTCACTACATATTCACGCAGTGGACTCCCTAATGGAAACAATGCAGGCGAATTTCTTTGCTCGTTCCATGTGCGTCGCCTTCCTGTTCTATTATCTGAAGAGTCAAAAGTTAGAACTTCATTGTAAATATCTAAAGTTGACACTGATTGTGTAGCAATCCATTTAATTCGGCATTTACATGGTTTTGTAAATTCGAATATCCGCTGTTACATATTTTATTATGTAATACGACAGTATCTGTAATTAATTACAGGAAACGCTCAGTACACTGGTATGAAAGAACACAATACTATTTTAATAGTGCTTTAATGACTAAGTATAAGAGTAAAATGCACTTTGATGGAGGGCTTTTCCGTTATCTGTAGTGCATCATGTCCATTCTGGAACATTTGTTCCAGTATTAATTCCAGAAAGGCGTAACATAAAAACATAAATTGCAATTCGATAAGCAAGAACGAGTACACAAATTCCGCTAAGGAGCCTCTTGCCTCTTCTCGCGGCATCGAGCCAGCCCCTCCTGATGCCGTTTTATTGTGTTTAAACGAACGGACACCGCGCTCTCCGTTTAGCTGCAGCGGGGAACTTTTAAAAACATTTAAGTGACTATCAATCAGCTGAAATTGAACGAGTTGTGGAAACAAACACGGCTTGAGATGCTTATAAAAAGGTTCTAAACGCATCGACCGATAAAATAGAAACAAGAAAGAGGTTGACGTTAAAGGTTTTAAATGTCATTCGATACGCTTATAAAAAGCAGGCCTTAGGGCGAAATTTTGTGTTTAAGTTAGAATTCTAGCCGGGTATTTATACAGAGGCCTGAAACGATCGGGGATGTAAATGCTTTGGGGCGGCGGCGGAGGCGGCGCCACCAGCGCATAGAGGATAGTGGGGTGTCTTTGATTTGCTTGCGCGTGGCCGACCGATGAGTCAGGGAGGCCGCGAGTGCTGGAGCCCTCGGGCTCGGCTCGAGTGCGTCTAATGTACACGGCGCGGGCCGTCTTTTTTACGCTTCCAAACAATGTTCTCTGTTTCCCGGCGCCGCCGGATTCCTCGCTTCTAGTGTTTTATGTTGTCTGGTCGCAGAGGCGCCGCCTGCCGGAGAGCCCCAGAGGGCGCCGGGGTTGGTGAAGGAGGCGTCCGTGAAGGCTTCGGCTGCACGCGGCCATCTGTCGCTCTCACGGGATTCTATTGTTTTTTGTTTTTTTTTTACTGTTTCAATAGGAATAACTGTACACAGTTAAATTAATGTCTGTGTTTTTAACATATGTTTACGTCCATGTCTACAGACAATTGTGTGTAAATTAATTTTGATAAAATCACATCAATACACATCCACAACGTTCCTCATAATAAAATTTTCATTGACTTCCATTTATTTTCTGAGTGATGCTACCTGCATGCTCAGCACAGAATACTCAGATGAACTTTTATTCGTATTTATGAACTCATTTGGAATACTACTTGTTGCAAAAACTGTTCAACAGAAGATACTGCATTGTAGATGAGGTTGATATCTGGTTTACCATATTGCAACCGTTTTCTAGTAGTATTTGTTTCGAAGTCATCTCGTTAAATTATTTTTAGATTTCGAATTAATATTCTTTAATCGTATTTGCAGTTCAGGAACACAAATATATCAAACTCGTTGTCAGTGACCCATGATGTACTCTTCCCTCCAGCGGTATGTAAATCTCACTTCATATGTGACATATGATAGAAATGTTGAAATCTGTAGGTAGGCAATATCATTTTTTAAAAATTTATTTCTTCTCCGTCGACAAAATTTGTCCTTCGAGGAGGTCAATTATACAATACCGAGTTCTTAGCGTTTTGGAAATGGTCATCCAATGATATGTGTTACCCGGAAGAACGTATTATATAATGGGCTAAGTTAAATGAAGCAAACAGTTTTTGGGAATTATGGTTGTTTCAACCAGTGGGGATATCTGGATTTGATACGTGTGTATGCAATATTGCGACCAAGACAGAAGATTAAGGAACACGGGGATGATTGAAGGTTTGGATAAAAATTGTGAGCTATTGGAAAATGAGGATTCGTCGCGAATCCCGATGTTTGGGACGACCCAAGGGGCATTTAAAGTCCTTAAAACTGTGTTTTGAATGGCAGGGCAATATCATTGTTAACAGCTGCCGGCGCGCGAGGCGAGGTGAGGCGAGCGGGAGGTCGGCGGAGGTCAGCGCGAGCCGCGGGCGACGGGAGCGCGCTCTGCCGGCGGCGCCGTGCGCTAATCACCGGACGTCCGGCGGAGGCGGCGGGACGTCGCACGCGTTTATTTCCGTGGCGCGTCTCATTACCTTTGGCCGCCCGCGCCGTCCGCACCCAGCGCTAAGGGTGCACCACCCCGCCCCATTCCCCCCAACCCCACCTCACCTCACCTCACCCCACCTTACATCACATCACCTCACATTACCTTACATCACCTCACATTACCTCACCTCACCTCATCTCCTCACCTCACATTACCTCACCTCACATTACCTCACATCACCTCACATTACCTCACATTACCTTACTTTACCTCTCACCACCTCACATTACCTCACATCACCTCATCACCTCACATCACCTCACATTACCTCACATCACCTCACATTACCTCACATCACCTCACATCTCCTCACCTCACATTACCTCACATCACCTCACATTACCTCACATCACCTCACATCTCCTCACCTCACATTACCTCACATCACCTCACATTACCTTACTTTACCTCACACCACCTCACATTACCTCACATCACCTCATCACCTCACATCACCTCACATTACCTCACATCGCCTCACATTACCTCACATCACCTCACATTACCTCACATCACCTCATCACCTCACATCACCCCACCCTGCCGCCATGGGGGCCCTCGCCGCGCCGTCCGTATACAGCTTCCTAGATTGCGCTTTGGAATAGTGATGCCACAACGCCAACAAAACATCTAAGTTCAAAATTTAAAAGAAATTTTTAATAAAAAATAGCCACTAAACATTTAACTGTACGTAACTTCTAGATACCAATAATATTCACGGAAGAAGGTAATTTGGCGATGGACTTTTTTCTTTCTTTCTTCTGGTAATTGAAATTTAAATGATAATATAAAATCAAAAAAATGATCAGGACAATTAACAAAATATTTATCTCATTCGATTATTCAAAAATAATACATAAATAAAGAAAATAAAAAAAATAGAAAAATTGTTCAATTTGCATTTCTTGTATTCGTGCTTGTCACAGAAGAAATTTGTTGTTTTTTTTTCTTTTCATTTTTATGTTATGTTCTCTGATCCTTCTTACACTTCTAGTTAATTTAAAAAAAAATGAAAATAAAAATTGAGTATTGAATTGATTAAGTTCTAACCCAAAACTTCCCATTACGTTTCGGAGTGAAATAAAACGATAATACGAATTAAACGAATGATATCAGAAGGGGATTGTTGCATACATTGCACACATATAACACCTTTCAACATACCAAAAAGACAGAGATGTCGCAAGTGACGCAAGAAAAAAAAAAGGCGTGCAGTTGCAAGCGTGTCGGGCGCCTTGAGACGTCGGAGCAACAGTCAGACATTCCGAGACAGCACGCGACTATTTATACGATCGCCGTCCGCTTCGCTCGCTCTGACGCGACACCTCGCGCCCGCGCCCGCGCCCCGCCCCCGCCAGCTGGCCAGCCCTTGCTTTCTATTCATGTCTTATACAATAGCTTCTTTGGCGTCGGACTCTGTTTGTTAATAATTGGGAACTCAATTTCTGCTAATAAAGAAATGTGACGAAATTTATTTTTGTCGTCGCTTTTCCGTAGTATTAATATTATTTCGTCCTTCCAGTATTTGGGTACATTCATATTTATTAATGAAATTATTTTGATTTGGTGCTCGTTACGAAACGAGTATAGTGACCTCAATGAGTTACGGTTCTCTAAACTTATAGACGAGTATAACCCACATTTGAATGCAAGTTGCCTCGTAATAGATACCTAATAGATACGAATGTGCAATGTGTGTATTTGTTTTTAAATAATTCCTTTATGAGTCGAATTCCAATAATTCCAATCGTTATGTTCCCATTACGCCTAAACTATTTCCCTTTGGAAAAGGCAGCGTTTTAGAATTAAAAGATTTTCTGGGTGTAAAATATATTATGCATCACGTGTAAGCAAATGAGCTCAGCTTGGGGGGTAAAGTTTCCATCGGAGGCGTCGCGTTGGGAGGCGACCCACGTCGGCGTCGCCAGGTGTGTCCGCGTGGGGCGGGGCGGGGCGGGGCTGGGTCGAGGCGAGCGACCGCCACTGGCGATGCGTCGTGAGTGATACCCTCAGTCGCACTCCATCACGCCGCCGGGCTGGCCAGAGAGCGATTTCTGACCACACGCACTCCGGCCCACAAAGCCCTGTACCAAGGTTTTGCGGTGGTGCTGCACCTCGTAATTGGAGATATTGATATGACCGTAATTGATGTGGGAGTGACGTAAATGATTTAAAGAATAGAGTGTTGCTTTCCGATCCATTTCTTGGGAGATTCTTTACCTTCTCTTTTTCTTCTTATTCTTCTAGAGCGTTTATTGTAGTGTTTGTTATACGTGTTCGCTGCGAACAAGATGGCTCTGCCGCTTTGGGAGAAATCTTCATAAGGGGGTTCTCGTCACAACAGTTTGGGCTGTGTCCATCAGGAGTTGCGTTCTTGATGAGTCGTCTGGGACACGGAAGTAGTGTTAGGGCTCCGTCTTATAATCTGTGACGATGTTATTAGTTTACTTACTGTTTTGGAAGGACGTGGGCGCACTGAATGGGAACTGAACGCATTGTTTTTCTCTTGTGTGATCCTAAAGAGCTATACAAATGTTCAGGACAGATTTATGTAATGAAGGCTTACACTCATTTATTTTGTTTTCTAATAAATACACAACTTAAAGTAATTAGTTACATGACCACTTGCTTTCAAAGACATATATTGTTCTATTAAACAAAACAAGACGACTCGCTGCTAAGCAGCAAGCACGCTAGGTTTGCAGCTCCTGGCTTGAGATTCAAATGCCGGTCCATGTTGTGGAATGTTTGGTGGACAGTGGGTTCGTGCCAGGTTTTCTCTGAATCTCCCGTCTCTCCTCACCTCCTTTCTCCATTTCTCTTATCGTCAACAATTTATCGGTACCAACTTCACGTGAACGTATTCACCGTCTTTCGCACAGGCCTTATTTGGCAAGGTAGAGCAAACCCTAATAAAACTTTAATGCAAAAAGCCTTGAAAACTCCACACCATTTGAGTAGCAACCGTAAAATGGCTTCGTTTGAAATTCAAGTGATTGGCATACCCACTCGCACGAAGTAAGTGACATTTGATCCCGCCCCTCCGCTGGGTATGCGGGCGGTGTGGGCCCGCCGCGGTGGTTGTGCGGCGCCGCAGTGGTCCGCCGAGCCGTCGAGCGCGCGGCGGGGGGACCGGCGTTCGCGGAACGACGCGGGTGGTTCGCAAGAACCCGGATGCCCTGAGCCGTCGCACCTGTCGAGCCGCGCCACGTCGCGCCACGTCGCGCCGCGTCGCGACACTCTGCCCGCCGCGCCGTCGCCTTCACCGCCGCGCACGTTGCCGGCGTTGGCCCTCGCAGTCGCTGTTCCCGTTTTACGATCAGGGGGGCGATCAGGTGGGGAGGGTGGCGGTGGAGATGTTTAGTGAAGGCATGACGGCGACGTAGAGTTGGACAGGCGACGGTAGAGGAGGATAGATGTATCACATTAGTCCCACGTTTACTGAGTGGGTACAACGGTAACTACCCCACCAATATATATATATATATATATATATATATATATATATATATATATATATATATATATATATATGACATTTAGCAGGTTTTTTTCTCATATTTAATATACTAAATACTCCAAAATGTAGACTCATCTAGGCAAATTAAAAACATTATCGGTAGTGCTTTTTAGATAACATTGTTTCCTCATTTAGCTCTATCATAACTACTTTTTTTTAATACGTAACAAAATATATAAAATACCTCCCTTCCATTAAAGTAATCAGGGTCCGATGAGACATTTCTTCAAGTAAAATTTGCATTTAAAAAATAGTAAATGAAAAGTATTGAATTAAAAAAAATTAATTAAAATAAAATTTACCTCCATGACTTGCAAATAGGAACGACTACGTATTTCCTTAATCCACATAATAAAAATCTTAGACTGATAAAAATAGTTTATCTATTTATTTTGAAGAAAGAATAGTGTGGATACAAAATGTACCCATCCAGCAAACCTTGCGAAATGTTTAACTTAGGACAACGAAGGGTTGAGGATCACGGACGTGGAGAAGCAGGGCTGCAGCGGGAGCGAGAGGGTGCGGTGGCGACGGTGACCGGGGGGCGGGAGGATGGGCTTGGGTTCCGCCTCATATACCGCGCGCGCCGTGCGCGTTTCGGCGGCCGCCGAGCGTGGCCGCGCGACGCACCCGCCTCCGCCGCACCTCTCGTCACGCCGTCGCGACGCTCTTGGACGCCCCGCGCCGCCGCCACCGCCGCGCCGCCGCTGCGCCCCGCTGGCCCGTGACACCGCGTCGCGACGCCGCGCGACGCCACATCGGAGAGGCACCGCCGCGGAGAACGCCTTGACGGACGCGCGGCGGTGGATGTCATCCAGATTTCTGTAGCCTTGATGTTCCACGAGGGTCTGTGCTAAATTTGTATTCAGATTGTGAATTAGAAATTTCATTGCGTTTTTAGTGAAAGGAGGTATCGGTTTTGATATTCCAAATTGTCGAATGTAAAATCAACGAAATCATTCAGTCTCTTCAGTAACAACAACATCAACAACAACAATCATAATAATAATAATAACAATAATAATAATATAATGCATTTGCGTTTATGGTCAGATTAATCTAACTTCTACCAGGTAGGAGTGTTTTTTATTTACCATTCACGCTTAGGGGTAAGACAGACATGTTGCAAGCATGACGTATTCCAATCATAGTATGTAGCGTATTTGCCATGCCTGAGCTTCATTTCGCTACAGAGCTATAAAACAGACGATTTGGATTAGAAAGTAAATCTTAATTTTTGCTCCGGCCAGGAATCGAACATGGGAGCGCCTCAAAGGAAGGTAGCACTCTTATCAATGAGTTACTCAAGAGATTATTATTCTAATTAATAATAATAATAATAATAATAGTATTATAATAGACAAAAATATAAGTTTGTAAGTATTATCGATATGAGTCTATATGGGAATCTTGCATTATACTTAAACTTCTATATTCCAATTCCTGTTATTCTATGAACATTTTCTCTGCATGTTCATAGTGAGTACATCGTACGCACTGCCGTTGCTCCATGCCGTTTGCTGTCTGTCTGCCAGATGTTTCCTTGACAAGGGGCATTATCGAGTCGTCTCACACCCCTGAGAGCTCACACCGGCGTCCGGCGTCCCCATCGCCAGCCATAAACGCCCATGTCAAACTTAATTACCGCCGCCGTAAATAGCTGAATTCCTTATCGGAAATAAAGATAAACAAGGGCGTGTGTGTAGCCCTCAACCTTGTCTCCAGCGGAGTTGCATAAAATGTTATTTAGACCGGCGACGCGGCCCCTATTCCAGTTTTACGACGCGGGAATAACGAAAGCAACCGGAAGCGCGTGGCGCTTTTCTTTTGTCGCGACGGTCACCTGCGAGCGAGCGGGAGCGGCCGAACAAAAGAAGACGACAGCGGCGGCGTGGGCAGCGTTGAAATATCTTCCTGTCCAAGAGCGCGAGTATTGAGAGCCGTCGTAAGGCAGGGTCTGGTATCCCATCGCGATAGGCCGCGCTCGAAACAAATTAAAGGGCGGGCGTCGCATTTGTATGCGCGCCTCATGGGTGAGCTGCCAGGCGGCTTCGCGGCCGCGTGTTTTTCGAAGGCCTATCGGCTTGCTCTGTAACGGAGTGTCGGCGGATTGGTGTTCCGTGCTGGCGATAACTCGAGAACGTGGGTTGTCAAATTTTATTTCTGCAATGAATGGAAATGGTGCCATCTTTATGCGAATTTCGCCTGTAAGTTAATGCATCTGTTTAAGAGTTCGTTGCGGCTAATCTTGATGTGTGGGTTGGAGTCACACGAAAGAATTATTAGTAGTATTAGTAGCAGGTAATATGAGTTTCACCTCGTATGTCCTCTTCAGGATAGTTTGAAAGTGTTGGTGTGTAATACAGATATCAAGAAACGATTTTAGTGTGCAGGGTACTTGTTTTTTTTTTCCTAGGGCTTTTATCCAGCCGACAGCCGGTTGCCCTTACGTCCCGAAGAGACGCATATTCGACCATACGCTAGACAAACACTTGCGGGCTCCTCTGATCTGGGGTCAGCAGAACGCGACAACACACACACAAAGTCAAGGGACAAACAGCCATGCCCAAGGCGGGACTCGAACCCGCGACGCTTCGGACCGAAGCGCTGAGTCGGTACTCGCTCTTAGCCACCTCGGCCATCCAGGTCGGCGGGTGCTTGTTATTTTAATATATTTTAAGGGATGCGTCAAGGCATTGTTTCCCTGTCTCTTCACCTGGAGATGTAACCCCAAACTGCAATTCAATTTGTTTCTTGGAAAGGAAAGAGCCTGGGAATGGAAATCCGCCGCGTGCCACGCCCCCTGGGCCGTCGCCCCTCGCTCGCGTGGCCGACGGCGCGAGGTGTCTGTCGTGCGGGGGCGTGAACGCCGCGGCCCGCGGGGGCGCCCCGCCCCGCCGCGAAATCTTCGCCCCCCCCCCGCCCCGCCACGCTCCCCGAGGCGCCGTCAGCCACCCGCGCCCCTCGCCCGTCTCTTTCCTCCCCTTCTTTTATTGAAGCATTATCATTTTACTGACTCCAAATAGCTTGTAAAACGCGGCGAGACGGCGCGTAGAGCGGGCGGGCGGGCGCAGGCGCGGGGAAGGCGCCGCCAGTCGTATCGTGGCCTCCCCCTGCTTCCTCCGCCGCCGGTGGCGCATGGGGGCCCGGGGGAAGCGATTTCCCAGCGAAACAGCCTAATTCGGAAGGCGGTAATGGTGTGTAATCGGAGCAAGCGACCTCCGGGTCAGACGGCGGCAGTAAAAGGCACAGATCCGGACTTCCGCCGCTCTCCTCCGCGCAGCGTCTTCGGGCGGGAGCTGCGGCGTGCCGCGCCGCGCAGCCCCTTCTCGGCCTCGGCGCGTCCCTCGCCGTCCCGCGCCGTCCCTCGCCGTCCCGCGCCGTCCGTCGCCGCCCCGCGCCGTCCCGCGCCGTCCCGCGCCGTCCCGCGCCGTCCGTCGCCGCCCCTCGCCGTCCCGCGCCGCCCCTCGCCGTCCTGCGCCGTCCCGCGCCGTCCCGCGCCGTCCCTCGGCGTCCCGCGCCGTCCCTCTCGTCCGCGCCCCGACCCGCTCGACGGGATTGAGCCGACGGTGCGTGCGTAGGAATTGCCCAACAGCAACCCGCGGTTTGTTTTCCCTCACCCTTGCTTTCCTGATTTTCACTTTTCGTCACCTGCTAAGGCATAACCCGACTCAACCCCGTTTCGTTCACTCGATGTTTCGCAAGGAATAAACATTTTTTTGTTTAGTTTGCATTCATAGATAGCGCATACAAATATTCTTGCACCAGACCAAAGAAAACCTCGAACACTGGTGATGGCAGAATCATCGGAATTGTATTTATAAATTCAGCGAGATAAGAAGATGCTCGTGATATGTGATTTCATGTTTTATTTCCACAAACTTTTCAACGTTGGCAGTATTCTAATAGAACCTTTTGCGTGCGCACCTTCCATAGAGTTGGCCCTAGCGTAACTACTTGGTTGTGTTTCCAGATGAGTGTTCAACGACCCCTCTCTCATACTTCATATGCCTCACGAACTATCAGATTATTTTGAATGGCCTCCGAAATTCATATTGCTGGACTTCCGACATTTTTTTTCGTCTTACAAGAAAATGGTCACAGATCGTACGCGAAGATGAACTTGAAACCGGATCAACGACGCTGCATCGTAAAACAGCAGTGCTTGCTCTGTTTCACCACGCTTGGGTGTTCACAGTCATGGTGGGTGTCTTTCGGGGTGCCTTCAGAAACGTGACCTTTGACGCCTTAAACTAACCCTTCTTGTGAATACATTTTCTTCCTTAATTTTTGTGCTGGGAGCCCCCTGATGGCATCGCGAGCCTTAATTATCAGTGTAATTAACTGATACGCCAGGCACAGAGGCGAGCTCTGTGTCTGGGTAAGTGGTGGCCCCCGAGAGACGGCGACCGGCGCCGACTTCGCGGCCAGATCCACTTGTAGTCACCTGCCGTCCGCGAAAGTAGTCCGCGTTGGGTGAATAAAAAAAAGGGTTCTTGCCAGATAAGAGGGGGGGACACTTGTTTTTCCGCTGAAAGGAATGCTGGAGATGATAGCTGCACAATGGGCTTCTTTGTAACGGAAGAGGCTCCCCCCTGGTGCCCTCAGTGCGCTTGCGCGCTCCTGTTTACTCGCTGCGTCGGCCGCGTCGGCGGCGCCGCTGGCGTCTATGGCAACAAATCTCTTAATAGGATTTGCCGCCAAGCTGCGATCCGCGCAATTACCTCATCTTGCGCGCCACTTGGCCTCGCCTCTCGCATGCGCAGCTCCCTCGGCTGCCGGCCGACGTGTCCCTCCGTCGATAATTATATTTTCGCTCCCCCCCGCAGTCGGTCCCTCGTCACCCTCTCGTCGCCGCCCTCGCTTGTTTAAAGGGTTTTAGCCCGTAAGCTTCAATTTATAATTACACTCCGGTGCCTGCGCAGCCACCGACTGGGAAAGAGAGCGGAGAAGCGCGCAAATGGGGCGAGAGCCCACGCGGGTGTTTCGTCGTCCGCGGCTGGCTCTACTTACCTTCCTCCTCGGGCGAAAAACCTGAAGGTGTACCTCCCATATTAGAAAGCCTTCACGTCGCTTGAATTATGCAGCTAAATTGGGGTAGAGTATTAACCTGCTATAAATCATATAATGACCAGCGTGTCCTTATTACACCTGTTTTACGAATTTGGAGGCCTTTACTGGTTTACAAAAATTTCCTAAGCACCGATCGAAACCTATATGCTTGTCATACGTCAAGAAAGGCAACGTGCAATTTTACCGAGGAAGTGAACATTCTGTAGTATCTACTTTTTCGCATCGAAGTTATTTTCTTGATTCATTGGATCTATGACTGTTTTATGGTAGTTATTTATTAATTTATCTGTTTTTTGAACTTCCGGCATTTGAAGAATTTTATTCAATTTCGAGTTACAACGTAATGTAGATAAGAAACAAGAGAGTATCGCGTCGACCTTTATCCAATGGAAGCTTTGGCCTGGCGCCGTGTACCTATTTACCTCTGCTGGCAACGGGGGCGGAGACGGGGCTATGGCGCGCGTTGTCGCAAGAGGTCAGTATTGCGGCGTTCGCATGAAAGCCTCGTTCAAACCTAATAGCCGGCGCTTGGAAACCGCTTTTCAAAACTATAGGGATAAACGGCCTCTGTTCGGACGCTACAAGTGCATAACTGTTAAATTACAGTAACCCATTGCGTGTATACAATTTTATTGTAATCGCTGCCCGCCGCGGCACTGACGACTCGAAATTACGTCAATTGGGTACGAGTCGGGGCTGTCACGAACCGTTTCACAATATGGTAAATGTGCAACGGCGTCGGTAATGGAGCTGATTTCCTGTAAGTGAGACTCGCGAACCGTTCCAGTCCGGAGAATGATTTCTTACCCTCTTCCCCGATTACACTCGGCGGCGGCGAGGGCAGTGTCGCAACGCGGCCACGTCGCGTCTCGATAAATTGCTCGCGTCAGAAATCAGCGGGGCTGGAGATGAAAGAAACAGCGGCGGAACGTTTTAGGGAGAAAGTGTTTGTTTGGAAGCCAAGTGCTCCGGGGGGGGGGGTGAAGGGCGGAGGGATTTCGACGCGACCGAGGCGGGAGAGCGCTCGCACTTAGGTGGCGGATTGCGGAAAGTTCTTTTAGCTCCGAGAGGGAGAGAGATGTGTGGACAGGGGGCGCGCCGCCCGCCCGACGTCGGGGGCGGGGGGAGACGGCAAGTAAATTAGGCGACGGCACAAAGCGGGCGAGTTGCGACCGCGGGGGCGCGCCATCCATCCCTGCTCCAACGCCGGCCGGCCGGTCGGGCGGCCTGCCTCCTCCGACGTCCGAGCGGAGATCTTTTGGCGCGCCTTCCTCCGGAGTGGACTAAAAGGCTAATGGTCCCAGTGGCCGGCAAAGTAAACTCGGAGGGAGCGGAGGCCGAGTGCAGCGGCGGGGCGGGGGCGGGGCCGGGCTGCCGGCAGAGACGCGCCCGGAGGCGAACGGTTTAATGGAATCCTGGACCTCGGGGACCATTAAAATGAAATACTGGAGCAGCATCAGCGGGGGGAGTCGACACGGAGACGCGACGGCGGCGCCTTGGTGGCCCGCCAGCCGCGGGCGCTCCCCCCCCCCGCCCCCCTCCACCCCCGCAGCGTCTTGGGATGGGCGGATCAATCCAAAGTTAGATGGATGGGTGTGGCTCGCGCCCGGCCGCTCGTCCTCCTTTATCTTCCTCTCTTTATCGGTCATTGACGCGACTCTGCCCGTAAAAGGTGATATCTTGACCATCTTTTCATTCTAGCGCACGAGTTTTGAAGACACAAGATTTGCTGTAGTGGATAAACCTGTGTCGATTAGACAATCAATTGATCCGGAAAATCATACCTTTCTATCTGTTTAGTATTAGAAAATATTTGGTTGTATTTTTATTTGAAGAGATATTGAAAATTGCGTCTTGCTAAGTTATTTTAAAATCGTTGCGACTTAATGTGCTACGCAATGCAGAATAAAATTAGTGGGAATCATTACCTTTGCTTCTTTCGTAAGCATATTCTATGAGAGTTCAAAACACGAATTGAAATTAAGATTTTTCATTTTTTAGAATTACTTTTTCTTACCACTTTTTAAATTCTTCCTATTTTATATATAAAATATCTTCCTAATTCCCCACACTTTATATTATTCGATATTGAAGACAGTACTTTAGAAGGTAACACCACTTACTGGCAAATCTTTTCACCAGTGGTAAGTGCGCGACGTCATAATGTCAGGGCGTCGTGAGTTGTGGTGACCTCAGCGTGAAATCTCCCCCGACCCGCGCATGACCGACCCCGAAGTCCGCTAGTCGGGCCTTCGCAGGGTTGTCTACTGCGGTGCCTATTTTTACGATGCCCCCTCCCTCCGTATTATACCCTCGAACGCAAACACGGTCCCGCATAAGCAAACCCTCATATGCATGATGTTTGAAAACCCCTCCAGTCTTCCCACCCTGACTACCCTCCGCCTTAGCTGCATGCCCTGTGCCAGGCTGCCACCCTTCCTGTGTACCCGTATTACCATCATTTCCATGTATGTGTAAGCTTATAAAATATTCAGGCTGGTAATACAATATGGGGGTCCCTCTCCGCCAGCTTCGGGTCTCGCGTTCCCGACCGCGCGGTCGACCCGTGGCACGGGACGCGTCCCACGCCGGCGTTATCTTCTTTCTAATGTGGCTGCGCTCTCCGCGATATGAAGTTTTATGAATAGGTAATGCGCTAGTATTGATTTTAATATTCAGCACGACGCGACGCGACGCGACGGGCAGGGCGGAGCGGAGCGGAGCTGAGCTCCCCCGTCCCCACACCCTCTCGCTCTCGGCCTCCCCCGGCGCCGTCCAGAGTGTCGGTGGAATTTTGTTTAAAAAGCGTGAGGGAAGCCGCAAGGGTTAAAAAGTGAACGCGGTCCCCACGCGGGTCGGGCGCGACGCGTTGTTTTCTTAATGGCGCAGGCAGGGCGAGTGGGACGGGGAGGGGAAAGTAAGTACTCCTGAAACCTCCAAGTGACTGTGAACGAACGCCGCGTTTTGACAGACGTAGCGACGTCGAGAGTACACCATCCAAAGACTGATGTGGATCATACATTTTCTGCCGTTTAAATTATTCAAGGTAAAAAATTATTACATTGATTGTGTTTCTATTTAAGATATAGTTACTCATATACTGATCTATAAATGTAATCAATAATGAAATAGTTTTTCTTCAGATAATATGGTTGTCTCTACACCATGTCGTCACTCCATCTGTTAAAAATTATTACATGCCATTGTGTTTCTATTTAAGATATATTTACTCACATACTGATCTATAAATGTAATCAATAATGAAATCGTTTTACTACAAATAATATTGTTGCCTCTATACCACGCCGTCACTCCACCCTGTTATTTTTTTATTAACCGCAATATTGCGACGTGCGATGTAATCGAGATGTAGAAACGTGGCTGCGGCGTGCAAGTTTCGTGGGCGAGCATTACTATCGAAAATGAAGCTCGCAACCAACGCTGACGACCGCAGTGATTGCCGATGCGTAGGTGTATGTGGAAGGTCATTTTCTCAGTGCTCTTCAGGGAACTTGACCAACACAGAAATCACGATAGCATCAATGTAAAAGAAAACTTCCCTCTAGGACACGGTGTCAACTGCGGAATTCACATACCAACAAAAGATTAATTGCATTGTAAGATTTTACCTAATTATTAGACATTTATTTTTACATTTTTGAGATGGTCAAATGTATTCTACTTTTGAATTCCAACAAACTATGAGAACATAATTCGAAATGGAAAGCTCAACTTAGCATACTTTCTATATTGAGACGAAGCTACGATGTTCTGAAATACATTTCAGTCGATTTGCGAGGAGTGCTAGTTTGGAAATTGGGTTTCATCGCCGTTTCATTAAAACTGGCTTCCATATTCAGATCTTTTGACAATATTAAATATTCTTTATTTGTAAAGTTTTGAAGTGTTATTTCATATCATTCACATTTTCACCTTCTCATTCTAAATAACCTTAAAGAAGCTTCTTGTGAGAAGTGGTAGGTGGCTCGAACGTGCACGCATTCTTCGCGCAGTGGGCGTTGCGGGAGCGGAGGGTGGCCGCGAGAACCCCTGGGTCTCAGGGGCCTGCCTTCGGGCCCCGGCGGCGCCCTGCCATCCGGCGGGACACGGCGCCGCCTTGTATTCCTCCGAGGGCGGCGCACATAATGTCTCGTTTGCCGCCTCCCCCGCGACTCCCCGCGCCGGAGACGCTCCCACCGGGGCCCCGCCCCCAATACCCTTTCATAAAAAATTAAACTGCAGCGTGTATTAGGCGACGCCGAAATGGAAGTCGCATCTCATCATGCACGCCTTCCGTCTCCGGTGGGGGTTTCACAAACCCGTCTTAACGAGTGTTTTCTGCGTGGTTCTCCTTCCGGAATTGGGATGGTGGAATTCCATCATGCGTAGGGTAATAATATTTTTTGAGGCCGGCCGGGGAGGAGGGTTCTTAGCGGTTGGCTCGGGGATGAGGGGGGGGGGGTCGGCAGGGGCACCTGTAACGTGCGTGCCCCGCGGGAGCCATACATCAGGCGGAGGCGCGGGGGAGGCGGCGTCTTCCGACGGCGAGGCGGGCTGAGCCCGGCGGCGGGGGCGGGGACGTACGTGTGTGTGTGTGTGCGCGCGCGACTTCGCGCCTTCCCTATCTCTCCGCGCTCGCTCTCCTCCTCCGAGCCGCCCGCCCGCCCGCCCGCCCGCCCGCGCGCGCTCTTCTCCTCGGCGGCGCCGCGATAAATCACGGGGACAAATTTAATTATCGCCCTGTCTGCGATAAGGCCGCTGCCGCTGTCTCCGTTCTTCCCCAGCCACCTCCGCCGCGCCGTGGAGCGTTGCGCTTCGTCCCCATGGCGACGTTCCGAAGCCTGGGGATCCCGGCTCCTTAGATAAGGCTGTATTGATTTTGTCACCTACTTCCGAGCCGCATGAAAATCGCTGAACTTTCTTTCAGACCCCCCCGCCGGGAGATTGGCTGCGCTCCCGACAGCGACGCTGAAATTCTTAAGGAAACGCACGGGCGGGCGGCCGGAGGCCCTTCGCAGCGAAATGCCCTTTATGCCTCTTTACGGAGGAGAGGAATGATCACTTGATTGCCTCTGCTATATATCTCGTTGCTCTGGTATCTCGTAACTTCGGCTTCCGAGGAAGGAAATTTGTTGGAGGCTGTGTGGAGAGACAACTCCCAAGTCTTCATCGCCAAGAAAATTATCTCTGCTGGCGATGGAACAAACAGAATTTTTACAATGGCAAATTAGATTTACTGGGAAATTCAAAGAGGAATCGAGTGAATTTGTCCCTAATACATACTGATTTTGGCGAATTATGATGTTACGAAGATTTCAGTGGATTTGCCTAGAGTTCTAGTTTACAAGATGGATTATATCGTCTTTTCTCCGTCGTTATTGAAATTGAGTTCTATGTGTAGATCTTTTGAACGATGATTTAACTTAAAATACTTTTTATTTGTAAAGTTGTGAATATTGAAAATGTTATTCCTTATCATTCATTATTTTCTTATGGTAAATTAATATTTAAAAAACGTCTTGTGTTATTTTAGTATATGTGGTAGGATTTTCGAAAATACCTTCATAGCTAGGTCGAATTCAGCCGCTGATTGGGGAATTCAAGTAGCCGGCTGCCCTGATCGGTGGTTTTCCGTGGTTCGGCTCCAGTCGAATGCCGAAGCAGTACTTTAACACGGGCCGCGCGAGATATTTCCTTCCTCTTCCGTGTCCTATTCTCATCCTTTACTTACACTAACATGCACTACACTACCACATATTCCGGGAGACCGGTCGGGAGCTTAGAGCTTGTCCCGGCTGTGGCGGTGCCCCGTTGGCTGGGAGAGTCCTGGTTAGGGGGAAACCCCACTAGCCGACCGTAGGTCGGTGCCGGATCTCGCCATCCAGCGGGGGAAGAACCGCCATCTCCCGAGTAAAAAAACATGCACTACACTAACGGGACTAATGACCAAAGCAGTTGACGCGCCCGGAAACACGAAAAAATCAGCCAATCAATCAAACGAAGAGCCCTTCGCCGCTCATTCCGCCCAGAGCCCTTCGGCGCGCCCCGTGCCTCGCGCCTCGTGGCGCCCGCGCCGCCGCAGTGGCGTGCGCGGTTCAAACCCGGCCAGGCACTTCGTCGGCCCGAGATTTACGCCGCGCCGCGCCGAGCCGCATCGTATCCCGTCCCTCGGTAATAAACATCTTGCGCGCCGAGTTACGGCTAGATGGCGTGCAGCGGCGGGGCCGGGCGGGTGGGGCGGGCGGGGGGGCGGGGACGCCCGCGCTTCGCGTGCCGCCTTTCAATAAAGAGAAAAAACCGCGAAGGAGGGTCCGCGCGATAAAGAATTAAATAAGGCTCCTCTGCGCTGCCTGATAAGCGTGAGCGCGAGGACAGCCTCTGACCCGCTTGCCTTCGCCGTCCGCCCCGGACGGCGAACCACGAGGAACATTTTTATAAAACTGTTCGTTACGGTCTTACCTGTCCAAAGGCGCAGGAACTAAGATCTTATTGAGTTTTGTGCTTTATGATATATTATAATTGATGTGTTGGAAACGAGTAAAGGGTCCAAGTAAAGCGTTTCATTTGAACACTTGTTAATTACGACAATCGAGATCTATTTAAAAAAAAAAAAAAAAAAAAAAATCTGTTTGCCTCGAAGGCCCTCAGCATCCGTGTACGATGCATTTACAGTACATTGAATATATTGAAGTTGTTTTTGTAACATGATTGTTACATGAATAAAATAAGTACACGGATACCTAAAGTAAATTCAACAATTTTTTAAATTAAATATTTCAAGCCACATTAGTTACATGATGGTCAGGGAGGGCCGGGGAACTGTCGCGGTAGTTTTCTCATTAGTCTGTTGTGGTGAGGATTTTGTTATCCGATTTTGAAATATACGGCTGAGGAAATCTCGAGGATTTTGGAATAGAAGCGAGAGGATAGGAGAGAAGAACGAACGGAGATCGAGGTGATGTCGAGATCGTTATGTAATTGGGAGTTGGATACATACCAGGGAGCTTTTCTAATGGTACGGATTTTGAAAAAGGGTTTCATTCAAAAAGTTATTAAATATTACAACGACCGCGATCAAATTTGAAACGAATGACATTAGAAGGCAGGGAGTGTCTTCTAGTACTAACCTCTCAGGGCGTCCCTAACACTCTCAAACGCTGCTCCTGAAACCCGCCCCCGCGTCTAGACTCAAGTAACGTGCCCAAATAAAGGGTTTCATTCAAAAAGTTATCAAATATTACAACGACCGCGATCAGATTTGAAACGAATGACAGTACCAGACGGGGGGTGTCTTCCAGCTCAGGGTTGCGGAGTCCGGGCGTCGCAAACACGCTCAAGCTCTGCCGCTCTCTTCCCCGCTTCCGGCCCTCCCCGCTCTCACTGCGCCGGGGAGGGCGCCGCGCCGGCCTCGAACAATGGGGGTGATTAGCCCAGTGTGCGCGCGGGGCCCCACCCGGCCGCAGTGGCGCGACTTTTGTGCGCGCGCGCGCCGCGTCCTCGCCCGGGGCCTCGCCCACCGCGCGCGCGTCGCCGCCGCCGCCGCCGTCGCGGGGCCCATGAACAAACGCCAGTGGCCCCTCGGCGGCCGCTACGCGCTCCCCGTGCTATTATCCCGCCGCCGCCGCCGCCGCCGCCGCCGCCGCCGCCGCCGCCGCCGCCGCTGCGCACGGCCGACGGCGGCGACGCGGCGCGGCGGCGCGGCGACGCGCGGGGCCCTGCCGCGCGCACGTGGCCCACACAAAGCGCTGTTTGTTGGTGGGCGTCGGTCGCTCCGGCGGCGGGGTAGGAATTAGTCCCCAGCGCCCCGCAAGTGTCGGTGATTGCTTATTTTGTGGGGAGGAACAAGCGTCAATTAGGTTAAACAGCGTGAATGGGCGGAACGCGGTCGCGGGCCCGGCCCGCGCCTTGCCACGACGCCCGGTCGCGTCGCGGCGCTCGGGCCGGCGTCGCTGCGTTGGCGCTAGTGATGGCACATTTTACCAAAACTTCGATACGTCGATGTTTTGATACATCGCTAAAGGGTTTTCGATGTTGATGGAATCATCGACGAGAAACCATCGATGTTTTAATTATTCTATAGACTAATAAACTAATGACATACTTATAAATAGACTAATAAACATGCTATTTTCCTATCCATTTTTAATTACAATACGTAAAAGGGATATATTTTATTGTTTGGTTACTAGCATGTTAGTAGTATGTAAAAAGTATTATCGAATGCAAAGAATAAAATTAACAATAAATTATAGTGTTTTGCTATCGATTTCGTGTTTCACTGTAGATTCAGGCAATGCCACGCCGATACATTCTTAACACGAGCAGCTCCCAAACTTCTTCAGATTGCACAGGCGAAATGTGCAGCGTGATCAAGAGGATGACGCAAAACAACGATTTTGCTGTGGATTGCTGCTACTCTATAACGTGCTTAAACCCCTTTATTAAAAAAAAATTAAAAACCATGTTTTTGCAACAAAATATCGATGTTAATATATCAACGTTTCTGGTGGAAAACATCAATGTTCTTTTGCCATCGCTACTTGGGGCGGTTGGGAATCGTTTGTCATTTGACACGAATAAATTCATGGCTGTTTTGAAAATTCCCAATCAGCTCTATTATGATACATCGTCGTCAAACTAGTTAAAACCGATGATCTCATCAAATATCATTTTCAGTTAGAACGTGTTCGTTCATGTGTATTCAATTTTCAACTAAGCTTTCATTTAGCATCATTTCATTTTCAGTTAATCACATTGATTCAAAGTATACTGAAAATTGGGAAGGTATCATGAGCATGAAATAAACGAAATTGTTATGAACACTTTTTATTGTATTCTAATGTGTATCATACAATATATCACCAAAAATGTTTTCTTTGTTGTGAGTAAATATAATGATACATTTGCTAGTGAGTTGTTTTCTGACATCATCAAAGTTCATAATCGTGCGTAGTTCAGTTAATGTTTGTCGACACACGTGCTGTATGCGTGTATTTGTCTCCGGTTAAATAGGAGGCTGTCATTTCCCCCGCGCCGCGAATTGGAGCGTGCGTGGCCCTGGGGTGTGGCTGCTAAAGGCAGGTCTTGCGCGGCGCCCCAGGCGAGCGAGCGTGTTGTCCGGATGGCGTGGCGCCGATAGACCAATACACCGCCGGAGGCAGCGTGCGACGCGGCGGCTGTGGCTGCAACTGTGCTGGCGAGGCGGCGGCGGGGGGGGCGGGGATCTTGTGAACCGGCCGGCGGGTGCCTGCTGCCGGTAATTAACTAATTGACCAAGTTACTGCCCGGACCGCCTCTCTCTTTTGCATGAAGGCCGTGATATTGGCGATACCGGTAGCTGCTTCGAATTTATTGCAATCAAACAGATTGCGTATGTTTAGGGGAACTGGTTCTTAAATGGCAGTCTGTCGTGGCCTCTGACGCTTTACGGCGATCGATTCGCGTGGCTCGCCCGTGACGTTATCCTCCAGCGCTGGGATTGGAAACCCTTAATTAAGAGCTTTGTTCGCATCCAATTTACGACACGACTGAAAAACTGGGTTTCTACCCGAGTTTATGCTTCCTTATTTTTAAATTGTGCAATTAGTTCTAGTTTCGGCGATGTTGTCGAGGCGCTGTGTTTATACGGTTGACTTCCTGATAGTATCACGTGTGACTTACACTTTTGGGGCAAATTGACACTTGTAGATTCTCGAGTTGTTTTTTGTTGTTATTTTTTCCTTTCGTTTAAGTAAGATAAACTTGTACCTTCGTAGTTACTGCAATGTGATGGCGGATAAAAACAAGTAGACTCTTGTGTCCAGTTTCTTGCGGCCTAAGATCTACAGGTTGGCTACTTTCTGGAAAACCGGGTAAAATCAGGGAATTTCATTGCTCTGGAAAGTCAGGAAAGCAATCAGGGAATTTGTGGAAGAATCGTTGGAAGCCAGGGAACATTTTTAGATGGTAATAAAATTATACGTAACAGTATTCCTTACAAAATTAGAATAGCATAATTTTTGCTTATTTCTGTGTGTGTGTGTGTGTGTTTTAATTTATACTTTCACATGGCAAAATCAGGGAGCTGACGAATTAGTTTTGGGCTTGCCTCAATAATTTTTTTACGTAGTACGAAATACTCTACGAATCTATCAGTGAAAACTGATGAGGACAAGCGGGTGTGCGAGAGTTAGGGAAATTTGTTTGAGATGTGGCCGAGTGGCCAGCCTGATCTCCGTAAAGCAGTTAATCGAATGAGCGGCGGCGGTGGCGCTCCCTGGGGATCTCCGCCTACGACAACGAGGCGCGCCACGCGCCGGCTGCGGCCTCGCTCACGTGACCCTTTTGATCAGAAAATTATTTCCGGTTGGTCGTCGAGGCGGTTGGGGCGGAGGGCGAGTGCAAGGCGGCTCGGCGGCACGACAGGAAGCGAAGGGTTAGAGCGCCGTCGGCCACCTCCACGCGCCCTGGCGGCGGGGGCGGCGCCGCTCCGCTCCCGTCAGTTGTCAGCGCTGTGCGGTCGCGCCGCGCCGGGCCGCGCCGCGCCGCCTGATGAGGAGAATGAATGAATGAGCCGAAATCATTTCAATGAATAAAGAGTTTGTTGGTGTAGGAGGGAAGTGCGAGCGTGGCGGCGGGGAGAGGCGGAGGAGGAGGAGCAGGATGAGGGGAGAGGGAGGGATGTATTAAAAACGGGGTGGGAGGATGGCGAACAACGGAGACGGCATCCGTGCAGAGAGAGAGGGAGAGAGCGAGATAGGGAGACGGGGCGAGTTTGTATTCAGCGCACTAGACAAAGACGAGTGCGGTGAGGGGCGGGACGGAGGCAGAGTCGAGTCCTGACTGCCCTGCTTTTCTGTGTGTATACTTGTCTGCCAAAGCCAGATGGTCTCAATTTGGATGTGAATTGTTCGGAGGACCTTCCCTTCTTGTTGTGTGTGTGCCCCCCCCCTCCCGAGTTGTGGCTGCGCGTGTCGCCTCTTGCCCTATACAACCAGCGCCCTCAGCCACCGACGCCCTTGTACCCGCCGACTTGTGGCGGTGGCAACAAAAACCCACTGCCGCCGCCGGCGTCGCCGCCGTCTGCGGCGCGAGCGGTCCTCGAGTTGGAGAGCGCGGGTTCGCGGATCGCTTCAGCCCCAGGCGGCGCCGGCGCCCGCGCGCCGCCACGCGGGGGAGGCTGGCAGCTCGGCTGGGGCGCCGCGGAGGGCCCTCGTGCAGCGCGGGTGCCGCCCGCGCCGCGCCTCCCAGCCACGCAGCGCTCATGCCCATGTTTTCAAAACATCCATGTTTTCTATACAACTATGTATTGAAGCCGATGTTTTTTGAAAATTGATGTTTGGAGCCAATGTTTTTACGTTTTGGATTTTTTGTTGGTGGAGGAAAGATTCCCCTAATCACAATTTTGTAAAAGTTAAAATACGAAATAACCGATGGTACCACTGTTTGTGATCGAAGTAAACGAACTCTGCACAATCGTCATCGAGCAGGCAACTCTCCCTTGCCTGGGATGATCTTTATGCCCTAGTATTTCCTTAGTCGTTCCTCGTATTTTCCGCTTGGAGGCGTTTTATAACATTTTCTGTTAAATTTTAATTATCAATTAATATACACGCCCATTGTTGTGTCGATGTTGATCGATGTTTAAAATCATCGATGGTTTTTGGTCCATATTTAAATTTGGCCGATGTTAAAATTTTGGACTTCCATGTTTTGTTGTCAATGTTTTGTTGTCAATGTTGCATAATTACTTGACAGACTTCATCAGAGGACATACACGAAGTGAATGACAGCACTTACGTGTTCTACCAGCACATTTGTACGCGATTCAATCAGAGTTAGTTTCCCTCTAGCATAATTAAGTGCTGTCTTCAGGTCTGATGAATCGTTCTTGTAATGTTCACTGAATATTTTCAACGTCTCTCTCCACTTCCGTATTCACTTGATCTTTTGGTCGTTATCTTCAAATTTAAACTGTGTTCATCTCGAATATATTTAATGTTACATTTATTTCTCTTCAAGAAATGTCAATTTTTTTACTGTTTTCATCGTCGATTCTCATGTGTAACCTCATGAGCAGGTATTGTAGTTCAATACTTTTTTCTTTCCTCTGCGATCTGCAGTAACCTTTCTCTCCTTTTTTGTCGCAATTGCATTATATGACTTTTGGCCATGACTGCTGTGTCTAGGGCTTAACTGGCATTTCATTTCTGTGGCTTCAGAAAGTATGACTTCCCTCGCTAAAGCAGAGTTCGTTTCCCATCTGAGACAGTTCCGAAGGCGGCCGCTACTGATGTGGACGACGTGCAACCCATTGGCGCCTCCTTGCCACACCTCCAAAGCGTAAATCCCAGAATCTTTCCTGGGAAGAGATTAGTAGTGCGTTGAAAAAGTATTTTTTGAGACTTCTCTGCTTTGAACTCTGTGCCACGCGGGACAGAACGAGGCAGATAGAGGCGTTTTTTTTTGTGACTGATGTGCGCACGACACTCAAAAGTGCTAATGTCGAATGAGTGGCTCTCTGCTTGCCCATGAGATGTTCCACCTGCTTGGAACTCTGTGATGATATCTAATGAAGAATATAAAAATGATGTGTTCACGGGGCTTTTGATGTATAAGAATGAATGTAATACTTTCTTTTTGTGCGGCTTACGAGTTGAAACACATTTTACGCACCAGTTTTATGTTTATGAGGAAATACATAGATCAATGTTATAAATGTGCCATGTAATTCGATTTGAAATGAATGTGCTCCTATTCTGTGTTCTTTCACGATTATGCGATGTGCTTACTGTGCAACTTGATTTTGGTTAGAGCAGGGTGTCTTTCGAGAAATTCGTTGTAGGTTGGGTTATTTGTTTGCATTTTTGTCACGTGATCTTTATCACTCATGCTAACACCATTTTCCACATTCGTTATAGGTCCCGTATAAAGAAAGGAACGATTATACCGAAATACGGCAATGCAAATTAGAATATTCGGTAAGTAGTGAAATTTTCTTGCCATAACCCACTTACTTAGTACCCTATCGCATTGCTGAGGACTGTGATTCTTTAGCTTTCAAGTCATTCTGTTTTGTGTGAGGCAGAACATTATTGATGTAATGGTGAATTTGTGTTTGCATCCCGTATAACGTTTTTTGCTTTGGTATTTAAGTTCATATTTGTTGTATAGTTTGCTTCGTGATGGCTTTATCCAATGTTAGCATGGGAATGTAGTTTTTGTCCTTGCTTGGAAAAAGGAATTCTGTTTAGCCCTTGTCGATTTCAAGCTTTCTTTTCTCTCTTAATTCTGGCTACAGGCTACAAATGGGATGATTCTATGTGCTTTGCATTTTTGTGTCGCTGTGTATCGTCAGTAGTGCGTGTTGTATAAAATTCGTTGTATTCGAAACTTTAAATGTTGAGATTGGAGTTGAGATACACGGAGCATGCATTTCATGGAGACGACAACCCTGAAGTTGAAGGCAGTAAATCTCAGTAATTATTAAGAAAAATGACTTTCCACCCCTTGGCTACCCTCAATCTATAATATTTTCTGTATTGCAATGAAACTGTAGTTTTGTGGTATCTTTCTGCGGAACTTTTTTCAGTTATCCAATTCTTTTAATTACAAATTAAAAGAGAATATTATCGTGGTGTTATAATGACTTTCTTGAATTACTAAGTTCACGTAATGAAGAGAAAGTATTGTCATTCTCCGGCGAAAACCGGAGATTTTTTAGTTCGAAAAACTCGTATGGCGGTGCGCTGGTACCGAAAATGGAGATAAATCGTGTTCCTGTGGGTAGTATATTATTTTCTCTTACACGAGTAGTAAGAATCCACGTTTTGTGAGTCCTTGGTACCGAAAAATCGATTGCCGGCAAAACATGGCCGCTTGTAGTCACTATCCATCTGTGGTCAACGCTATTTAATGATGTTGTCAAGACTGTTCTTGAAAAAAAAAAGATCGTTTAAAATTTTCTGAAAATATTACTAGCTCCCACATAATTTTGCGTGACACAAAGGCAATTAATAAACCATTATTTTATCAATTCGGTTCCAATTTTTTCTTTAAATTTTCCTCTCGGGTATCGAAGGACGGTAAAAAAAGTGGTGCTGGTCCCATTTCCGGCGAACTCTCTGTATTTATTTTGAAATGGCTAAGAATTTACATTGCGAACGCACGATATTGAAGGTAGAGATTTTTGTCTTAAATAAAATCTGTTCTAAAAAAATCAGATCTTTAAAATAGATATCGTGAGAAAGTGTGTGTTGCTGTAGCCCCACCAGTTTCCGTTGCAAGTGGAAATTCGCCACGAACTCTGCAGACCACTCGCGCGTCCTAGAGAGCGCTGCCGTCGCGCAGAGCATCGGTCGGCGCCTGGGAGGAGCTCCGGCCCATCTGACGCCGCCTCGCGCTGGCGCTCCGGCCTCCCTTAATTACTGCTCGGGCTAATTAACGCGTCGCCCGGTGCAAGTGACAAGCTCGCAGCGGCGCTTGACGTCACCTGACGGCGGCCGGCGGACTGGCCGTCGCCGCCGCCGCCGCCGCCGCCGCCTCGGGCGCCCGCCCGTGTGTAATGGTATTGCACCTATATAGGGAACATAGGGACGGAGCGGTGGACGCCGAGCCGGAGAGAGGCATGGTGGGCGGAGGGTAATCCCGCTTCTGCAAGGCCCGCGTGCAGTGCCGCCGCAGCCGCCCCCAGGCACCGCTTCTGCGCGCGGGAGACAAGGAATAGGCAATGAGCCCCCGTCGCCGCTCCCTTGCGGTCGTTTCCTGAGGCCTCTGCCGGCAAGACGGTCAGCATGTCAGAGACGCTTTTGCCGGAAATTGTTTTGGAGACGGCTGGTGAGGGAGGCTCGGTATCTCTGAATTACTGTAAATTTTAAATACCCTACTTTCTTTGAAAGATACTCGTTGTGAGATATGAAGTTAGTTTTCGATGACCCTTCGAGTTTATGGCTGTTGTATAAACGATAGTTTAATGCATATGATTTTCGCAGTAAAAATCTTGGAAGTGTTACGATGCTTTTCATTGTTTTAAAACGAAGGATTGACAGATGTACTCCAATCAGGTTTCTCAATACTCAGTTATTTATTACCTGGATCATTTTTGATTAAGCTCTGGCCAAGCGTCCGATGCTCAGTAAAAGTCTTCATTCGCCGTTTTTAGAGGAATAGATTTGACTATTGCATGGTGAGCAGATCAGTGAAAGAAGTGTATATAGCATTTCAGTTGAGGGCACACAGTATAAAATGAATATAATTAACACAGTTGCACTTAAACGAACTTGGAAGAATAATAAAATTCTTCATGAATATCATACCGAACTGTGCCTACTTCTATGAATTGACAATGAGATTGGAAAGTGAAGAGGTGTTAAAGCAGAATGACCTCTTTCCGGAAAACATTGAAAACTGGGGAAAATCGGTGCATTATTGCTCTGGAAAATTCAGGGAATTTGTAGCAGATTCGTTAGAAGTAAAGGACAATCTTGAGATTGTTATAAAACTAGTTATTATTGGTAAAAAAATAGTTCGTCATTTTTTGCTCAATTTTTGGTTGTTGAGATTTAAAAAGAAAACTGTTCTTTCTCACGGCTAAATCAGAGAGCTGACAAATTAATTTCAAGTCTTCTTCCATATTTTCTTTAAATCGTGTGAAATACTGTGCAAACCTTATCAGTGAATTATTTTTAATGCTCTGGAAAATCAGGAAAAGTCAATTTTTTTTTCCTTCAGGAAATGGGTGGCTGTCCCATAAAACAAAACCGAAATGAATCCTTGCCGTGATCCTCCGCGGATCGATGTCGGCCTCTTTGTGAGCGATAAGCGAGTCGAGAGATTTCGTTTGCGGCGCGGCGCCAGGGGGAGCTTCCCTGAGCGACGCGGCGCGATGTGGCAGGGCTTTGTTGTTTGCTCGCGCGCTCGTGCTCCGCATCGCAAGCTGCGTTGGCGACGCCTCTTTGCCTTTATCGCTCCGGATTAACTTTCAATTCCTGCTATCAGGGCTTACAGCGAGCCCAAGGCTGATACAATGCTATCGGCACAGCCCGACAACAGGCCTATTTTGTGACTCGCGATACTAGTGCATGTGTTCGCCGCGTTTATTTGATTTATCAGTGTTGTGTTGAAAGATAAGGCATCCTCTTCGTTAGCATTTCTGAATTTTTATGCTTGTAATTTTTTTCCCTATCAAGTGTATTTTCTTGTATTAAGAAATTATATATGTAATGTCAGTTGCTATTACAATACTAACATAAAATTGTAGCGTATTACACTTATTGTACTGTAAGGCGTTATTTCTTCTCATTTTCTTTTGGGAATTTTAGGTATAAAAGAAGTATAATAGTACCATTACTTAAAGCATCATTGTCTACGTTTACTTTATGCTTGCTTAAATGAATTGCTACTTAAGTCATATAGATTACTTTTTTCTTTGTATTTTTCTTTATTTCAATATTTGTGTGGTGCACTAAAAGAGTTATTGGCCCTGCCCATGTCCGATGACAGGACTTGCGGGGTCATTTCGTATATCGCAGGTAGACGTCGGTCAAACAAAACGAACTTCGTGTCGAATGGTGTAGTTTTTACGATCTCGTAAAACGAGGCAGCTAGACACGAGCGCTCGATTGGAGCGTTATGGCGGGCGGCGAGCGCGCCCAGCCCTGCGTGGCCCGGCCCGCATCGGCGCGGCCAGGGCCCATCCCAGGAGGCCTCGCCCGCCCGGTGCCCTGCTCGTTTGTAAACGGCAGCAGCAGCAGCCGCCGTGAGGCTGGCCCGCCGTGAAAGTTGCCCGCCCTGCATTGAAAGGCCACGCACAGGCCCAGGAATTCGGGGCCGAGGGATCGGCGAGGCGCAGGGGGTGTGGGGGCAGGGGGGCAGGGGGCACGGCGCGCCCAGCAGGGGGCGGTGTCCGAGTGTCCCAGGGAACGCCCCGGCTCCCCCCGAGCCCAGCGGGGGGCTCCTTTTCTGTTCTTTTCAAAAATACTCCTCAATTACCTGGAATCTTACTTGCTACAATGTGCAACGGACGGTGCTCGGGCACAAGAGACGTGGGAGGGTTTTCTCCGGCCAGGAGAATGGAGTGACGGGCAGGAGTCAGAGCGTTCTGGCGACTGCTTCCTCCGGGACCGTAAATTATTGCGGCCTACGCGTCAGTGCCTTTCTTACCCTCTAAAGTCTTTCCCTTCCACCTGACTGGAGGCTGACAGCTGATTTTTCTTGTATTCAAGGTAACGGCAAAGCTAGGGGACTTCACCGTTCCCATCGATGGTAAAGCAAACTGTGTTATTCACATCCTTTCTTAGTCTCCTCCTACGAAGTTGAAATAACAATTAAACTATATTCGAAATTAAGAAGTCAATGTGGAGAAACTACGAGGGGGTACACCAGCTTCCTAGCAACATTTTGAATCTATTTTTTTAATCCACAAACTGAAATAATCATTTGAATATAATTGTTGACAGCATTGTCGTAATCTTCGTTTTCTCCTTTCGTCGGTTGTATTCTTTAGATTTTAAGAATTATCGAATTTGAACAGAGTGCTAAAAGATGCTGAAACTTGTGGAAGATTCTTTTAGAGCCTAAAATGTGGAGTGGTAGCCGTTTGAATCGCTGGGATTTCCCAGCATAAGACGCTTCTAATCTCCCATGATCCGCAGACCTGTGTCCATATTCGCATAGGATTTCGATGACGAGTTAGCAGCAACGTCGGCCCCTCTGAGAGTGAAGTTGGAAATCAAATGCAGCGTTGGGGAGCAGAACATAAGCAAGATATCCCTGGCTTCGCGCGACGCGGGCCCTCTACACTGTCAAATCCTGATGGATTGCCTGACGATAAAAATAATAGGCAGGACGCTCGCAGCCCAGAAGTGACGTCACTCACCCACAATATAATGCAACGAGGTTGCCAAAAAGAAGGGGATGCAATCTATTCTCCTACAGTTCTCCCTTTTCTAAAATTTTCTCTTTTATTAATCCGTTCGCCCTAATCCACGAGGACATCTGA